>VZTX01025866.1:30647-139066 GCA_013400915.1 Pardalotus punctatus | reverse complement strand
GTGGGGCTGCGCACGCCGGCCCCGCGGGGCGCATGGAGGCACCCGCCGCCCTGTGCGAGGTACCGGGCAGGGTCCCTGTGGGTCGGGGCTCGCCGAGGGGCCCGCGGCGCTCCCCGGGGGGAACGCCGCGCCCCCGTTATCCCCTGTGGTTTTGCAGGTGTGAGTCCCCGGGGGACAGCGCGGCTCGGCCCCGCCAGGCGAGCGGCCCCGGGCCCCCCTCAGCGGCCGCGGCAGGAGCCAGGAGGGGCTCGGGACCTGACACCGGTATCGCCCCCATCGCCGGCAGCTGCCGCCTCCTGAGACATGAAGAAGTTCTTCGACTCGCGCCGGGAGCAGGGCGGCTCCGGGCCCGGGTCGGGCACCAGCGGCGGCGGCGGCGGCAGCAGCGGCCCGGGCAGCGGCTACATCGGCCGGGTCTTCAGCATCGGCCGGCACCAGGTCACTGTGGACGAGGTGCTGGCGGAAGGTAAGACCCCGGTGCCTTTCAGAGCGCTCGACCTGTGCTGCTTTTCCCTCTCCATTTCCTCCCGAGCACCCAGCCTCCCCCTTGATCCCCGGATTCCCGAATATTTCACTGCTTTTGACAGAATTGCAGTCTAGTGGTGTCTGTAAGCTGACGTATCTGGTCTTCCCATGTGTAAATCCAGTGCGGGTTTGCTGGATTCGGATTTTTTTTAGTACTTTGGAAAGTGGGGGGATTTCAGAAGTTAATTGTTTCCCACTTCTCCTAAACTGGGAGTTAAACCCAAACAACGCCCCAAACCAAAATTGTCAAATATTTTGGTGCAGTACAAGGTCCTGTAAATAAAGAAAGCAGTGTCCTTCACTCTTAAACTTTATTCAGCTGTTACCTTCTTTTCTGCCTTAAGTAGAGATGATTAAAACACTGGAGTAAATTCCTTGTAGCTATGTCATGCACATAGGTAGGCTGAGCAGAGCTGACTGTGACCTGGGTTGAGGGATTTCTGTGCATGGGGGATTTCTGCAAGGGGAAGTGGTGATCCCAATTGCTTTTTTTTTTCCCTCGCCCCCCAGAATAAAACAGTTAAAGACCTAAAAATGAATCGCAGGGATTATAGAACTCATGATGTGTGCAGGCCTTGCAGTGCAGCAAGCTGCTGGTGGCATTTGTTTTATTGTAACCAGCTCTGCTGCTTGAACTGTCATGTTACATTTCATTTGTTGGGGCTGTAAGGAACCCTTCTGAATGGCTCCGGCTGGTAACCTTAGACTCGACCTTCGGAGAGATGTTGGCCTCCTTAGACCTGCTTCTGGTCCCTCCTGCGCAGCATCCTGGGCAATTTTAGTCAAAACAGTGTTTTGTTTTGATGGCAAAGGAGAGGGGAGCTGCTGGGAGAGAGCTGAGTGGGAGGACCTGTGTTGGCTTTTACAGAAAGAGCCCCAAAATGGAAAAGAGACTCTGTGTACGCGGCCTATGTTCAGGTTTGTAAGAATTCACCGTGGTGTACAAGAAAATAGGTCTGTGACTGTTTTTAGATATGGTTTCTGATATGTTCTGCAGAGAGAAGCACTGAAACCAGGCTTTTAACTAGTAACTATAGTGATTTTATTTTCTTGAAATTTATGGTATAGGTTTGCCTTGATTGATATTTCCAAGGCCTTTTTGGCCGTGGAAGCTTAGAACCTACATGAGCTAAACTTGGGAAGCTGTCAGAGTCTCTTTTTAATGCAGAGTGGCCTCATCCTGGTAACATGGGAAGGCAGAAGCTTTTTTTGCTGATGAGTAATCAGCTGGCAGGTTCTGCCCTGTGCTGACAGCCCCGGGAAGCAAAGCCGTGTGTCACTGGGCTCTCCTGCTCAGCAGGGCTGAGCTGCAGCAGAGGTGGAGGTGGTAGCACAGATTGCCTGGGAGAAGTGCCTCCCCTCCCTACCTCGCTGTCCTGGGGGAGCTGCTGCTTGTGGGGGCTTTTCGCTGCAACTGCTGCTTTCTTGGCTGGCCTGTGGGATGGAGCATGGCCTAGGGTTGGCTGCAGCTCTGGGATCCTCACACCAAGGCTGAGCACACCTGTGAAATAGGTGCTGTGCTCTGTTCCTGTGAGGCAGAGGGAGTTCTTCTGGTGAAAGGTGCTGCATAGGTATTTTCCTCACAATGAGACTTTGCTATGGGCAGTCTGAAATCCTTCTGTGTGCAGAGCGAAACTCCGAGCGGACAAGAGCAAGGTGGTGTGTTGATTTGCAGGTTGTCACCTTTTGATGGGAGCAGAGAGGTGAAAATGCCGTTTCCTCTGTAGGAAAGTTGGGCCATCTGGGGAGACAGAGTGGGTCAGAAGTGCTGCAGCTCTGCATGCCTGTGGCTGAGTGTGCTGGTAAACAGCCTTTTCTCCCTGACTCAGCTGGAGACCTGGGGAGCTCGCGGGCAGCCCTATCCCTGCGCTCCTGACGTCTGAAACCTCTGCTGGAAAATCTCTCTATATCTGCAGTGGTGGTTCAGCAGTGCTGAAAAGGCAACTCATGGCTATTTCTGCTAAAAGTCCTCTGGGAAGCACTTTGTAGGAGGAGTATCGTGTCTGGGAAGGAAAGACCTCTCATCCCCATTGCTTTAGGAGGGAGCAGGGCGGCTGTGTTTTGATGCAGCACGTGAAACATTAAAAAAGTGAGATGTAGAAGTGGCTTAAAAGAGAGAATCAGTGAAATGATGAATGGTGTGGAGGAGACTTGAGTTGAACCAGAACTTTTGGAATTGAAGTGCTGGGATTTACCTCTGTCTGTCAGAGCTGTGCCTGGTCGCCCTGAATTCTGCTGAGCAACCCTGCTGATGGAGGAGTGTGCCCTGGCTAGGCTGCAGCACTGCGTGTGCCAGGTGGCAAATGGCTCCAGGTGCCCCTGGGCTCTTGTGTAGATCCCCCAAAATATGTGCTGTGGTTAGGTGTACCCCCAACCCCTGAAAAATAGTTGTGTCTGGGTACTTGCCTTCCTGGGCAGGGAGGAACATCCCTTTCTATTGGAAGGAAGTAGATGGGAGTAACAGAGAAGGAATTTGAGGGGTTGGTTTTGATGTTATGATACTGGTGAATCAGTGGTTTGTTTTTTTTACAAACCGGGTGTTGCAGTACGTGATTCCTAGTTGGGTCTTTGTACATGTCCGGCTCTAATCTATATAATAGCACAAATAATCTCTTGAAAAATTCCCCTCAAAGTTTGCACAAGGATTAATTGTGGCGGAAGGGCAGTGCTGCTCGCTCTGGGGGTCTGCAGAGCCAGGTTTAAAGTCCCACAGTGCCCCAGTGTGGGCTGAGGGGTATTGTGACTGGTTTTGGGGTGATTGGTGTTTCCCAGAGCTGAGGTGAATGCCCAGGAGCTGTTGCAGTGTGGGGCTGAGTCAGGCTGCTGTCTGGCTGTTTTCTTTCTGAAAAGAAACCAAAACACTGTGATCAAATCAGATACTGCTCTTTGTTTCTGCCTGTGTGTAGGGAAAAAGCCAAAACAAAAACCCACTCCAAAGCCCCACACTGGAGCTGTAGGGAGGTTGGTGTCCCTCTGATGAGGATCGAAGCAGCAGAAACATTGAGAAGGATGTTGCCATAAATTAGAAATTTGCTGATGAGTTTGAGAGATGGGCGTATGTGTTCCAAACTACCATAAGCCACAGGTGCTCCTCTGAGCTTAAACAGGGGTGGGGATTGCCCCAGTGTCCCATTTTTGAGGGCCTCTTTCGCTTTCTGTGACTGTGTACTCACAATATTGTAAGAGAGCACTGAGCTGACCCAAGGTGTGTAAACCCTGATGGGGCACATGCTTGGGCAGGGTTTTGTTTGTCTTGCTCTGCTTCTAGAAAAAGGTACAGGCTGCATTTCTGCAGGTCTGTGAAAAGTTACTTTTAAAATTAGTATTATTTTGCTGAAGGTCTTTTTCCCTCAAAGAGCGTGTAGGTAAGGGATTCAGGTTTAATAATTGTTGGGTATCTCACTGAAATTTTCAGGTACATGCCTGTGTGCTGGCACTAGTGTTGATTTGAAAGCATTGAAGGGTTGATATTACAAACCAGTGCAAAGTCACAAAGTCAGCTTATGTTTGCCAGCTGTATTTTTTCCTCTGTGAAAAGAGGGACATTGTGGGATTCATCCTGACTTTCCTTAGCAGACCTGCAGGCTAGTGCACGTAGGAAGCAGCTGGGAGAGGCTGTGAATGCCCAGCCTGTGCCTGGTGGGGAAGGGGGTTCCCTGAGCTGCCCCGCTGAGTAGTTGGGCTGAGTGCACAGGGTTTCTGCTGACCCCTGCCCTGCTCACCCTTGGCACCTCCTTTCCTTGCAGCACCATAACCTGAAAACACTGAAAATACGTGTGAGCTTTTTCTGAAATAATTTCACTTTAAAGCAAACCCTATCTGAGGTAAGTATTGCAGTTTTATATGATCCTCAACCCAATTCCAGTGTGGTTGGGTTCAAGACATTGCTTTGAAATATATTTTGTGAGTTACTGCTTTCTAGCTTCAGCCAAGGGCCAGCTGCTAATCAGCTGACCAGTGACATTTGGATTAGGAATTAAACTGTTTCTCCTCTTGGAATGGGACATGTGATTTTTATTTTTTTTTAGTTTTCCTCTGTTGCTTTATCTGTGTTTCTTGGTAAGCAGAATGTGTGCTCTACACTCTGCTCTGCTAGGTAAAATGTTTGATTCTGTGTTCTAGCAATCTGTTTTTTTGAGGGTAGAAGCCAGGGGAACTTGTGAAGAATCCCAAGGGAGTTATTTGGTAAATACTGAGGTATCCCAAGTGTTTTGGTGCTTTTAGCAGCACAGCTTTTGCTGGGACAGTGTGTGCTGGGTCCTGAGATGTAATTAGGGAGGAAAAGCAGGCGTTAGTGGATTTAAGTGTGTAAGAAGTTGTGTAGGCCAGATGCTGGCCTGGCCTGTGAGCTTTGTGCAGCCTGTCAGAGAAGGGGTCTGGGTTGTACCTGGGCCGGGGCTGGTTCCTTGTGTAACAGCTGTGGTAGCTAAAAGCACAATTAAAGGCAATGTTAGCCCAGTGCAGTCATGGTGGGGGGGGAGTCTCCTGCAGTCATCCCATCAAGGAACCTTCCGTGTTAAACCAAAATAGTTTCTATTTCAAGCAGTCCTGCTATGAAGTTGTCAGTTAGTATAAGAAAGCTTAGTTTTGGGATTCTGGCTGAGGATAATACATGGTTTAACTCTCCAGCTGGGGTCTTGCAGAAGTGTTCTAGTAGTCATAAAGGAGCAGGTTACTAATCTCTGGTTGCAACATCAGTACTGACATTGTGGATCTCAGGAGAATGTGCACTGCCATAATGTTTTTATTGTGATGTGGGCCTTTCCCCCTTTGTGCAGGAGCTTGTCAGCAGCTGGGAAGAGCAGGTGGGAAGTTATAAATGTGCTGAAGACAAGCTGGAATCCTCTCTGGATTTAGCACTTCTTGCCTTCCAGGCTCACCCACCTACATTAATCATGGCTAATAAGGGGTCAGGACTGGCTAGGTGCTGCACACTTCTGCTGGGGCTGGGAGCTGCTTCCCTTGAAGGTGACTTTTTTCAGTGTAAATAGTCTTCTGGGCAGGCTGAGGCTGTGCCCATTGGGAAGGCATTGTGCCAGCTACAGGGCTGGTGCTGCTCCTCTGGAAAGTCACAACCAATTTGCCTTCATTTGTGCTAAGTGTTTACTTGTGTTCCACGTGTGGAAGGAGACAGGAAGTCTCTGAGGAGAGCATGCCATAAGCAAACTCGGTTTGTGGAGGAGTTATCTTCTGATAACAAGAGGTAACTATAAGTTTCCCAGGAAAGGGTGCTGGCTTCCTTGGATGGGGGAAGCACAGGATGTCCTTGTGGCTGTATTATGCTGGAAACAAACCTCCTTGGATCAGATACTGGCTGCTGTACTTTTTGAGAGTAAGAACAATACTGACAGTGATTTACAAGCACAAGGAAAAGATTTGGAAAGGCTTAAGTGAGGCACTGCAAGGTAATTCTCATTTGTGGCTTTTTGTCATCATGGAAACTTTCTCCTTTTGTAGGAGGTCCAGGAATTGCCACTAAATGAAATGAAGGTTATTGTTAGCTGCCTACAGTGTGGTGCAGCAGAGTGAAAGCAGAGGGGAGCTGCTGCAGCTCCTCTAATGTGAGGAGCTCTCACTACCCAGAGTATCTGAGCCCTGGCACAGTCTGTGAATGTGTCCTTCCATCCCTTTTAGGGCTGCTGGGAACTCAGATAGGGAGGTGAAGCAATGCAGGGCATGTGTGGCCAAGTCAGGAATTGATCTCTAGCTTTCCAGATTGAGTGCTTTAATTGCAGTCTGTGTTTCCTCTCAAGTGCTGTCTCTCTGTGATTTCAGTGAACGTGCTCTTGGCACACGTGTGATCTGGGTGTAAATTCACACTTGCTCTGTGGCAGAACCCCTGCTGACACCAGGACCCTGGGCCATGTGTTGCAGGATTGGATTAAAGGCTTCTTTTGGAACAAGATGCTCATAGCATCTGGTTTGCTTCATGATTTTGCAGAAACAAATTACGTACCAGTGACGGGTGATCTCACAGATTAAAAATAAAAAAAGCCATCAGCAGTTGAGTTCCCTGAGCAGTGACTTGCGTGTGCATCCTCCCAGAGCTGAGCTGGAAGCTGGCTGGTGCTGTGATGAGGGCAGGTAGAGCTGATCTTCATTCACTATTGGTCACACACCGGCTCTCCTTCCCATTAGATGATCATAGGCCTGTGTTAGGGGACCCTAAAATGTGCCTGTGTGACCTTACAAAGCAATCTGGCAAGCTGTTCTCCTGGGTGTCAGAACAAAATGCAAGATCTTCTGAGGCTCTCTAATTGCACAGCTGCTGTTCAGATGATATCTTAGCTTGTATCTCCTTCTCAGTGAAATGACGCTTGCGGGGCTGACATGGGCTTTTGCTGCACAAATGGCAGCAGTAAAATAAGCTCAAGCTTGTTTCAAAGATGTTCAGGGTGCTCCATGAGGACACGATGTGCCTGGTTCCTGTGGCTGTCCCTGAGCATCAGTCACTCTCCAAAGCACCAAAGCAATCAGGAGAAACACCTTGATTTGGTGTGTTATACCTGTTTTTCTGACTTCCCTGCTATCCCGGGTTGTGTATGGAGCTATTCAGATGTTTGTGAGAGTTGTTTGAAATACTTAAAATGAACACAAGTAATCAGTGCTGATGTGAGAAGCATGGAAGTGCAGGCCTTTTGCCTTATGCGCCTTCTCTGCAAGACCTACCTGCTAATTCAGTGTTACTTTAGTTACCTGTTGTGACCCTTTGAAGGATTAATGGCTTCTGACTTGGGAAGTGCTTCAGCCATAAAGACCTTCTCTCTGGCACTGAGCTCCTGCTTGGGAGGAGGGACCTGGATCGATGGGAAATCCTCACTTATGGCTGCAGTGTGACCACGGCTCTGGTCTAATAACTCTCTCTGTGACCTTTGGCAAGAAGCGTCTAATACCAGGGGTATACAAATAGCTGATGGCATGAACAATACAGTAAGATTCCTAAAGAAAATACCCTTTGGAGTTAGAAGGATCTGTGAAAGCACCTGTGTGTGTGCAGAGACTTGGGTGCTGCCCCACCTGGCTTTTCACCCAGATTTTCTAGCAGCTCTCCTTGGAGAGGCATACAGGTGGTAGGTGGGGAGTAGGGGTAGGATACAGCACAAACAGGCAGGAGATGTTGGCTGGAGGGACGAGGCAGTGCCATGTCTGTTTGGAAGAGAGTTGGGGAAAGGCAGAATATAGCAAGGATAGCTCAGGGGCTGGAATGGATCCTCTCTGTAGGATTCCATAGGATCCCTGTTGCTCTGACTAAGGTTCTTCTGCCAATGTCCCATTAGGCAAATACACACTTGAGAGGAACCTGCTAAACTCCTCTGATGTCTCTGTGCCTTATTTCCCCCTTGCAGTGTAGGAAACTTCAGCAGGATGCTCATGGCTGTGCTGGGAGCAGCTGATGTGGTCTCTACCTGGTGTACACTGGCTGTTCCCTGGGAATTCCAGCGGGTGCTGCTTGCACAGTTGAGTGTGTTCTGACTGGAGCTCTTTGGTGGCTCTGTATTTGTCACAGCCCTTTCACAAGGCAGTCAGTATAAGATGACACATGAGGCCAGCCCCAGCTGTCAACTGGTGAGATCCTGCTGTGTCTTATGCTTGTGGTTTTTGTTGGTTATGTTTGTAAGGAGGTAAAGAAACACATCACAGAGCCCTGCTGTGTGGGTTGTGGGATGGCAGTGGCTGGAGGAGGGACAGTGTGGCAGAGAGAAGGGGAAAGGGCAGTACAGGCAGGTCACACTGTCCTCTGATCCTTGGGCGCATATTTCTGGCAAGAAAAAATCTGCTGAACATCAGAGCCTATCTTTTGGCCTTCACCTGTTGCTTTTGTCAGAAGATGTACTTGGATATGTGAATATGAGTTTACCCTTCTGTTTCTGTGCCCCATTCTGAGCTGTAGTTTGAACTGCTGAGCTGTCCCTGCTCTCTGGAGAACACAAAGGCTTCGTGTGTGAGGTGTCACATAACCTGTGGTTCTGTGCCTGTCCTCTCTCTGCAGAGCTGACAAACAGATGGTGGGAGGGAGGCTTATCAAATTATTTTACAAATGAGAAGGTGAAGCCCATGAAGATGAAGCCATTTGATAAGGGCTGTGTAGGAGAGTAGGGACAAAGTCTCTGCATGAAATGCAAATCTAACTCCTTGTCTGGTGTTTTAATCACGGGGTCATTAATATTCATGTCACCATAGTATCCAGGAACTTTTATCATGGACCAAGGCCCTATGTCCCATAATGCAAATGCAGAACAAAGCCTGTCCCTCCTCCTTGGAGATTCCTGGCCCTTCCCTGTGCCTGCTGATGCTCAGCACTGTGCTTGGTACCAGAACACACTTGTGTGCTGCTGCCTTAGGAGGCGTATTCAGAGAGAGGGTGTGAGGTACAAGCAGCTGTGATGGTACAGCTGATCACGGTGTGATAGGTGACACACGGGCTCTTCTGGGGATCTGATGTTATTCAGAGACCGCAGGAAACACACAAACTCAGCCTTGCTCACCCAGCTTTCAGCAGAACATGTGACAGGATTAAATGTATTGGATTTTTAAAAAAATTTAAGTGATGCTATTTTTGGAGGGGGACAGATGGTGGTTTTCTACCTTTTGCTTTTGTTTTAAACTTAACAACCTAAGAAGCCCTTAGACAGTACCTTTGAAAGTTTTTCTGCTACTTATGCACTTAATGAGATATTTATTATATTTAAGTTGGGATACAAATAAATAAAGCAATTATTTAAGTTCATTTGAGCTGATGAATTCAATCCCCGATGGTTACAAGCTTGGTGAGTAACAGTCACAAGACTGCAGGTTCTGGACTCCTGCAACTGTTTCCTGTTCCTGGACATCTGACAGATGAACAGACAAGTAGTTAATATCTCTTCCTCCTCACCCGTGTGTGTGTGGAAAACTCAAAGCTCTGTTTCATGTAGAGCTGATTTTTTTCCCATTAAATGCTGAATGATGGATACTGTGTGCTCCTGGCTGTACCTGGGGATTTAAATTTTCTGAGAGCTGCCTGGTGGGACTGTGGGGTACCTCTTTCCGTGCTTGGCATGGACTGAGGAGTTGAAAAGTTCATTGTTGTCTTCAGGGGTCGATTAGCATATGCCCTTCCAGAGGAATGGGATGTGTCCTTAAATTTTGTTTTCCTGTTACTCAGGGAGGTGGCACTTCCGTAGGCCAAGGGTACCTGTAGCCTGTAGTTACATGGCATTCCTGGAGCCGTTGAAATCTGGATTCCTGGGTTTAAGCAGAAGCAGCTAGTTGGAGACAAGGCTCCATACACTGCTGTGAAGCTCTGACAGTGTCCTGTCGGCTGTAAGCTTCGGCCTTTCCTAGAATGTAGGTAGTGGAGTTTGCTTGTGGTTCTCCTGCTGCTGTGCTCAGGAGGCATGTCTGGGTGCTGCCATAGTAATCCGAATTCCTAAATGTCTAACTTGCCTGTTGCCATGAGCTGTTGGATCCTTGCATAATTGCTTCCCAAATGGAGTGTGCTGTTACCATGGCACTTGGATCCCCATGGCCTGCGCTGCCTGGCCCTTGTAAGCCAGTCCCGTTAAAAACCAGTCCCAGCCCTGGCCTTCATCTTGCTGTCTCCCTCCTCTACACCTCCAGCTACAACCTGCTCTCTGCTTGACTAGTTTTGCGTTTTTCTCTCCTCTCCTGCCAACGTGATTCACTGCTTCCTTGCCTTTCTGGGAAAGCTTTTCAGCTGCCTGCTGTTGCTGCAACTTCTTGCTGGCTTTGCAGTTCCAGTTGTGTTCACTCAGAGCCCATCATGCTCTGCAGCATGTTGATGCCAGTGCTAATTTCACTTGGAGATGAACAAGGGCTCAGATGCTATTAGCAGCTGCTTGGAATAATAGCAGCTGAAATGTGCTTTTTAAAGGGCTGACTGATAACTAAACAAATGATTCTTTTTAATTTTTTTAAGCTGTGAGTTATTCATGACCCATTAATTTTTATTTTTTTTCAGGCTTACAGTGGAAGTTCAAGGACTAAAATTATTACAATAGAGAGGGACTGAGTCTGCCTTGCCAAGTAATCTATTTCGAGGCAGCGTGTCTTGCTGCATAGTAATAAAACACTGTTCTATCAGCTTTGGTTTTCCAAGTCTGCCTGTCAGGGAGGAATGGAGTGGATGCACAGGGCTGTAAAATGGAGCACATGCCCAGCAAATCTACCCACGTGAACACCTAAACATGCTTCCTGCTGTGACAGCCAGTACAGTTCCATCGCCTCCAGTGAGCTGCTGTTTGTTATGAAATTGCTGTCACAAATACTGCAAATATTGGGAGACTTTAATACCCCTGAATTGGGGTGTCCAGGCTGTGCTCTGCTGCTGTTCTTGGAAGATGGGTGGTACCAAGCTACTGCTGCCCTTGGACTGGAGCTTCTCACAAGAGTGTGGATTTAAAACACAGGCTGGATCTTGCCCCCTGATTATTTTAGGCTTCTAAAATGCTGTTGCATGGCAGAGATTAATTTCCTTCGCCTCCTTTCTGTGCTCTGTTATGATTTACAGCTTCCTCTTTTGTCCTTCTCCGTGGACCTGGCTAGGAGTTGCAGGGGAGTTGTGTGGGGAGTGGGGTGTCTCCTGGAGGTCTGTAATGAGATGGGGTCCTGAAACATGCAAAGAAATGAAGCTGAATGGTTTAAAATCAGCTCCATCAAAATAAACCCCCAGAGAAGTGATAAGAGGCAGTTATGTTTTTTCCATGTCATCCATGCAGTGAAAATGCCTCTATATAAATATTTTGTGTCTATTTGCTGTTGCGAGTGTCATAGCTGATAGACTGAATGTTCACTTCCCAAACTGCCACAATCCCTAGACAACCAGTCTTGCTCTCCTAAAATCAGGAGAGGTAAAGGCCCTGCTTGTGTTGTGTGTTGGATGAGGTTCCTGGCTCTATTATTTTGCACGGTTCAGGCACTCGTGGCTGGGGATGCCACACCAACGTTAACGATGGTGACGTCCTGCCTATTTAAAAGCAGAGGGTGGAGCTTGTAAATCTAAATCTGTCTTGTCATGGCCTAGATATTGCAGCAGTGACACTAAGCAAGGACCCTATAATTATGTTGGTAATGTTGGATAATCACATTAGGACTCTGGGCTATGGTAAATCTGTGTAGGGCTGACTATGGCCCCGCTTCCCCCTGGCTGAGAGTGACCCACGAACTCTGTGTAAACTCAGGCCTTTGTTTTACCTGGAGAGAAGTCCTTTGCTCAGATGTGCTGGATGTTTTATTAAAGTTTTCCTGGTGGTATTTAAAGCCCAAAGCTTAAACAGTGCTGCCGCTGGAGCTGGAAAGGTGCTGCTTTCAACAGTGAGTGAGAAGGGTTTGTGAAAAGCAGAGCTTTGCCTGGGCTGTTCTGCTCTATTGGAAGCAGACCTTTGCCCTGCTGATGGGTGTTGTCTAATGGACTCCAGAGGTATCCTTGAAGCTGGTTGGTTGTTTTTTTTCCCCTTTTCTTCCTGCCTCCCACTGAATCCCAGTTGCATTTTGTGTGGGCACCAGGCTGACGCAGATGCCGGGCTTTCCGTGCCTGGAGAACTTGCTCAGCATGAGGCTGCCTGAGGGATTTCTGCTGGCGAGCCGTGGAGGCTCTGCTGCTTGCAGCTTTAACATGGAAACTCTATTGCTTATATGCAGATTGACTTTGTGCAGACCAAATTCTTCCCAGCTCGAATGTGAGCTGTGTGGAGAATTTCTGGCTGCCTAAGATGGAAGGACAGTGGAATTATTATTGAAAGACAGTGTCTAACTTGGGGAGCCGTGGAGTTGTAGGGCTGCACGTGTGTTTCTCTGCTACGGACTAAGTGAAACAGTGAGTTTATTACCTGCCCTGCTCAGAGCTGCTGTTGTGAGTATGGACGAGGTGAGCACAGAATCCACCTCAGTCTCCCAGCACTGCTTTCCTCTGGCAGTAGGATGAAGCCTGGGAAGCGCCAGCATTTGCTAGGAGGAAACAAGCTGTGTACCTGCTCTGCAGGGGGGGAAGGGGAGCTGGTGATTTGCCCAGCAAAGGTTGAATATTCTTCAAGAGTTTGTCCTATGCCAGGAGGATTCTGTCCTTGGCTGGCTTGACACACAACCTGTATCTGTGTCCCTTGTATAGTTTCTTCACCTGAAGTATCACTAGAAATATTTATAAAGTAGGAGCTGCATTTCCTTTATATTCACTTTAGCTCTGAGCTCTCCAGACTTTTTACAGTTGTCACTGTTATAATCATCTTTTAGTTACAGTCACTATTAAATTCCTGATCTTGTTGCAAAAATACCTTCTTAGCTAATTTTCCATCTGGGGATATGCAGGATTCAGCTGATTCTCCTGATATTGTGCCCATTTCAGGTTTCCTGTCATGAAATACTAGACGTCCTCTATGCTTTATTTAGGTGCTATCTACTTTCCCTGGAGTTCTGGAGCTCTGATTGCCTCCTGCACCCACTTAAAATGGTCAGAACGGGGTTGAAATTTGAGTTACTGTGACCATTGCTCCTTACACAGACGAAGCTCTTTCAGCTGGAGTTAGTGGTGTGCCCTTTCTTCTTTGCCCTCAAGATAACTCTTAAATGTTCAGACTATTTAATTGGCAGTTGATGTTTCAAGATCTGATTTGGTAAGTTTCCCAGAGCAGTTCTATCTCCACTCCAGGATGAAACCTTTTAAAGTGCTGTTTAGGGGCAGTGGAAACAGCCCAAAGGAACAGACCAAGCCACAACTGAAAGTTCAGTGAACCACCCAGAATCTGCACTGATTTTTGTTTTGTTTTAGTGTGTTTAACTCCCTGTACAGGTGAATATGGTGAGATCAGACACTGAGAGCTGTACCTTTCCTCTTGGAAATGGGCATGGAGAGCTTCCCAGGGACTGTGATGGAAGTGTGGTACAGTGTTTTCTGCAGTCCCATTTGCTTTTAGGCCTGTGTGGACTGTAAGGACTTGTGTCTTGGTGGTTTAGAGCCCTGAGCTGAAGGAGAGCAGCACTGCCCAGAGCCCTCCTGTCTGCCCTGCAGAGACCAGTGGTTTGTGTTCCTGATATGCAGAGTTCCTTGAAATAGCATGCTCCAAATACTGCTCTGGGAGATGCTAGTACAGGCCTTTAGATTGAAGTAGTCCCTTAAACTTGGCACTGTTACACTTTAGATAAGTCAAGGGACTTAAAAAAATACGAAAAACAACTAAGTAAAGCTTGTTATTTCCTTTGAGGTAGAAAATACAGGCTGAGAGAGGCCCTGTTTAATTTAGTGTTATTATCTGCACTTCTCAGCTGGGGAGGCTGCTGGCAGGGGATGAGGGTTTGTTTTGTTCTTGTTCAGAACTGGCCTCTGGTTTATAACACACATGTACACAAATACATGCACTGTTTACAGACATCTGGGTGTACTAAGACCAGGAGACCCACATTCAGGCCCTCCTGGAACAGAGCCTGCCGCTGTTGTGTGTGTGGTGTGTCCTGTGTGTCACCTCTGTCCACACTGCCACCTTCAGATGTTGTACAGGTACCACTTACACCTGTGGGTTTGTGTGTGAGCCTGTGGCTGAGCCCACCCTGTCAGTGCTTTGTGCTTCGACCTGCAGACTGTTGACACAGTTTAGCCCAGGTAAAGAAAATCCTAGTTTTTTAGCCTGGATTGTGGGGAGCAAACACCGTATGTCCATGTACATACTCCTGAGATGTGATGCAAGCCTGTGCTTTGGGATAGGCTTTTCTGTACCTGCAACTTGAGGGTGAATAATCTTCATTTATATGGATATAAAATGGCATGTAAATACCCTAATGTAACCAGAGGATTATGGAATTGGGTGGGAGAGTGAGTCATAGGCACTAATTAAATCCCAAACCCCAAGTGTCATGTCGCTCCAACATGTAGTACTAAAACAACAAAATGCAAACACAAAGGAGAACATCAGTACAACTGCCATTGCTTTGAGTCCTTCTGGTCTTGTGCTGGATAATGTGGAAAAGACTCTGGGGAGCATCCTTCCAGCTACCCTGGAGGTTGTGGAGAAAAGATTGGTTATGGCGACATTGGCGTGTAGGGGAAGAACGTGGGGTTGAAATCCAATGGAGATTTTGGTGAGACTTCCTGGTGATGACAGGGTGACAATACCCAGAAATAAACTGCTGCAGGGCATGTGGGGAGTGTGAGTAAAGTGGTGAAAGAACAGGTTAGAGGATGTGCTGGGAGGGACTGTGGGCAGTGTCAGTCCTGAGAGGCTGAGTCGGGTGAAATCCTGTGTCAGTGTGATGTGGTGATATGGCCACGCCGTCTCAGTGACACAGGCCTGTGTTGCTCACCAGCATCCTACTGCAGCCTGGAGAGGGTAGGACAGGGCTGGGGAAAGCCTCTGTCTGTTCTCTAATTTTGTCATGCTCAGCCTACCTCCATTTGACTCCACGGGGGCAGGAATAAATCCTTTTCTATGCAGTTCTGTATGTCAGTCGTAAAGCTGTAAAACCACAGGAGAGAGGGAGGGCGGCTTGAAGGTCCCAAATGTTCACCTTTGGGATGCAGCTTGGGTTGAGATGAGCATGGAAAAGGAATTCAGTATCAGGCTGTGCTGGAATCTTTTTGACTGCAGTGAGTCTGCTGTCTTCTCTATGGGAAAACTGAAGTGCCCCTTCACCTGCAGGGTTTGGAGGGGCAGCCAACCTCCTCCTGCCTGCTGAGAAACAGAGGGGTGGGAAATGCTGTTTGTCTGCATCAGTAATTAATGACCAAAGCAAGCTTGGGAGTAACAGATCTGCTGTTCAGTTTAACACTGGATTCTTGGCAACAGCGAGGGCCCTTTCTGGTACCTGGCAGTGCTGTGAAACCTCTAAAATCCTTCTTCGTGTTGGTAACGTGCTCTGCCATACCCAAAATGTCACCAGAACCTTCAGTCCTGTCTGGTAGGGATGACTTGCTCCTGTCTCTTACAAAGAGATACTGTGGTTTGAGGAGTATGATCTCAACTGGGACCACCTGAAGGTGCAGTTCCAGCACAAATTTGCTTTCTGAACCAGTCTGCAGAGCTCCTGTGTGAGAGCAGGTCTCGGGGATGTGAGCTGGGTGAGCAGGACCTGTGCCTCACGCTGCTGCTGTCAGTGGTGTGTTGGCACACTGACCCACATGTTCTCTGGTCAAATTCAGAGTTTTTTGCCCTTTTTTGTTAATCACAGGTTTTCCCACCCTAGTAGCATCCTTTTTAACACCGTGGCTTGAAAACCAGAGAAATTATTTGCAAATTGTGTGTGTTTCTGATGGTCTCTGAAGGAAGTGGGAGCAGAGATAATGTTCCAAAGTGAACTTAGTAAATCATAGATTTTGGCAGTGTTGTGTTTACTTCCTTTGATACTTTTATGGTCTTGGTTATCAGCCTTAATGCAAAGTCTGCCTCATTACTGTGCTCTGAATTATGACTCAAATGACTAAAAACAAAATGAGTGAGTTGTATTTTTCTTTAAAGGTGTTAATGCTGACACTCTTTGACTTTAACAGTGTTGCAGATGCTTCATAAAGCGTAAAGAGCAATGTGCAGTGATCCTGATCATTCCAATCCCTTGTTATGTATCACAGCAGAACACTTCACAATGCTGCTCCTGGTTTGTGGGCACATTTGGTAATAACAAGGAATAATACTGGAACAGAAAACTTAATTTGGGATGAAATATCCTGTGCTGGAAACGAAGAGCTCAGAAGTGATGAAGTGGCATAAAACCAGGGAAAATGGGATTTGAAATGGTGTGTTTTTAGCAGGTATGTGCAGCAATACCCTCCTGCTCGGCAATGGAAGAGTGGAATAAAGGCAGCAGAAAGAATATATTGGTGCAGATTAATAGCCACAAAAATAGCTCTGTAATCCTAATGCTCATCATGGGGAGCTATTATTAAAATAAAGAGCCCATATTAAAATATGCCAGCAAATATTTGCATGTGTGGATGGTCACATCAGATCATGACATGATGAATAGGGACTGTTTTCCTTGGCTTTCCCTCCTGACACTGCTGGGTTTGTGGGACAGTGTGGTGCTTTTTATAGGAGCCGCTGGGGAGTCTCCTCGAGACTCGTGGTGTGCTCCCAGTAACACTTCCCAGCAGTCTCAGGAAGGTTTTGTTGGAGGTCTCTGCGGCTCAGCAGCCCCAGTGTGCTCCGAGGACAAGATCCCAGGGCACCTCTTTTCTCTGTCCTACAAATGAGTCACTTGTCCATCTTCGTCCTGCGTTTGCAGGTGTGGGGAGCCAAGCCTGGGGTATCCCTCCATCTTTGTTGGAAGCTGGCCCTGGGAGCTGTAGGGGAGCAGCACTGGCACAGAGTGCTTTTCTCTGGTGTGCAGAGCTCTGCTGAGATTGGCTCTTCTCTGAAATTATTACAGATGATTGTACTGTTTAACTTTGGCCAAATTGTTTTCCTTGGCTTTTTTGCTTTGTGGTGACTCCACTTTTTAAGGGACTCCAAAGTTGAGGTTTGCTGTAGCCATCTCTGTCTCTGGAAAAAGTGCCCAAAAATGTTGGTGCTTTAGGATCAAGAACCACATCACAGAATAGTTTGGGTTGGAAGGAGTGACTATTGTATATACACAACTAGGGGAAAATTTTCCTGTTTTGAATGACTCTGTGTTGCTCCAGTTAGAGGTGTCAGAGGTGGAGGATGGCTTCCTTAGAACAGCAGCAGAGAGAAAATGGTCTGGTGTTGCCGGGTGATGATGTCCAGTGATGGGTAATGTGCAGTGTCTGTGTGACAGCTGCTTGTGGCTGTGACTGGGGGGAAAAATACATTACTGTGTTTTAGTAAAGCTTTGGGAATGGTGAGCTGGAAACAGCCCTTGCAAGGGAGTCACTGATTTTCCTGTAACTGGATCATAGCATCCTGCCTATGGGGACAAAAACAAAACCTGAGTGAGCCTGCCCTTGTACTTAGGAAGGTAAGTGCTAAGGAAGTTCTTCTGGCTGGTGAGATAAGGCAAAATATGCCATAATTCTTGATGGATAAGAACCAGTAAGTATTGGAATTGTGCAAATGGAGTGACTTTGTTCCTCGTTCAGCAGAGCACTTAATTTTAAGTGCCTGCTGGTACAGCTGGAGCTTAAAATGCCTCGCTGGCTGTCCCTGGAGGCTGAATGTTCCCAGGGCAGTTCTGGAGACATCTGAACCGCACTTGGCTTCCCCTCAGCTGCAGTGCTGAAGCACAGTGGGCTGTCTGCATGCAGAGCATTTAGGGGGATGAGATGGAGTGAAAACACAGCAAGATGGGGAAACCATATGCCTTGTTTGTCCATCTCAGAAAATAATTTCACCCCTGAAGAATTAAGTTTTTAGTGGCATCCACAATGTTTATCAGGAGCTATGGTAATTCCAGGTGTTGTTGATTTGTTTGTGGAAGGGTGATAGAGAAAATCCAAAATGAAACAGTGATTTTTTACTTATTTTTGAAAGTGGAAATTGGGTGACTTGACAGTTTCAAGCCCAATGATTTGACTGCCTTAACTGAAAAGAGGAGTGATCCCTCCTCAAACACAACTGCTTTTGGGCTATTCAGCATAGCCTCAGAAAAAAATGAGGGATGTGATTGGAGGAAAACCTTGACAACGTGTGCAGAAGGGAGACACATCTATGGAGATGTTTTTGTAGCCGCTGTTGCAGAGCTCAGATGTGCAGCTGGGAGATCATGGAGCTGTGTGTCTCCTTTGCTCCCAGACAAGCAGCACTCATGTCTCTGGGAGGAATGTTCAGCAGGATTTTAGGAGGAGGTTCTGCCTAATTGTATTTGGATGAGGCTGTTCCTGTTTTGTTAGTGTACCTGCTGTCTCTGGCAGAGGCTGTTGGATCGGCATAGCTGGGTAGCACAGAAATGCAGTGTGTTTTGGGAACACTGGTGGCTTGTGGAAGGGCCTCCAGAGCCCATGAAATCCATCTTGCTTTTCTGTGTGTGCATGGGGCAGAGTCCAGCCCCACTCCTGGACTATGATTAACTTGGGTGAAGTGGTCTGTTGAGCTGGGGCTTCAAACACTGTCTCGCTCCAGCTGAACTTGTTTTATTTTGGCCCGGCATGGACAAAATGTGGTGGGATTCTGGGGCTGTCCTGTGCAGGGCCAGGGGTTGGACTTCGGTGATCCTTGTGGGTCCCTTCCAATTCAGGATATGCTGTGATTCTATGAAAACAGGCTTTTCTCAAGGAGCTGTTGTCTGTCAGGCATACCACCTGCCCGTGGGTGTGTCTTGTTTTCCTCTCTGCTGTTCCAAGTCACCGGTGAGGGGGAAGATCTGGAGCAGGGCTGAGAACGTGATGGTGTGTGGTGGTACCATTGTGGTGCTGGTAGGAAGGGGGCTCTCAGGACAAGCCATTTCGGGTGGTTTCCCTGCCACTCCCCCATGGTGCCATCCCAGAAGGACCAGGTGGGTCTGTGGAGGCTGAGGGGGCGCTGTCCGCAGGACGGCTCGGCCGCAGCACTTGCTGAGCTTGGCGGATTAATGCAACCCCCAGTGAAAAGCAGCGCTGGAAGTGCTTGTCACCAGAGAGTACTGGAAGGAGCCCATTCCTCTGCGGTTCTTCCTTACCATAACATCAATTGGTGCAAAGTCCGTGGAATAATGGTGCTGTGCTTGATTGCAGGTTGGCATTACTGGCTGCCTGTGACTTGCCGGCTGCAAGAGGATTCTAGGCTTTAAATCCATGTGAATCCCTTAAACTCAGCACAGTGCTATCTTTTTACCTTGTAAGAGCTGAGAGGGATCACGTGCAGCTGCTCTTACCTAGTTTAGAAGTGCTTGCCTGGCTGTGAGGTTCTGCATCCTGCTGAAATTGCGGCTGAAAACGTAACTGCCAGTGCCCTGACACAAACCTGCGTGGAAAATTGCTTTGGCATCTGTATTGACTGGAGATAATTGGAACTTCCCAGTATTTTTTCAGCTTATCCTAAAACCTTTTAGCAAGAACAACAGTCAAGCAGCAGTGTGTAGCATGATAACCATGTTTCCATGCTGTGCCTAAAGTGCCAAAGAGACACAAAAAAAGTTTCCCCAGAGAAGCCCCTTTGGCTGATGCTGGCTCTAAGCTGATGGTGATCCCAATGCTGGCTGTGTGCTGCCTTCTCAACAATGTTAATATGTCTTAAGGATGAACACAGAAATAACTTCATGTTTTGGAATGGGAATTGTATTTTAGCTTTTGCTGGGCTGGTATGGGAAGAGAGTTGAATTTCCTTCAGAACTTTAAATCACAGGCACATGTGCAGGGGAAAACTGTCCTCTGAGGTGACTCTCAGGCTTAGTTCTTGTTTTGGTCCCTTCTGGCGCTTGCAAGTCTCTGACTTATTTATTCTATTGCAGCTGAAGCCTGAACTGGTCTCATGCCTTTTGCTTTCCACACGTGTGCTGGAAAAGAGGCTTTACCAGCAAAGATATGGGGATGTTCCTGGTGCCTGGAATACTTTGCCTCTAAGCCGTGCCTGTGTGTGTGACCCACCCTCCCTGGCCACGTGTAGCACAGGCTCCTGAGCTGACCTTGGCTGCTGGGAGCTGCACAGATCCTGGGATGATCATCTTTTACAGTGGAGCTGGCAGTGCCTGGCTGTTGTCTTGCTGTTCTCTGAGAATAGAAGTAAATGGTCCTGTAACGTGCATCTGCCAGGCCTTCATCGTAATTACTTGTAAATTTGTCTTTGATCTGTTTCCTTTCAACTTTACCCAGATTTAGCCAAGTTGGGGGTTGGGCTAGAATAATGAGGGAGAAATTGGTTGTGGTCTGGAGCTCTGGAAGCTGAAAGCCCTTGGGGCTGAGGAGGTGGTGGTGGTGGTGGTGGTAGTGTAGATCTGCAGTGGGCAAGGAGGAAGGGTTAACCAGCTGTCAGCAGTTAAAAGACAAGGTAAGTGTATGGTTTTCGGCATGATGCTGTGAAAAACAGTCAGAGTTCAGATGGGTGACTTCTCTGGGCAAAGCCTGGCTGTGGAGTGGGCAGTGACCAGGGCTGCATCCATCCTCACCCTGCAACCCACAGGAGACACCCACCAGCTTCTGGAAACGGCCCCTCCTCTGCTGGAAATGCTGTGTGGTGGGTGAAGGAGAACTCTTAAATCCGTTAGAAAGTCTTGGTGAAGCAGTGCTGGCTGCAGTCCAGGTGCTTGATATCTCGGTCCCTCCCTGGGCTGCTGTGGGCTGGCGATGCTGCCAAGGGAAGCCTTCAGCCATCTGGTGGGTCCTCCTGCCCCTCTGCTGTCACACCTGAGCTGTGTTTGCTGGCTGCTCTACTAACAGTGCTGCTTCTGAGGGGCCTGCAGGAGCGTGGGTCCTTCTCAGCTGCTTTTTGGTGTGAATTTGATGTATTAGCCACAGTTGCCAATAGAAGGATTTCAAGTACTTCAAATACTTTGAGTGTCCTGGCCAGTAACCTGTGTATGCACCTGCCCCCCAGCCTTAAAATGGTGCACCTTTTCTGCAATGCAACAGTTTGTGGCCATTATCTTTGCACAGTTCACGAGCAGTCAGTAATACACATTTTGGGCTTTTGGGAGGTAAAGGATGGGCCAAAGCTCCCAGACTCATTTCTTGTGCACAGGAAACTTGACAGGAAATCTCCCCAGGTATGGGTATGGAGTGCTGAGCATCCTATCTATCTATCTGTCTGTCTATCTATCTATCTATCTATCTATCTACCTATCTATCTATCTTTAAAAGAATATATAAGTAACATATATAAATAATAATCAAAATAAATTGGATAGCTAGCTGGCTAGATAAAAGTGTGTAACAGATGTTGTGACACAAGAAGCCCATTAGGAGATAAACCTCCAGCTCTGATTTGCTGCTGCTGAGGAGGTGGTCCCCAGCACTCCTGGAAGGAGCAGGATTCCTGCTGTAGCTCCAGTTTGCTCCAGTCTGTGGATGTGCCCAAGCCTGTTCCTGTACATTTGGGTGAAAGTTGGTGGCTTGATTTCTGGAAGGAGTCTGTGCTTCCTTTGGAGGCCAGGTTGGAGGGGATGGTTCTCAATAGTCTTAAAACTGACCTGTGTGTCCTGCTGATGGACTTGGATCTTACACACAGATGGCCCTAGACATATAAAGAATGTGGCAAGAAGCTGCTGTCCTTTGTGCTTCCTCCCTTTCCCTTCTCTTCCTGTTTTCCTGTTTGCAGTTCTGTTCTCTGCATGTCAGACTAGGAGTGCTGAAGCCAGTTAGCAATGGAAGGTGTAATAAATGCACATAAATTCAAATTTGGGTGGTGTTTTTCATACCTTCTGATTTAAATGTGGGGTGATCACCTGAGGGCAGTTAGGAGTTCTTGATTGTGTTGTGCCTTTCTGGACTAAAGACTGGGTACAATCAAAGCCTGGGAAGGAATGCTGTGGTCTGTTTCGACTGTGGCAGTTGGACCAGATGACATAGGAGTTGTATAGAAAGCAGAACTCTCAAATGGATGTGGATCATCAAATTCTGCATCTTTGAAGGCGCAGTCACTTTCTCTGGATTGCTGTGTAAAAATTGCTGTGTTTTCCCCAATGCAAGCAATTCTTATTTTCTCCAGAGGGAGCCATGATGATTTTACTTGTAGCAGAATTGTCATGCTTTAGTCTGCAATCAATGGGAGTTTCATAATAAACTAATGACATTGGTGGGTTTATTTGCAGACAAAATAAATTCAACAGTTTTGTACAGCTTCGTGTGTGGTGTTGTCATCTGAATTTGCAGGACTTGAAGGTGAGGGAGGGAAGGACGCAAGGGTGTAATTTTACTGTGACTTCTCTAAGTGCAGGTGTTGCAGGTTCCTCTTCCTTGGATGTGGCTTCACCTGATGTATTTTTGTCTCACTGCTGCATTTGGAAGATGCTCTGGGCCTTGAGTCTGTGTTGATGTTTCAGTCCTATAGCAGAAACCATTAGCTCAATTTCTATTATTATTTTTTAATATTATGGATGTCTCTTTCCTCTGAGCTCTCGGGATGCTTTATCTGTGTTCTCGCTTGCACAGACTGTAGTTTTCTGTGCCAGTTGGCTTGTGCATGATGTGCGTATTCTAGCAAGGGTGCTCTGGAGGTGACTTTGTTAATTAGCCCAGGATCCTGCTGGAAGGAAGGGACCTGTGCTAATGAGGCATTAGCAGTTGGTCTGAAGAGGCTCCAGTCCCACTCAGCTGAAGCAAAGATTTGGGAGGAGGAGGAGGAGGTTCTTGAGATTAGTGTAGGTACTTTTTTGTTTGAGAAAAAGTTTAATTGATCTATTTTTGCTGCTCAGCTCGTGTTTCTTTCTGCTGAGCACAGCACTGTAAACAGAGATCCTGTATCCTGCTGGCCTGGCCAGAGCTGGGAAAGGGGAACTGAGCCCCTTGGAGTGGAGTGGGGGCTTCTTGTGGGTAATTGCTCATTTGGGGGGGGGGAGGGGGGGACCCAAAAGTCTTGTGATTGCCAAAAAGTTTTGATAATGGCTGAGAGTGTAATATATTAAAAAAAAAAAATCAACTATTTTGGTTTTTGTTTGGTGTGGTTTTTGTTTTTTTTTAATGTTTTCTCTAGTATTCTTCTGAGATTCACGGAAGTATTGTACAGAAATTGAAAAAAAGAAGTCCAAACCTGATCTCTCCAATGATTCTGAAAAATATAGACTGTCAGGAACACAGGGTTTGGGAAAATAGTGCTGGTTATGGGTCTGTTATTTCTTCCAGGCACCATTGTGGGTTACAAGAGGAGGAAGAAATATCGACGCAGTGCTGTGTTGCTCTTTTCCACAGCCACCCTTTGGGCTAAAGATTCACAGCAGGATGTGTGGATTTGTTCTCCAAAAACGAGACAAATGTGGCTGGGGAGAACAATAAGGCTACTGCTGTGGGTTCAGAAGCTCTTAAAAATTACTTGTAATTTGAGATGCTCAACTTGAAGCAGCTTCGGGGAGAGAGTCAGGGTTATTTTTGGGTCTGAATCGAGCACTGTGCTCGGAGGCCCCTCTAGAGCTGTGAGGGGGCTCGAGCAGCTGTGATGTGCTGCAGCCCAGGGCCACGGCCCAGTCTGCTGAATTTGAGTGTCCATTGTGCAGCCTGGGTATAGTTTTTAAGACCTTTAATTGAAGTCTTGATGGTTTGAGGGAGGGGGGGTGGTGGTGGTATGTGTGTGTTTGGTGGGGTTTTTTGTTTGTTTTTGTTTTTTGTTTGTTTGTTTGTTTGGGGTTTTTTGTGTGTTTTGTTTTGTTTCTTCTTTCTGTTTTGTCTTTCTGCTCCAGCTCTGGGGCTGCTCCTAAAAGTCAGTGCAGCTTCCTTGGAAACCTTGCTCTGGTTCCTATGGCAAACTGTACTGTGTAAAACTGAGGGTTTGCCTGCTAAGAGAGATTCCTGTTGAGCAGTTCCTGTGCTGACAGGTGTGTTACCTGCATGTGTATTTTCTGTGTCAATGTGGAAGAAGGGCTGTCATGTCATAAAAGCCATTGATAGTAAACAGGGAGAGTTTTACATGAAACAGCAGTGTTGTCTGGTTATTTGCTCTTTTTCAGCCTTTTCTGGTCATATGCCACCTATTTTAGCAGTAAATTTTACCCAAATGTGGCTTTGTTTGTCATGTCACGTGAGGGGGGCAGCTCATGCAAGTGCTGAATACCCGTGAGGCACAAACATGTCCAATGGAGCTGTGTGTGTGGTGGAGGTCTGATGGTTTCTGGCAGCTTGTGAAGAATGGGATTCACCAAAGGGCTCAGACTTGGAAGGGGGAAATCCTTTGGGGTGTGACTTGCCTTCTGTGGTGTGTAACTGCTGTTCTCCTTGTAGCGGGACTTACGTAACTCACTTGTGAGCTGAGTCTTTCCAAGTCCTTGAACATAAAAGAAATGTGTGGTGCAGTGTAAGGTGCCAGAGAGCCAGTGAGGTGCTGGTGGGTTGTGGCATCAGCAGTATCCTTGTGCCTCCCTTTTCACCAGTGTGCAGCACTTCCAGCTACTTGGATCTGTGCTACTCTGCCCAAATTCATTCCCATCTCCGGAGCCAGGTGTGAAAGTTTTGATGCCTCTGTCCCTCCATACATAATCAGCTTCCTATTTCTGGCAGGACTACAAATGTAAACCTGTGTTTTTGGATGGAGAGCTGACAGAGATGAAAGGCTTTAATCTGAAACAAGTCAATTTATCCTGGGAGTCCTGACTTTACTAATAGCAATGACTACAGAATGAATTGTGGGTTTTTTCATTGTTCTTCTGTCCTGATTTAAAAAGCATTAACATCAAACCACATGTGGGAGATGTTTCTTCTGCTACTTGCACAAATCACCTTTGTAATGTAGCTTAGATGCTTCAAAGTTGCAGAGCCTTTTAAGTGTAGGCCTTTGGTGGTTCAGTGGGTGATCTGTAGCTCTGATTTCTGTCCAAGGCAGCATTGCTGTCCTTCAGCTTTCTTCTTCATAATGGGAATTAACGGAGCAATGAGGGACTATCTGGCAGGACCAGGAACCGGTGTAATTGCTCCTTTTTATCAAGATGTTAAATGTTAACTTCGTTGCCATTAATTGAAGATTTACCCCCTGGATCCCTTTTAGTTCCTAGAAATAACTGTCCAGGCAGAGCTGAAAGCTCTGGAGATAAGCATGGGAAGGAGCATTCCCACTATGGAGTGGTGGGAGCTGCTCAGTGCTCTCCCTCTTCCTGCTGTATTGCCCTGGCAGGGACAGGGCTGGGAGCAGACCAAGAGGCTTCTTGTTAATGAGCAGGTGATTTTGTGTCTTTCATAGGTGGCTTTGCAATCGTGTTCCTGGTGAGGACGAGCAATGGGGTGAAATGTGCCCTGAAGAGGATGTACGTCAATAACGAGTACGACCTGCAGGTCTGCAAGAGAGAAATCCAGATTATGGTGAGTCACCACTCTGTGCTGGGGCTCCAGACTGGAATGTAATGGGGTGGGAGCCTGGTCATCTTCTGCCTGTGAACTCTGTGGCATCAGGTCACAAACTGTGCATTTTCCTAGCAAAACTGGCTTTTGTGTGGAAAGACCTGACTCCTGGAATTATGTGACTGTGTGAAAATCTAGTACTGAACGATTTCAAAAGTAAATAGTTCCAGTGGACAAAGGAGAACCTGGTACCTGAAAAAAACAGGGAATTTCAGGGAAATGAGGGGAGAACTGTATGGCTTAATGGGAAAAGGAAGGGCTGAAGAGGTGAGCGTGGCTGGGGGTATTGGAATTCAGTCGTCACAATCTTCAATTGAGAGCTCAAGTCTTCAGCTTTTTCAACTTGATCAGGAAAGGTGGATGATTCTGATATCTCTGAACTGAAATGAGTGTATGAATGGCAGACCTCAATCCTGAGATAAAATCTATATCACAACAGTTTCTAATCCTTTGGGTTGGGATGAAAGTTATCTCTGCATTGATGAGGTTGGTAGATTAAATCAGTATTTGTGGGGTAGTTGCTGCCAGGGCTTTTGAAATGTAAAGTATTTGTAATAAGCTCCTGGATGTTTCTCTAGATTATTGGACACAAAGATTTATATGATGGGATAGCTATTTTTAATAGCTGTTTTAAACTTAGCTTCTCTAAACAAAGGCAAAATGGAGATGATCCAAATAGATTTGCCTAATCTTGTTTGCAGCATGCTAAACATGGGAAGTTCCACTTTTGAAGTTGCATTCAAAGATACTGATGAGCATTTAGAACAGCTGCCAGGTGGGGAAGGAAATATAAAATCCTCATTTTGTGAATTTACCACACGAGGTGCAGGCTTGGGGTAGATGATCTTCAAGTCAGAAACTCTTACCTGTAGCAGTTCTGGGTGTGATTTTTGAAGTAGCTTTTAATTAGGTTAATACCTTTAAAGTGAACTGCTGAAGTTTGTGATAGCGCAGGAAAGCTTTGGGCTTGCTTTGGCATCCCCGTGGCTACGTGGGAAAAGGTGAGATTAGATCTTACATCAAAGGTTTAACTGTGCTCACAAAACTTGTTTACTTGGGCTTCACTGGCTGCTGCCTTCTCGTCTCCATGTCTCTGGTGCCTTTGGAATGGTGGCTCACGGGAAAGTGAGGGTGAGGAGGGTTCTTCTTACCTGGCGGGTTGCTTGCTCCTGGGCTGGATCTTATCCCAGGCACTTTTCTGTGTCCTGAAGAACCAGTGCATCCCTAAAAGGAAATGTTTACTTCTTTCCCAGCTTTCCTGCAATAAGGGATGATTTTACACATGAATGCAGTTTTTGCAACCCTACAGTGTTGCAACAGAATGTGCCCCACAGACCCTTGCTTTCCTTTCCTGATGAAGCTGAGCATCAAACTGGGCTGGCTGTCACAGCTGCGAGCGTGTGTGAAGCTGTCAGTCCCAAAGAAACAATTTTTCCCTGCAGTTTAACATGTGTCCCCCTGACAGGGACTTGGAACTTGATGGATCTCTAAGGCCCCTTCCAATCCAAACCAGTCTGTGATTCGGTGACAGGTCATTGATATGAGAACTTGAGCTTTAATCCATCATGTTACTTAAGACATTTCTAAAAGGAAGGTTAAAGTTCATTTGGTTGTATAAGTGGGTTTTTTTGAGCATGTGAAAATTTGAGATACGTTTTGTCAGCAGAAGAGTTGGAAGGAGATGAGACAAGGTGAACACGCACTGCATGGCCACCACCATCTGCCCTGTTCTCCCCTCCTGTGGAGGAGGAGCAGCTCCCGGGGCTTGGCCTGGGCCACCTCAGGGAATGTGCCAAAATCTGGACCAGTCCTGAACAGATTAATTCATCAGGCTGGCTGCTTCTCTGCTGTTTATCTCAGATCTTTCTGGAAGGAAAACAGGTAGAGACAGGCCTCAGGTTTGCTCAAACTCTGTGATGATTAATCTCAAGTGACAGAAGCTTGTGCGGTGTGCAGGAACCAGATGAAAACGCTGCTCACTCTGCATGGCTGGTCCATGGTGTGAATTTGTCTGTCTTCCAGCGGGATCTGTCTGGCCACAAGAACATTGTGGGGTACATTGACTCCAGTATCAACTCTGTCAGCAGCGGGGATGTGTGGGAAGTGCTGATCCTCATGGACTTTTGCCGAGGTGAGTGGTGGCTTGGTGTGTTGGTTAGGGGTGGGTTTGTCCTTCTGTGCCTGTGGGGAACTTGCACAACATCTTCCTTTTGAAGAAAGAGCTTTTCCTAAGTTCTTTGGATACTGTTCTGAGCAAAGCAAAGCCAGGACAAGGGATGGAGAAGTGGATGACACGTAAGGCTGTGTTGATTCTGCTAATGGGATTGGTACTATCTTTGCTACTGCCCAGGGTGGTCCTGGATCCCCTCTGCTGTGAAGGAGAACCCATAAATACACCTTGCTGTTGTCTGTAGAATGGTCCATGCAAAGAAGTGTCTCCTCTAAAGCTGCTAGGAATATAATTTTTCTTCACTGTAGTCTCATTGCAAGCCTTGTTCCACATCAGCCTGCCTTGTGATTGTTCTGGAAGAAGCATGAAATGGATAATGGGAAGCCAAAAAGCATTTGTCTTACCTCTGACCTTTTAGCTTGGCTGTCTGTAGCCAGACAGGCTCTTCCAGCTGTCCCAAAGCTTTGATCTTTGTGGCTGGGATGTGGTGTTTGGAACATGACGTGTGTGCTGGGCTCAAATGCCTCTTGCAGGAAGAGTGTTTAGTGAAAATACTGTTTTGGCCAGGTGGCTTCAGAAGCCTGGGGTTGGTTTGGATGGTGGCAGCCGATGGAAATAGGTATTTTTGGGCCTGTCTGGTTTCAAACTCAAATGCATTGTAGCAAGGACACGAGGATGTATGTAAACATGGACAGTGCAGTTTTCTGTTCTGCCGTGTCCTCCTTGCTGCTTTGGTTTGATGCAGGATTCTTGAGTGCCTCGCACTGGGTTTGTTTGCTGGTGCAAGGAAGGACTGCATGTGTAGTTTTGCTGAAGGAATTACTCCATAAACTCTCTTTAAGCTGAAACCTAAATATGACAAGAACTGTTGTGAGCACTAGGCCTGGCAGTGCTGGTCAGTCCCTGCTCGGTTCCATGTGTAGAGCCCACTGTGGAGGGAGGTACAAACCTGAGTTTTTCAGATGCACCCCCCAGCTGCATTACCCCAGTTTTGGGCTGATGAAGTAAAATCCATCTTTCTAAGGAGTTTCCTTCCATCTGATAGGAGGAGAGTGGCAAGGTGGCATTTCTCATGTGGCTCTTGCCAGATGCTGTGCTGAGCACGTGCCGGCCTCTGTCTGCAACATTCCCACTGCAGTGGTTATTACACACTGATTTTCCCTTGTTACTTTTCTTTTGTGGCCAGCAGTTTCCAAACCAAATCAGTGTCTTTGTGTGCAGAACTGCATTCATTTTGAGTGTAAAATGTTCACAGCTGTAGTATTCATTAAACTGAGCTTTTCTTTCCTACCATTAAAGTTTTCCAGCACTTGTGATGTGGAATGATACATTACTGCTTCACCAGAGCTTCAGAAAGGAGTTTATCTCTGTCTGTCTAGGGTGTTTTGAGGAGAAAAAAACCTCTGGATTGTTTTGGAAAGGCCTTGACAGCAACAAAACCTCAAAGCTGAGACAAATTCAGGATTCGTTCATGAAAACTTGCTTTTGTTTGTCCAGAGTTTCCCTTGTTACAGATGGATTTTTAATTTCTTCGCCAGTTGACAGCTTTAGCCAAGACTCTTGTGTGTGGGTTTTCTGAGTGTCTCCCTTCCTCCCTCCTCTTGCTTACATGTGGCAAGCTCTTTTGTGGACTGTGGGTGCCCCAAATTCAGCCTTTTATTCCTCTAGTCAGACAAAATAAATCCTATTTGGAAGAAAAAAGGAAAATTACATGGCTTAGTCAGAATTACTTGAGTGCTGACACAGCCAGGACAAGGTGGGCTGTGGGAGCTGGTGTGAAGCTTTGCTCAGAGCCCAGGTGAGCTGTAACACCTGCCCGCAGGTTATGCAAATTCCTGGGATGTGGGGGAATGAAACAAGCTGAGAAAGCAGATTGTGAAATGCCTTGGGGAAGGTTTGTTGTGAATTCAGTTTGAACTCCTCGTGCAGTGACTGTGGAGCCCCAGTTTGAGGAGCAGCCCAGGACCAGGGCTGCCGGTGGGACTGGGTTTGGGGAGGTGAGGGCTCTGTGTGCCTGCTGGGATTGAGGAAATTCAGGGCTCCCTGTGTGCCTGTGGGATTGGGGATGGCCAGAGCTCCTGTGTGCCTGTGGGATTGGGGATGGCCAGAGCTCCTGTGTGCCTGTGGGATTGGGGAAAGCCAGAGCTCCTGTGTGCCTGTGGGATTGGGGATGGCCAGAGCTCACTGTATGCCTGTGGGATTGGGGAAAGCCAGAGCTCCTGTGTGCCTGCTGGGATTGGGGAAAGCCAGAGCTCACTGTGTGCCTGTGGGATTGGGGAAAGCCAGAGCTCCTGTGTGCCTGTGGGATTGGGGAAAGCCAGAGCTCCTGTGTGCCTGCTGGGATTGGGGAAAGCCAGAGCTCACTGTGTGCCTGATGGCCAGAGCTCACTGTGTGCCTGCTGTGATTCTGTCCCTGCCAGGGGGGCAGGTGGTGAACCTGATGAACCAGCGCCTGCAGACCGGCTTCACCGAGAGCGAGGTCCTGCAGATCTTCTGCGATACCTGTGAGGCTGTGGCCAGGCTGCACCAGTGCAAGACTCCCATCATCCACAGGGATTTGAAGGTGAGCTGTGGCTCCAGGGGTGTAGCAGAGAGGGTGCATCCTCCTTGCTGTGTCTGCCGGCTGCCCACACCCCAGTGCTGTGCTTCTCTTGCTGGTAAATGAGGGAAAGTGGGCATAAACACACCTCTCTACTGGAAGATAAAAAAAGAAATGAGCCTCTCATTGCTACTTGCTATATGTTTGCCATCTATAGATGTACTTAAACACAAATGTTTGTGAATAATTCTGGCTTGTGCACGTGCCAGAGTGTACCTGATGAATTATTCACAGTGACCTGAAACACTGCTGATTTAAGGTAGCTCACAAGAAGTGTGCTGTGATGTTGTTTCCTGGACCCAGATTAAAAGGAGCCCTCCAGAAGTATCAGCCTGGGGGCAGGAATCCTTAGGAGCTTTTGGAAGTGGCCTCTGGAGCTCTGACCATGAAAGTGTGTTGTAAAACTGTGTGCTTAGCTGGGAACAGAGCTGGGCCAGCAGGGACAGCTTGGGAAAAATCCCATGCCTGTAATCAAGCAAACAAAAAGATGTTCCCTTTGCTCTCAAGGAGCTCATAAAACGCCAGAATGAAATACTCGGCCAAGAAGGAGGCTGCCATGTGCATCTGAAATTCAGATGTGCTTCGTGGGGCAGGTTCTATTTTCAGAGCCCTCACAGATGTTTGTTTGTGCCACTGGCCATTGTTCTATAGGAGCCAAAGATGTCACATGTGCCAAGGAGAGCCAGGTAGAGCAGGGGAAAAAATCCTCGGGGTTTGGTGTGCTCTGGCGTGTTTGAAATGACAGTGATGCCACTGCTCAGTCGGTTTGGATATAGAAACAACTCATGTGTCTCTTTCCAGGGGGAACCGGGTGATCCCTTACCAATCTGAGGCCTGGATTTAAAGCTGTACAGTCTGTGGGCAGCTTGCAGGGGTTTGTACAGGTCAGGAAAACTGGGGTGAGAGGATGAGGAACAGGAACCTCCCCAGCTGACATTAACCCCTGCCCTTACCTTTTTGGTGAATCCCTGGGGGGTTTAATAAAGAACAAACTCAGTGTGCTGCAGGGGACTAAATCTGGGACATGTGTGCTGGATTAGTGGGTTGATCTGGAGTGTTACTTTCTGCCCCGAGTTGCAGTTGAAATGGGCTGTTGGGGGCTGGTGTCCAGCGCACTGCTGCCTGCCTAGGTCAGGGGGGTTTTGCAAGGCCTGATTTAGTAAGCTGTGCCCAGAGACAGAGTTGGCTCTACTCTGCTTGGAGACATGACTTCTGCTTGAGTAGTGTGTTGTTTCTGTCATGGTGACCTCTGGGGATCTAAGTCCTAACACAGAATTAATATTTATATATATTTTGACTTTATTTGTGTTAAAATGTAATACTGTCGAGAGAGTTGCAAAGCCAAGAGGGATTAAGGGCCAGAGAAGTTCTGTACGAGTTCTGGGTGTAAGGAAGGACATCCAGTATGTAGGTGTTTTCTTGGGGTGAATGTAACCCTGCTGAAGAGGGGGCAGATGTTGACTTTGCAGGCAGCTCTCTGGGGCTTGGAGGCCTTTTTTGCCTTCCAGCTCTTTGATGTTGCTCTGGTGCTGGAGGTTCCTGCCCAGAGAGCTCTGCCAGCAGAAGGGATCCTGTGAATGAGCTTTCAGCCCTTTCAGACAAGCGCAGCTGGAGGAGTTTCAATGGCCCCTGGCTCTGATTTTGAATTAGCCCAAAGGCTTTGTCTGAAGCAGAACAGCCTCCTGCTGGCACAGTCCCCAGCTGGTGGGAAGTGACCAACAGCTGGGGACAGCAGCATCCTTACCCAGTGTGTCTGTAGGCAAAAGGGGACATCTCACTATGAGTAAGGACCACAAAAAGATCCTGTGTCACCCCTGGCTGTGTTCAGGTGTCCCCTCCTGGGCTGGTGGTTGATTCAGGTCCGGTGTCACTGCCCGCTGTGCAGTACAGGCTGTGGTGTTTAGTTTCACGTGCTTTTGTTGCCGCAGATCAGGTGTATATTGGTGCTTAATTTTTCTAAAAATCGGGAAGCTCCTTGTGTGCTGCCTCTGCCCCAGTTTGGACCCTGTGAGGCAGTCAGCCTGCTGTGCAGTAGGTCTCCCTTGAGTGGTTACTTGTTCTTGTTCTTGCAGGTATTTTCCCCACCCTCAGGGTTCAAGGACCACTGCTGCTGCAGGGCACTCCCTAAGAAGTTTATTTTTTTCCTCCTGTCTGAATAACAACAATTCCTGTATCTTTAGGCTGGGCATTTTCTCTGCAAAGAACAGGTGGCCAAATTTGATGGCAACCTGTTTTCATGTGCTTGCAAAGTCCATGCTGTTAAGTCAGAGTCTATAAAGAAACAAAACCTGTCAGACCCCAGAGGAGGAGGGTTTAGGGAGGTGGAGGGAGGGAGAAATCTGCCCAGGGCTGATGATAATGATTTACATAACTACCCTCCAGCTGGTGGCAGTTGTTTGCATGGCTCGTTTAATGTTTAACCTTGTCTTTCCAGTCTCACATCCCATACGTTGTGCTGTTCAAAGCATCAGCTTAGGACCAGCTTTGATTTCTGCAGGGAGAGGTCTCCCATTTCTGTGGGTGGTGCTTCTGCTGGTCTGAACCCACCTTCTTACAGGAGCCGGTGATTGGGTGGCAGATGAGAGGATGATTTTTCCTGTAGTGGACACACAGCAGACACACCCAAAAACTGTCAGTCAACCCTGAGGGTGCTGTTGATTCAAACCTTTTCTTTCCTTTCCCTACCTTCTGCAGTGCCCAGGGGATTGTGCTCTCAGGATGATGATACAGTTTCTCCTGCTTTTATTCCAGTAGTAGCCCTCACAGTGTTGTCCTGCTGTGCTGTTTTCGTCTCGCTGCCTTCCACCACTCTTTGTAATGCCAAGTCTTACCCCAATGCCACCAACAAGCCTTTGCCTGGGGTTTGTTTGGAGGGATCTGCTGAGTGTGATAAATTGAATTGTTCAGTCCCCTCATGGTAAACCGTCGTGTTGGCCGTGTCAGGAGTGTGCCTGTGCCAAAATCAGTCAGTGCCACGTGGCTTTCACTCTGTGCCATCAAACACTGCCTCGGCTTTCAAAGGTAAATAGTGAGTACTGCCAGAGGAGAAAGGGAAGTTGAACCATCTCTGAAGAGAGCTGACAGTGCTGGAAAGCAGCCAGGAAGTGTGCCCTGGTCACACATCCCTCCCAGATCACTACCTGAGCTTAGGAATAGTGGCCTTGAAGCTGTTGCTCTCAGGAGAGGGTGTTGAATCCATTAGCTAAAGAAAACCTCTGTCCTTATCCCTCCCCAGCATGTCTGTGCAGTGGTTTTTATTACTTTAGTTCTGTTCTAGCAAAGAAGCATTTATTTTGGGAAGACTGAAGCTAACTCCACTCTGTAACCAGCAAAACTTAACGCATCATTTCCTTTAAAGGCTTTTGTTTGGGGTCTAAATCTGACCGTGTTGGGTGTGTCAAAGGCTGCAGCCAGAGTTACCAGTGCTCAGCAGTGCTGGAAGCTGGAGTGCAGCTTTCTGAGTGTTTGACCAGAAGAAGACACCTCCATACTCCTTTTAAAGACACTTTTCTCTGGCCTGGCAGTGGGTAGCAGTAATTTCTTTTGTTGTATTTATTTTTTCTTTCTCCTGGTATTTGCTGACCAAACCTCATTGCTGAATAGTCCTGCACTGATGTTTAACAAACCTTACAGGGTGTTTCAGTGAAAAATCACCTCAGACTTGTCAGCCAGATAAAGTGGGAGGACTCTTGGGGAAATGTTGGAGGAGTATTTGCAGGGAGCAGGGAATAACGCCGCCAGTGTTGCTCTGCTGGGGAGAACATCTGTGTGCAGTGCTTTATTCAAAGCAGATGGATGGCAGAGAGGGAAGGGGGGTATTTAACCCTTGGTTTCAAGCCAACATTCTCTCCCTCAGCTGCTCTAATTTGGCTGCTTTTTCTAGATACTTAAAATGCTGACTCCTTCTTTTTCTTCTTGTAAAGAGCATCCTTGATGGGGAGCTCTACTTCCAAAGGGTTTTGTTAGCAAACGCTTATGTGGTGATTTTTTTTTTTGAGCTGTATGAGCAGTATGTTTTATCTCGTTGTATCTGAGCATTTGACACTGATTGAAGATAAAGACATGAAAAATTGTGTGTTCTCTTGAGAGAACATGCTGTTAATGCTGCTGTACAGATGGGGAGTTGGAACACAGGGATGTCCTGCCAAAGTGAAGGTCTGAACACAGGGTTTTACACATTTTAAGTCAGTGTTGAAACAGGCAATTGTCTTAGGTAGATGCAAGGTAGATTTTTGTTAATGCATAATTGTGAGTATTGAGGGGAATTTCTGCTGATTTTATTTGTTTCAGCTGTCTGAGGTGTTTGTTTCAGCATTTGTTTCAGTTGCCTGATCCAGGGTACCAAATAATGTTTGAAAGAAAGGGTTCTTCTCAGCAGTCTGGGGAGCCTCCGCTGCTACAGCCCTGTTTAGGGACTGTGGGGCACCCAGCAGACTCTGAGAACAAGCAAATAAACGTGAGCATGAGCTGAGGTTCGTTTTGAACGAGACCCTCAGGGCCAGGTACAATGCAGGCAAAGACCAGGAGATGTGTTTTCATTTCCTTAAGTATGGAAGTGGGTGTGTTGTTTGCCTCCCCTCTGCCCCCTAGACAGTGAGGAGTTACTCTGTAAAGCTGGGGTCAGCTTGGATTTCCTGTCCTCAGCTCAGATGCCATTAGCTCAGGAAGGTTGAGCTCCAAAGGCACTGGACACAGTTCTTGTCCTGAAGTCTTACAGGAGGCGAATAAATGTGCTTGCAGGAGGAGAAGGGAGGAGTGGCAGGATGGAAGGCCGTGTTACAACTGTGCTTCCATGATTTGCCTTCTATTTTAGGAGATGTGACAGAGTTTTGATGCCTGTTTTCTTTGCTGTCACATTAGGCTTTAATGTCAGATGTGTCTGATATGTCTTCAGGCACTTAAAACCTTGACTCATTTGAAAAAAACCCAAACTCAGAATATTTTTTGTCTGAGTGATTCTGTGTCTGTCTGTGATGCTCCTAGGTTGAAAACATCCTGCTGCATGACCGTGGCCACTACGTCCTGTGTGACTTTGGAAGTGCTACTAACAAATTCCAGAACCCTCAAACAGAAGGGGTGAATGCGGTCGAGGAGGAGATCAAGAAGTAAGTGTGCTTTGCCTTGTCAACTCTGCTGTAGTTTGTATTTGAAGAGTAATTTTTTCTTGTGCTGGGAATAATTTTACTCAGCCTGTTGCAGCAGATTGGCTGTGCTGCATGGCAGTGTCTGCTGCAGGTGAATGAGTGCCCGGGGGAAGGTGAAACAATAAATTGAGCTTGATGTAATTGCTTTGGACCTGGAAGACTGAGATTAATGCAGAGAAGCAGCCCCTCCTCGGCGAGGCAGTGACCTGGTCTGTCCTGTGCAGGGTCAGGCTGTCTCTGTCCTTCATCTGTCTTGGCTTCTTTGAGCTCCAGACAGGGATGGCACAGTCCCATCCTCCCTGGGCTCCCGCTCCCCGTGGATCCGGACACTGACTCGGGAGCACGTGGCTGATGCTCGGCTGTGCATGGGAATTGTCAGGTCCTGGAGGTGTTTAATCCAGCCCCATGCAGGCAGGATGCTGCTGTAGTGGCAGCATCTCTAGTGCTCCTTGGTGCTTTTTAAAAGGGGGGTTCACCTGCAGTTCAGTAGGACCTGGCTCGGATGCAGCACGCGCCAGGTCCTTGGTCTTGCTTCAGTTTTAACACCATCACTGCTGCAAACTTGCCACTCCTGCAAACTTGCCACTCCTGTTAATATGACTTTCTGGCTAGTTAAAAATGTGCGCAGATGCCTCTTCTTTTGTGGGGATTCAGCTACACCTGCCTGGATTTCCTAGATTTGTTTGACTGGAGTTTTCAGAGTGCTCCTAATCTGGCATTGCAGTCCCCTTGGAATGCCCTATTTGTACACATAAGCCTACAAAACCTTTGCCTTTAGCAATGCTTTCCTGTGATCAGGGTAAGCAGCAGGCAGAAATGACAGACCTTTTGGCAGGAAATCTTATCAGAAGAGCCTCATAATCTGTGGAGCAGTTTCCAGCTTTTCTGTTTGGTGTGATCTGTTAAGATGAGGCAGATTCTTGCTGTAGTTTGAGGTACACAGTGACCCTTCCCTTGCTTACAGTGGCTCTGAACAGGAGTCCTGGTGTGGCTTTTTAGGAGCCACATATCCAGTTACAATCTCTGTAATACAGTTGGCCACAGCCCCGCGCTGAGGGCATTGCAGAGGACATTTGATTACTGACATTATTAATGCCTTGAATCCTTGAATGTTTCTGTTCTGGTTCTTAAAATGACTGTACAGTTTTGTGGTGAATGCTGTGCTTTAGAAAGGGCTGTGGTTACTATTTTGCCTTCCCAGGGCAGTTTGAGGGGTGTTTTATTGTTTGAAGAGTGTAGCAGGTGATGCTGTTAGAAGATTTTTCCAATAGATATTTTTAACATCCCTTTCCCTGAAATGAATAGGGAAAGCGTGAATTTTGAATTATTTGGGAATATGACATCGTGGAAATGCATCTGATACCCCTTTTGCACTCCCTGATCCATCCTCCCCTGCAGGTACACTACGTTATCCTACAGAGCACCAGAGATGGTCAACCTATACAGTGGCAAACTCATCACTACAAAAGCAGACATATGGGTATGTATGAAAACCCCAGGGCATCCTCCAGCCAGGCTGCAGCTGCTTGCACTGCCATGGCAGGGAAACTTGGCTGGCCTCTTTTTCTAAGAGCCTGGACAGTTTCTGAATGAAGAATTCCTCTTATGATGGGTTTGATGAGCTCCTGCTGAGCAGGGAGGCTGCTGGAGGAGATGTGTGTGCTCCTGCTGTTTGGTTTGAATGTAGAGACGTATGAAATGAGATGTATGAAACTCCAGGTTTGAATAAGGCAAACATGATGTCATATCGTAAGAGTTAAAACAGAAAATTCAGAGTATTGTGGCTTCTTGTGTGTGGGTTTTAAGTATGTGAAATCAAAGTTCTGGTCAGAATTGAGTAGAAAGCTGGGGAAATGGACCTGCCCCTAGCAGCAGTAGTGTGCTAATCCTGTGTAACACAGGCCTGAGTTGTCAAACCGGCCAAAGGCCAAACTTCTGCACTGTTTCTGATGATCAGGGCAGTCCTGCTGTGCTCTTCATGGTGACAGTAAAATCCAGCTGTGGTGGAATCCATTCCTGGCTAGCCTGATCAGGCAGGGAAGGCTCCTTTGGGTGGGATATAGGTGAAGAAGTGTCTGTGCTGTTTGGAGTGTAGTGGCAATTCAGCACATGTGTAAAGGTGTTTAAAATGCTAATTGGGAGCATGTTTTGTGGGTTTTGGAGTGTGGAGCTAGGAAGTAGCATGGCAGAAGCAGAAAAAGAGAGTTTTGATATATCTTCAGTAGTTCTGCATGTACAAGAGGGAGACTTGCTGGTGTGACGTCTGCTGGAAGAGTCCCTTGTCCTCAGTGAACTTGGGTGGAACTGGGCAATCAGCAGCTCCTGTGGGAGCAGGTTTCACCAGGGGGGTCTGTAGGATCAGGCCCTTCACCATGCAGGGTCACTGGCCTGGAGTGAGTGGAGAGGGGAGGTCACAGCTGTGACAGCAGGAAAAGACGATCAGGGCCTCAAAGGCAGTCAGAGGAGAACCAGGATTTGCACTTCTTCCTGGGATGATGTGGAAAGGGGGAGATGCAAAGGCTCTGCTCTTCCTGGCATGGCAGGAATTCTATTCCAGTGACACTTGGAGCACTTCCAAAGCAGTGTGTGGTGGTGAGCACAGTGGGGGCCTCAACTTCCAGGCCTGTTCCAGTGCTTGTCCTGCTGGAAACCTCCCTTTCCCTTAAATCTTATCAAGGTTATTTTAAACTAGAGTGCAATTTAATTGTGAAACCCTGTGACAAAAGAGATGAGCTGATGAGTTGCTTACGATTGGGAAATGCTTCCTGCTCCCCTCTCTGAGATGGTGGGAGTGTTTCATAATTAGCCCTTTGTGTAAAAACTGTTTTCTTTTGCAATAGGTGGTGGTTCTTGCAGCCAAAAGCAGCATGGCAGTAGCGGGAAGGGTGGTAGAGCCTGGCAGGCTGCAGAATGAGCTGTACTTCCCTGGCATTTATTTATAACAGTTGAAAGGTTGTTTGAACTTAATCTTGGAAACAGTTTGGGTTTCTCTTTGTTAGAATAAATGTATTAACGATGACAGTTGCCATTTATTTGTGCTATTAGTTTGCTCTTTACTCCCACGGTGTGGCAGAAAAACTTTGCCTGTTTAATGACACGAAGGGTCGTGCTCTGCGGAGCTGTGGAGAATGTGATGATGAACAATCCTGGGATCAGTGTCTCAGCCAGCCTAGCAAGGGAGGGCTCTCATGTATTCATTGCCCTGTAGCTGTGCCTGTCTCAGGTCCCTCACAGGGTGTTGGTGCAGGCCTGACATCACCAGGACCCTCCCTGCTCCCTGCTGTGCTGTTTGAGTGGTGCCACCCTTGCCCTGTTCTCTCTCTCTCCCCAGGCCCTGGGCTGTTTGCTGTACAAGCTGTGTTACTTCACCTTGCCCTTCGGGGAGAGCCAGGTGGCCATTTGTGACGGCAACTTCACCATTCCAGACAATTCCCGGCACTCCCAGGACATGCACTGCCTCATCCGTGAGTGTCTGACGGTGACATAACTGATTGCCACAGGTCAAAAAAACAGCAGAGGGGTTTTGGTCTCGCATCCCCTGCCCCTACAGTAAAGCCATGAGGTTTTCTGTCCTTTGAAGAGGCTTGCTTGCACACAGGGTGGTTAAAGTGATCTTTCAGTAGCTTAGGAGATCACTCTTGGAGAGGCAGTTATGACAAAGAGATTTCTGTTTGGCCAGGCTGGAGAGAGCTCTGTGGAAAGGCAGGAACACAGACAACCGTTTGGTTTGAGTCCTACAGAAACTTGCACAATAAGCCTATTTATGCAGAAACGTATTTCTCCAGTAATAAATCTGTTTGGGTAAGGAACTGAAAAGACCACAGTGACTTAGCCTAGTGATAAGAATTCATCTTCTGTGAACTGGGAAACAGAACTGAAATGATTTATAAATAACCCACTGACTAGAGTGAATGTGTAATTAAGTGTACAATGCACTACTCTTGGCAAAGCTGGGGCAGCTCTCTTGTTTCCAGCACAGCATTTGCTTTTTTTCTTTTCCTAGCCACAGTCTTGACTCACACAGAGTTGGATGTGTTTGCAGAGCAGGCTGGTATTTTCTTTGCTTACGTGGGGGTATCTGCAGTGGTGTCTGTGGCTGCCCTGTCTTCCTGCCCCTCTGACACTCTGGAGTTGGATCAAGCCCTTTTCCTGGGGGTTCACTGGGAAGTGCTCAGTCCAACCCAGTGCCATTCCCTGACCAGGCAGCATTTCCCCTCCTTGCCCCAGAGGCTTTGGTAGCAGCTGCACATTGGTCACAGCTCTGTTGGAAGATACGTCCTGGTCCATGCTGGCTGTCCTGCCCTGTTCCCAGCTGAGCCCACGGTCAGTCAGCCCTGCTGAGCCTGCACTGACCACGTGCTTTGCAGGAGACAGGACACCCTGTTAGCACCTGGCTGTACCAAATGTAGAGTCATGGAATTAGTTGCATTGGAAAGGACCTTAAAGCTCATCCAGTGCCACCCCCTGCATGGGCAGGGACACCTCTCACTGTCCCAGGCTGCTCCAAGCCCCAGTGTCCAGCCTGGCCTTGGACACTTCCAGGGTTCCAGGGGCAGCCCCAGCTTCTCTGGGTACCCTGTGCCAGGGCCTCAGCACCCTCAGCACAAAAAATTCCTCTGTTGTATCAAGTCTGCTGTGCTGCCACAACTGGCTCCCCTGCATCTGTGTGTCCTGTTGCTCTGATCTCAGCATCTCTGTCTCTTCCAGGGTACATGCTTGAGCCAGACCCTGATAAGAGACCTGACATTTATCAGGTCTCCTACTTTGCATTCAAACTGGCCAAGAAGGACTGCCCGGTGCAGAATGTTCAGGTGAGCACAGGGGAGTGGCCTGAGGGGGGGCTCTGGGAGGGGCTGGGAAGGCAGTTGCTGAATATTGAACATTTGGCTCTATTCTGGTGGTTGTTCCCCAGTTCTGTAATTAGGAGAGTCCTCTTGTTTGTTTGTAACTGTCACCACTGTTTGGTTTGGATGTTTTGGGTCAGGAATCAGGGTTTCTCATGTTACTTATTTCTGGTTGTCTCTGATTTACCTCCTCACCCAGTCACCAGTGTGAGGCCAACCAAGAGATCTTGTGCATGTGAACGTGGAAAATTAGGCTATGCTTGGGAAACCAGTTTGATTTCCAGGCACACTCATCATAGCATGTGTAATTTGGCCTGCACTTGGATTTAAGCATAGCAGTTCTGGGTCTTGGCTGGGACTTGGCATTTGAACTGCATCAGACCTTACACAGCATCTGCCCCGTCTTAGTGGGTCTTTAGAGACTTCAGCTGAAAAATGGAGTTGACAATTATTTTCTTATGTTGTTATAGACACCTGTGACAGATATTTTACTTTGCTGTTTCCACATAAACAGAAACAGGGTTTTTTCTACATATTCAGGTGCTTATTTATGGTCTTTATGAATAAGAGATGGTTTGGGTACTATTATGCCTGTATTTTTATGGCATCGTTAATAAATATTGTCACTACTGTTCCCAGGTTGTCTTTTAAAAATACCCAGGTTATGCTGTGGAGATTTGTGTTCATATTCCATATGTAATGAATGGTAAAAAAACTAAGCCCTCTTTTCATCCCTTGTGAAGACTCTCCCAAACCACTCTCTCCGCATGACATGAGCTTTGGGGTGTTTGTTGTGTGTCCAGCATGAGGAGTAATTGCTTTGGGGATCCCCAAATATCTCTGTTTTATTGTGATGTTTTTGCACATTATTTCTGACTCTGTTTTCTGCCCGCAAAATACCACATTGGGTGTTTTTGGGATCTGCAGAACTCTCCAATCCCTGCTAAACTCCCAGACCCAGTTAAAGCAAGTGAAGCTGCAGCAAAGAAGAGTCAGCCAAAGGCCAGGTAACCCTATCTGCTTTTTGCTCCCCTCTTGTGTTGCCTGTTGTCTCTGCTGTTTATTAGCAAAGGTGTATTTAACTGCTTCCTTGGGGGCTTGAATTGCCAAGTGGGGACAAACACTGCAGTCCTGGGGCTTCTCCAGTGCTGGGAATAGTCCTGAGCTCATGGATCTGAAAGGCAGCAGATGCAGATACTGGGGAGGTTTGTCTGCAGGGAGATGGGATTTGGGCACTGCTCAGCAGGACTCAGCAGCTCTTCATCCTGAAGGCTCTGCTTGACAGCAGCACTCAGAGTTCTTGCACTTGGATGAATCCAGTGTGTCCATCAGGAGCATGGGAATACCTGAGAGCAGAGTTAGGAGAGAGACTGCAGCTGCTGCAGTGCGCCTGGAATTGGCCCAAAGAGCAGGAATCTGCTGAGAAACTGCATCAGGGTCTGGTGCTGGGTCTGACCCTCAGCACACCATAACCTGACCCAGTGGGTACTGTACAAAACTGTGGTGATTTCTGCAAGAAATTTCTGCGTGTAATTTCTTTGTGGGGAAAACACAAAAGCCCAGTTACCTCCATTGGAAGAGCCCAAGTAGTGGGGAAACAACTGTGCTGCTGTGGGTTTTCTCCTGCTGCTGCTTGCCCTGCTTGTGTTTTTGTAATTGGGACTTCTGGTTCTGCTGGACAAACCTGGTCTGTTACCACAGTACAGAGGGAGCAGTGGGCACTCCAAACCCGGTGGTTTTCTTCAGCCTCTTAAGTGGGATGTCTCCTGTCTGCCAGTCCCAGGAGCCTGTCCTTGTGCTCATAACTGAGCACAGTTACTCTCCCATTACTCAGGTTTGTCATCTATCAGGAACAGTATGATATCAGGTTCATTAGTTATCAAGAACAATTTGATATACAAAGCACGGTGTTCACAGAAGGCCAGGGGGATGGCTGCTCCTCTCTCTTGCTGTGCATTTTTGGAGCTCAGTAAACATTGAGCAGAGATCAGAAGAGTTCAGTGACCTGATTCTCGTGTAGATGTACCAAAGTTAAAGTACATCTGAAGATGGCAATTTAGACAGCTCTGCCCAAAGGTACCAGCTGCTCATGAGCTAATTTGTGTCCTTCATGTGCTCATTCAGAACTGAGTGGATTCAAGCAATATGTTGTAGGAAATAGTTGAATAAGTTGAGTGGTTTTGACAAGTCCCAGCTGTCCAATAGGAGAAGATGCCACAATTGGCAGAATGATAGTGTTGGATTAATTGTTGTGAATGCAGCCGGGAGGTTTTACTGTGCTCGGTGTGTCTGGATGCCCACGAGCATTTCACCTTTACCAGTCACACACAGCTCAAGCGTTGGGTGAGTGTTTAACCCTGCTGGGTGTTCTGTGCACCAGCTCACAAGCTGTGCTCTCACTGCCCTTCCTTCTCTTCCTTCCTTCACAGGCTCACAGACCCCATCCCTACGACAGAAACGTCCATAGCACCCCGCCAGAGACCTAAAGCAGGACAGACCCAGCCCAACCCTGGAATTCTGCCCATCCAGCCAGCCCTGACGCCCAGGAAGAGAGCCACAGCCCAGGCAGCCATTCAGCCCCAGGGTGAGCGACGTGTCTGTGTGGTTCCTGCCTCCCTGTGTGCCTCAGGGCTGTGCTGCAGTGACCTAACGTTGGATTTTTCTCCCAGTTGCAGGCCCGGCTGCCCTGGGCAGTGCCCAGCCCTCGCTCCCTGCCAGCACCCCCCAGCCAAAAGCAGCCCCCCAGCAGCCTCCGGCCCAGCCCCAGGCCAAGCCGGCACCAGCCCCCCAGACACAGCCCCAGGTCCCTGCAACACAGCCCCAGGCCACCCCTCAGCATCAGCAGCAACTTTTCCTGAAGCAGCAGCTCCTGCAGCAGCAGCAGCAGCAGCAACAGCAGCAGCAACAACAGGCTGCCTACTTCCAGCAGCAGCAGATGATGCAGGCACAGCAGGTGGGTGTGTGCAGCCGGGTTCATCACATCTCTGTGTCTGCAAGGCTGTAGCTTTGTGTTTATGGCAAGTTTCCTGTTTTTTTGGAGGGAATGGGTGAGGTTTTTGGGCATTTTCCAGTGTGTCCCCAGTTCTCTAGCAAGATTTGCTGTCTACAAATACCCAAAAGAAGGCTCTAGTGAGGGGAGTTGGTCTTTTCTGCCGTGTTTCAAGTGAAAGGACAGGAGGAAACAACCTCAAGCTGTGCCAGAGGAAGTTCAGATTGGATGCAAGAGAAAAATTTGTCACTGAAAGGGGTCAGGCATTGGAATAAGTTGCCCAGGGAGGTGGTGGAGTTGCTTTCTCTGGGAGCGTTCAAGAGGCTTTTGGATGTCGCACTTGGGGACATGGTTTAGGGGTGACAATAGTGGTGTTGGACTCAATGATGTTGAAGGTCTCTTCCAGCCCTGATGACTCTGTGGTTTGTTGTTTTTTTGCTACACAAAGCTGGCATTTTTCGCTGCCAGTGTGGGGGGTCTTGGGATAGTTCTGTCATGTGCAAACATAAAATCAGCAGTGCTGGTTGAGGTGTTACAGCTCCAAGTGTTGCGGGGTCTTGAGGGCAATGCTCATCTGATGAGCAGGGGGTACAATTTATCTTTTCTTTTTGTGCTACAAGAGGCCTTTGTATACTTTTGCAAGGGTCAGAGTTGGGTCTGGCTTTCGGCAGACTGTGGTGATAAGGAGGTCTCTGGACACATGACAAGTTAAACAGAGATGACACTCACGTGCTTATCTGAAGTGTTTATAGCAGCACAGATCTCTGCTAAAGCATGTTTAACAGTGGAAGCAAAAGAGCAGTACATCTTCCTATCCTGGGGAAAGGGTGTGGATGTGGTAGAGGATGTCTAAAGGAAGCCATGGAGATGATCTGAGGGCTGGAGCATCTCTGCTAAGGACACAGGCTGGGAGAGCTGGGGGCGCTCAGCCTGGAGAAGAGGTTTCTTTGAGACCTCATTGTAGTTTTGCAGTGTCTAAATGGGCTTTTAAAAAGGAGTGAGAGAGACTTTTTGTGGGGGCAGATAGTGACAGGACAATGGGGGGGGATGGTTTTGAACTGCCAGAAGGCAGGGTTAAATGGGATATTGGGGAGAAATTCTTCCCTGTGAGGGTTGTGAGGCCCTGGCCCAGGGTGCCCAGAGCAGCTGTGGCTGCCGCTGAATCCCAGGAAGTGTCCAAGGCCAGGCTGGATAGGGCTTGGAGCAGCCTGGGATGGTGGGAGGTGTCCCAGCCAGTAGCAGGGCACAGAGGGGGAACGAGATGGTCTGTAATGTCCCTTTCAACTCCAACCATTCCATTATTCTGTGAAGTTTCAGAATTGATAAAAATGGAGGAGGGAGTTTGGGACCACAGGAGAGTCTGTGCCTTGGGAGCCCCTTCTGGGCAGGGTGCAATGTTGGACCAGAAGTTGGTCTCCAGGCTACTGCTTTGCCACCTGCAGTGGCTGTAACTGGTGCTGTGCTGGCCCCGAGTCCCGTGGTGGTTCCCAGTTCCCACCACACATCAATCCTCTCAACCAGCGGTTGTTTCCCAGTTCCCAGTGATGCAGCAAGGAGCGCCTGCGCAGCAGCAGCTGATGCAGAACTACTACCAGCAGCAGCAGCAGCAGCTGATGGCCCAGCAGGCAGCCATGCAGCAGAAGACCACAGCAGCAGCAGCAGCAGCAGCTCAGCAGAAGCAGCAGCCCCCGGCACAGGTCCAGCCCAGTGCGACACCGCCAGCACAGCCACAGGAGCAGGGGGTGAGATCTTGTGAGAGGGGATGGGGCAGTGGGACCTGGGCTACTGCAAGTGCTCCTCTGCCGGGTCCTGTCTGCTGGGGACACCTCAGCTGGCTTTTTGGACCCACAGAGCCCGGACAACAGATGCCAGGGGAGGTTTGGGTTGGATATTAGGAAAATTCATTCACCCAAAGGGTTGTCCAGACCTGGCACAGCTGTCTCAGGCAGTGATGGAGTCCCCATACCTGGGGGAATTTAACAGACATTTGGAATGTGGCACTTGGGGACATGGGTTAGTGATGGCCTTGGTAGATCTGGAGAAATGTTTGGACTTGATGACCTTAGAGGGCTTTTCCAACCCAAACAATTCCTTGGTCCTGGGGCATGCTTAGTAATAACTCAGTTATTAGTGAGTCACAGATGTCAGTGCTGACCTGCTGATGAGCAGCCTCAGAGATGTGCAGTTGTTTGAATTTCTCATTCCAGCAGGATGCTGGACTCCGGAATTGTGTTCTGGGTCCATAGAAAGAAGATGAGTAATGGATGGGTAGAAAGCAGATGAGAAGATCTAAGCAGCTGTTTAATGCAGCTTCTCTCCATCCCCTGTCATGGTGCCAAAGAAGACGTGAGAAACTCTCTTTAAAATTACTTGTACTTAACACACCAGGATAGGCACTGGGGCCAGAACTACTTTATGTTGCTGTGTGTTTGGAAAACCTCTGTCTGATGTTCAGAGGAAGGCACAAACAGCTTCCTGGTTGTTTCCAGCACTGGGTTAACTTTTTAGTAAATGCAATGGGAAGGAGCCTTTTCAAAGGGGACTTTTGAAAGCACTCTATCTAAAAATAAATAAATCAATCATCCACTTTACTAATCATCTGAACGTGCACCTAAAATAAATGCTCTTTACTTGATGGAGAATATGTCCGTGTGCAGAGGAACAGGCAGCTGCCCGCAGCGAGGGGCAGGGAGCTGTGCCCGAGGGCCAAAGTGCTCTGCAGCACTGTGGGGGAAGCTGTGTCTCTCGCTTCCGTTCCTGTGCAATCCCATCCGCTCTTCCCTGGCTTTGGGAGCTCCGAGTGGTGTCCCTAACTCTAGCTGTGTGCTGGGAGAAAGCCTAGGCACCAGGCAAGAGGAGGCTGCTGGTGTTTGTGCTGTACCAGGCTGCAGGCGTGCAAAGCAAGCAGTGTCGGGTGAGAGCCCACTTCAGGTGCTCAGCCCTGGAAGTGTTCGGCTCTGGGCTGCATGGGGTGAGTGGCATCCCTGCCCATGGTGCAGTGTGGAACTAGATTATTTTTCAGGTCCCTTTCAAGCCAAACTATTGCATGATTCCATTATTTCAAAAGTACACAACTGTTTGAGTCCAGGCTAAGGGATGCTCTGTGGTGTTTGTGAGCTGCCAGTTAATTCCCCTCTCCAGCATGTTTCCTTGGAAGTGACATCAGGAGTTAATTTGACTAATAAACTGCATAATGTGTGACCTGAGTGGTGCTGGGGCAGCTGTTTGCTCTGCTCTCTGATGTGTCTTAGGGCTCTGCCATATCCCCCATTTACTGTTTTATTTCCAGCCCTGGTTTGGGTGGGGGACGTGCTCGGAGCCGTTGTGTTCCTGGTCTTGTTCCTGCTTTGGTGAATGACCTGGGGCAGGTCAGTTTATTGAAGTTGGTGAGAGATTTTCAGTGTGTGCAAGCAGGTTTTGAGTGAGGCCCATTATTACCCTGTTCCTTTTAGAGCAGAAATGCCTCAAATGGACCACTGAATCAAGGGCTTTGCTGTGATTTGCTAGCACAAGAACAGTCTTAATTTTATTAAATCAGCTAGCTTGAAAATTAGCCTTATTCCCCTGGTAGGCTGATCAGAATGGACACATCTGGACGCTTTTCTGCTCCTGCAGGAGTCAGGAGGGAAAAACAGTGGTTGGCTCATTTAAAAGAGGATAGTGAAGCCCGATCTCTGCAGAGCGGAGTCTCTGAGTAGAAGATACCTAGCCAGGACCTGTCAAAACCTTTTCATGTTGGCAGATTTCAGCTTAATAAACTCTGCCTTAATTTCTGTGGTGATTTCAGTGCTGCCCTTTTATCTCTCAGCACCAAATGTCCTGTTGTGCAGTGACCTACATAGGGAGGTGGGTGCGTGGGGAGCAGGCAGGTCGCTGTGCCTCTGCACTGAGTGAGTGTGCCTGAAATGCCAGAGGGAAAGCAGGACAGCTCCCCATTGTTTGCCTTCTCCCACTGGGCTTCAGCCCCACACTGGGCATGTGACTCTCTCCTGTTGCCCTCTTAGGTGTTTCCAAGCCCTTCATCTTGTTTGGAAAAGGCCTGGGAACAGGGAGGTATTTCCAGACAGGGGAAGCGACATGCACGGCTTGCTGCTCCTTGCATTCCGGTTTTCCTGCTTTAAATCCAGCCATGATACCTCACTGACAGAGAGATTGTGAAAAATCACACAATCACAAGTGGTGCTGTTGTTTTTCTCTGCAAAACCATATTTCAAGTGTTCATGGATTTCTAAGTGTAACACAAGACTAAGGCAATGGAAAAATAAAATCAGTGTGAGGAAACCCTTTGCAGTTTCCAAAGGGTTTGTAGCTGGGTTGTCGTGGCTCACACCTAAACCAAATGTGCCTGGTTTTCTCCTCCAAATTTTAATGACAAATGGTGCTCCTGTGGTCCTTGCTTTCTTTTTTTTTTCCTTTCCCCTAAGAAAAAGTTTTTTGCACAAGATTTGTCCACAAGATCTCTGCCCCTTTAGGCATTTGACCCTGGTCACACGTTACCTGCTGAAGGCAGTGCTGCCCTTCACCTTCCCCCCGCTCCCTGTGCCCCTGTGTCAAGACTCCTGCACACCGTGATCTGAGTTCACCTCTACTCTGGATCTCGGCCTCTCTGCCCTTGAGCAGGTTTGAGCCCAGCCAGCCTTTGCCAGGTCCTTATGGAGGTTTTGCCTCCAGAGCTTCAGCACAGAAAGGGGAGAGAGTCTTTGCTTGTGCAGTAATCCTGAAATACTGCAGAGCAGCAAATCCCCCCAGCCACGGTTCCTTCGTTTGTCTGCTTTTTCCCCTCCAGACTGTCCCCAGTCCATGACGCGGAGGTCGGGTCCTCCAGCATGTAGCTGTTTTCTCCTTGTGGCTGCTGTTCCCGACCAAGGACATTGTGCTTTCCTCCTCCCTCTGGCAGGCACAGGCACAAGCGAGGCAGCAGCAGCAGCAGCAGCAGCAGCAGCAGCAGCAGCAGCAGGCTCAGGGCACGGCCCCCACGCAGGGGCAGAAGCTGGGCTCACTCACGCCGCCGTCCTCGCCCAAGGCGCAGCGCGCGGGGCACCGCCGCATCCTCAGCGATGTCACCCACAGCGCCGTGTTCGGGGTGCCGGCCAGCAAATCCACACAGCTCCTGCAGGCGGCGGCCGCCGAGGCCAGCCTCAACAAGTCCAAGTAGGTGCTTTGGGACTCGGTGTGGGGGTCAGCCTCAACAAATCCAAGTAGGTGCTTTGGGACTCGGTGTGGGGGTCAGCCTCAACAAGTCCAAGTAGGTGCTTTGGGACTCGGTGTGGGGGTGGTGGGAGAGCTGGGTCAGGCTCTGGGAGGTGTCTGACACAAAGCCCCGAATGGAGGTAGGCACAAAACTCTGAGGTCTGAGTGAGTCTTTGCCTTCAAGACCTCAGTTCAGGGCTTGGCAGAAAGTGCTGGAAAATTTTCCCCAGTCTTTGTGAGTCCTCTGTGCTCCCCAAAAGCTTTGAGTGGCCAGGGCCTGCTCTGGCTTGTGAAAGCCAGTGTCATTTCAGCCAGTCAGCAGTAGCCCTGTTGTGCACTTCATTCTCACTGTTTGGCCTCGTGCTTCCTGAACGTTGGGCTTGATGGTCTTGGAGATCTTTTGCAACCTTAATGGAGCTATGATTCCTTAGGAGTATTTGCTAGGTCAATTTTAGAGTGTCTGCAGGCAAGAAGCCTTCCCGTGGGTACTGCTGACAGCTGTTCCCAATGGGATGTTTGGGATGCTGGTTTTAACCTCTGGATGCTCAGCCAGCTGAGGGCAGATGAGGCTGAGTGCTCCCAGGCTTTCGAGCGTGTGACTGCAGTAACTTACACTGAGTGTTTTACTTGGGAAGTCATTAGAATACAGTAGCTTGGAGCAGCTGATAGGGCTGGCCAGAGGATTTCAGATGGGTGATTAATGGCTCTTGTTTGGGATGATCACATCCAGATCTGCTTCCACCACGCCCTCGGGCTCGCCAAGGACCTCTCAGCAGAATGTCTACAACCCTCCCGACGTCTCCACGTGGAACCCCTTCGATGATGACAACTTCTCCAAGCTCACAGCTGAGGAGCTGCTGAACAAGGACTTTGCAAAGCTGGGGGACGGTAGGTCCGTGGGGTGGTTTGACACCTGCCTGCTCTGGAAAGGGAAGATGCCATGGAATGGGGATGCTTTTGGGCAGGGACTGCTTGGGTGCCCTGTATTATTACAGTCCTGTGGCTAAATCCTTCCCATTTCTTTCTGTTTGCAATTCAGTGGTGCCTCAAAGGCAGAGGTACCAGCTGCTTTAACAGTGCCCCTGCTCAGCTGCCTGTGGAAGCTTCAGTTTAAACTCTTCTTCCATCTGCAAGTTGGGATTTGCACGAAGGGACTTAAGTCGCATAGTGGAACAGTGTCCTAAAAATATACATAAGCAGCCTACTTTCAGAGTGGAAGTTTTTCCCCTAATTCTGTGTCTGCATTCCAGGGAAAGCTTCAGAAAAGGCGGGCAGTTCCACAGAGAATTTGATCCCGAGTTTCCAGCCAGGTGCGTCTGCAGCCCAGGCGGATGCATTTGGTGGCTCTTCCTTCACTGCTGGGCCAGGTGAGTCTGTGAACAAAATGGAATGGCAGTTCTTCATCATAACCTCTTTGAAAAGGAATTAAAACTGATAGAAATTGAGCTGGGCCTTTGCACTGAGAGCTGCAGGGAATGGGGTTGGCACTTCAGTAGAGGAGGAAAGGTACAAAGGGTGCATTCCCTTGTCACAGTTGGGTGGCAGAGACAGGAGACACTGCAGACAGAGGTGGGGCTTGTGGTGAGGGAAGAAACTAAGGGAGCACCTTAAGTTCCCAAGGAAGCTTCTTGGTGTGTGGAGGTTCCATGGAGCTCATGATGAGGAGTAAAAACTGTTGTGTGCAGTGAGGGAATTGGCTTGGAGGTGTTGGTCAGACCTACTGGAGCTGCCAGGCTCTTTGGAGGAGCAGAGGAACAGGGCTAATAATGTCTCTGCTGCAGAATGAGGACAGCAGGGATGAATGAGCAGGGAAAGTCCTCGGAGGAGAGCACAATTAGTCTCACAATTGAGTTAAGTGATGAAGGTAGTAAGTTCAGTACTGCCTGGGCTGTGTGATCCCAGAGCCATTGGCTGGTCTAAGGAGTTTCTCTGCAGAAGCCTCTGCAGGTGGGACCTTGTCTGGTGTCTCCTTTGGTCCTTGTGTCCCAAGGTTTTGCTGTGAGCAGCCCCTTCTATGCCAAAACCCCTCAGTGCTGCTGCTTGTTTCTAATCCTTCAGCATCAGTTCTCACTGAGTGCCACAGACCTGCTGGGCACTGTGGTGCAAAGCTGCTTCCAGGAGCTCCAGATGCCAGGGATCCTCCACCTGCCTTGTGCAGCCGTTGTTATTGGTGACAAATGCAGCTGTTTGATGCCTCCCCACAGAAGCAAAACAACCTTTGGTGAGAGGAGTCTGGGAAGAGACTGAAGAATCCTTTGTGGGGCAAGGAGTGACAAATCCATTTATGCTTATTTCTATTTATAAAAGGAGATTTAGAGGAGCTTATAACTGAGCTTGGTATGTTCTTACCTGAGAATTACGGAGTTGAAGTCCCTGACACAGGAGTGCTCTGGGGAGTGGCTGCTTTCTGAGTTTGTCCATCTGTGAGCAGTTCATGGCGTTCATCAGCCTTTGTGGATGATGTCGAGCACAGCTCCACATTCAGCTTTAATGCCCCTTCTGTAAAGCCTGAGGAGCATCTGTGTGTCCTGGGCTTTGTGGTTGCTGTATCGTGTTCAGTTCTTTCAGTGTCCTGACTTTAAAACGTGCCCCTTGACTCTCTGATCCTGGGGTTTCGCTGATCCTTGGAAATCACGGTGCTGGGCTGGGCACTTAGAGCCCTTCTCTTTCTTGCCTCAGAGACAGGAGCCTGTCCCAGCCTGGCTGGTCCAAGATGCTGCATCTTTATTGCAGACACAGAGGCCCCACATGGGCGGTGTGTCCTTTGTGAGGCCTTTCACCTTTTGTGAAGGAAGATAGCAGTTCTTCCCTGCCAGGGAATGTTTTGAGATCTGTGGGTTAAATTGTGTTGGAGAACTACATGGTAACAGTGTTTTGTTTTGTTTGTTTTATTCTTATTAGTAGCTACATAGCCTTGATCAGAGTGTGCGTGTGTGTGGTTGTGTCAGGCTGGAGCTGGGCTATGCCTGTGCTGGGGTTTTGCTCTGTGCTTTCTCCTTTCCTCTTCTCTGTTCACTCTGCCTTTTCCTTTCCTCTTCTCTACCAGCTGAAAAAACAAAAGACATTCTGAGTTTGGACTCTAGCCCTCCTCTTCTGACTGTGCCTGATCCTTTCATTCCTCTCCCGTTATCCGACACGCCAGGTAACCAGAGCTGAGGGGATGGAGGTGGGCAGAGTCTTGGGGTGTGGTTTGTCTTCTTAATCTTCTGGTTCTGTTTGTAGGCACAGCTGAAATTCTGGGCACTGCCAGGCTCCTCTGAGCTCATTGGCAGTGGGGATGTGAGCGCTTGGGGGTTATCTCATTGTTTCTAATACCGAAAATATTGATGTCTTTAAAGGCTCAGCATTCTAAAGCCAAAAATGATTGGAGGGCTGGAGCACCTCTCCTAGGAGGGGAAGCTGTGAGAGTTGGAGTTGCTCAGCCTGGAGCAGAAGAGGCTCCGGTGAGCCCTTAGAGCCCTTTCCAGTGCTTAAAGGGGCTCCAGGAGAGCTGGAGAGGGACTTGGGACCAGGGATGGAGGACAGGACAAGGGAGAACGGCTTCCCACTGCGGGGTGAGATGGGATATTGGGAAGGAATCCTTCCCTGTGAGGGTGGGCAGGCCCTGGCACAGAGTGCCCAGAGCAGCTGTGGCTGCCCCTGCATCCCTGAAAACATCCAAGGCCGGGTTGGATGGGGCTTGGAGGAACCTGGGCATGTGGAAGGTGTCCCTGCCCATGACAGGGCTGGGACTGAATGGGCTTTAAGGTCCCTTCCAGCCCAAGCCATTCCATGATTCTGTGAGAAATAATCACTAGGTAATTATTTATCTGTTCAGACTTTAGCTGTTTCCAAATTGTCTCCATCTTTGAAATTGTAGGTTTTATTATTGTTAATCTTTCTCTCCTGTAAGAATCAGTTTTTCTTTGGCTTCCAAACTCTGCTATGAATTTGTGCATCATGTGAAGCATAAGTTACATGTGACCTTTTCTGATTTGGCAAGATTTTCTGGTGCAGTTGGTGCTATTTCATTTACTTAGCAGTGCTGCTTCTAAGCCTTTTCCTCTGTGCACATTTCTGACTGCAGCAGCCAACACTTTTTAGCACAAGATTATGTAAGTGCTTAGGAGCTTATTTGGAAATTGGTGGGATTTGGAATATGGGAATGTTTTCATCTTGGAGCCTCTCTCAGCCCTGTGGTGGATGTGTGTGGCAGGTCCCAAGTCAGTGAGCCCCAGAGCACAAGTGCAGCTCCCACCCTTGTCCTTAGCCCAGGCTCTGCATCACGATGGTTTGGAGGAACCAAGCTTCAAAATGTGCTATGAAGGTGGCAGTTCTCCATGGAGTTGAGCAACTCAGGAAAAAAAACAACCTCTTTTTTTCCATAACTCTGTGGAACTTGCTTCCTTCTGGTGGATACTCAACGAGCAGAAGAAATGTGATTTGGTCCAAAAGGGATTTTACCCATAAATGCAGTTTGAGAATAGAAGCAGAACTTGGAGTCTTTGTTCCCTGTGTCAGGAGTTGACCTGCCCAGCTCTACCTTGAAAACAACCCACAGAAGGCAGCTGACTGCACGTTTTCCTTCTTCCTTCCCCTCCAAGTGCTACTGGAAGTGTTGGTTGTCCTGACTGAAGTCGCCCAGGCAATTTATTTCTCCGCCAGCATCCTCAGCTCACAGTTGGACACCACGAGGTTTCCCTTCTTGCCTGTTGCATTTCCTCAGAGCAGGACCACATGGAGCAGCAGTTGCAGGCTCAGCTGTGGGAGCTGTGGAATTCTTTCTAGTAGAGGAACCCCTGTGCAGGAATTGTCAGCCCTGCCCTTGGGCCAGCTCATCAGAGCAGCACTGGATGCAGGTTTTGTGGTGCCAGGTTGCTCATCTTGCAGATTTGACCCTGCCTGGTTGTGGATCCCTGCAGGCAGGTGCTAAAAGCTGCTCTTACTGCTCTCCCTGCTCCCTGTGATCCCCTTCAGTGCAGTGGATCCCCTTCCATGGGGGCCAGGACACGCAGGAGACTTGGCTTTGTTGGCCCTGAAGGTTTCTGCAAAGACATCTTCCATTTGTTTGTTCTTTTCAAAGTAAAACTTGAGGCCAGGAGCTCATGAATGTTTTCAAGGACCAGAGCTACAGACCAGTCCTTAGCTTTGAAACTAAGAGAGGTTCTCTGCTTGTAAATTCAGCAGAAAAAAACAAACTCCTGGGTTTGAGCTCAGGTTTTCAGTCTGTGTGTGTCATGCAGAACAGCGTCATGTTTGTTCTTCTGTGTCTGTGTCACCTGTGCAGGAACATCCCCAGCACAGAGAGGGCTTGGCCCAGGGCTGTGCTGCCTGGCACCTCAGGTGTTTTCAGTGGTGCCTGTGGGTCAGCAGAGCTGGGAGTGACTCCAGTCTCCAGTACAGCCCCTTGCCAGGCTGCCTCAGTTTTGTGCAGGAGCAGCTGAATTTCTCTGAATGCTTGCTGAATATTTGCTTTCTATTTGGAATATTTTTATGCCTGAGAATACTTAGATAGTGAATCTCCTTGCTTTGAAAACATTTTAGGTCTGTCTTTATCACCTGGGAGGATGCACAGCCCTTTCAGAAGTGGAAGCCTGCACCCTGTGCCTGTTGTTCAGGGACGGTTTCAGTACATGGGTGAGGTTTTATTGGGTATTTTCCCTGTTCTGGGGGCTCTGTCCTCTAAATCTGCAGCAGCTGAGGGACTGGCTAAAGCTCAGCTGCTTTTTCTGTTTAAGCCACAAACTTCCTCCCTTTGGCACCTGAAGGTGCAGATGGTATCACTCGAGTGTTGGTCAGAGACCTCCTTGGCCTCCCCCACCTTGCTCTGCTGAAGGACAGATGTAGTTGAGTGGCAGTGGGTGGTTTTCAGTGTATTTCTCCTCTTCCAGCATGTAACAGCTGCAGTTCTTAATGGAATTGTAGCTAGTAAGAGGAGCTGGCAAGAGGCATGTAAAAATATGGCAAAACATCTGTTAAAATAAGGGAGAATTAAATATTCATGCTGAAAACATATTTTCTTGTGTATGGGCAGGAAAATGAGCCAAGTTCTTCTTAATGAGCTTATTTCAGGCTTCATCACTGACTAATCATGGGTGTTGGTCAGGGGAGCTCTGTCCATGGGGCCACTAAATGTCCATTGACATGAACTGAGCTCCTGTGGGCTCAGGAGGCTGCACTTTACACAGGGTGTTCTGAGACCTGAAATTAAATCAAATTATGAAGCTTCAGGACAGATCTTTGTCACTGGGGCTTCATTCCCTGAGTGGTCCCAAGTGTGGGGTTTCCAAACCTGCTTTGCAGAGGGGTTTGACCCAGAGCACGAGATGCTGCTGCTCTGGCCCGTGTCCCTCATTACCCACGGGCATGGAAATGCTGAAGTGCTGCCTTGAGTTACCTGCACTCAGCCATCCATTAGTGCCAGGGAGGGTTTCAGACACATCCTCTTGTCTTCAGAAGCATCTGGTCAGATCGAGAAGTTTTTTGGCAGCTCTCTCTCCCAGGTGCCCTGTGCTGTCAGTGGTCCTGGCGTCTCCTGATCTCAGCAGAGGGAGGGGATGAGGAGGTGGGTGTGGGACAAGCAGAGCAAGCACGAGAAGCTGAGCAGCAGCAGTGAGGGGTGAGAGCTGGGAAGCAGCAGCTCAGCTCGCTGGTCAGATCGAGAAGTCCCCCAGGCTGTGTAAGTGTGTGTCCCAGTGTGTCCGTGTGTGTCCTGTCAGCCTGTGAGTGGCACCGATGACATCTGCATCCCTGATCAGTGTGATGCCATCTTGGCCCAAAATGAGTCACTCTTTTTCACCTCTTTTTACCAGAGAATCGATCATTCTTTGTGAATTTACACAGCCAATTACTGCCTGCAGTAATTCAGCACCTTTGCTGCAGTTGTGGGGCAGATGTGTCTGTGGTGGAGTGAGTTATTTGTTTTAGGAACAGCAACACCGAGTGGCCTCTGCCATTGTCTTGCTCATAAAAGATCCAAGAGGAATTCCATGTCCAGCACAGCTCAGTAAACATGCAGGAATAGCTGGGGAAGGATGCACAGAAAAGCACTTCAGTGCCATCTGGGCACACACTGAATTCTCATTTTTGATGAAAAGGCAAACAGTGTTACAGAGTCATTGTCATGTTGGGGTTCTCCAAAGCCTTTAAACAGCACTTCAAGGATGATATTTGCCTTTTTTTATTTATTTATTTTTTTTTATTTCCTACAAATAGTCATGGATTCTGTGTTTTCACATTACTCTGAGAGGATGCTTATCAGGGTAAATAAGTATATGTCCTGCAGTGCCATCTCCAAACAAAATGTGTCCACACCTGGCCTGGTGGAGAGCTTGCTATTAAAAATGTGGGGCCTTGATAACCAGTCCTGCTCCAAATGGAACTGGCTTCAAAAATCAGGGTTTCAAGCAAAAAAAAGTCTTTTTCTCACTGTGTTTGAATGTGTGGCCTTTGGGAGCTGAGGTTCCAGCTTTGTCCCAAAGCAGCACAGAGAACTGGAGGTGAGTGTCAGGCTGTTGAGTGTTTGAAGAGCTGGAAATGGGGCAATCTGAGGTGCTGAGGTGACATTGCTAAAGGTGGCAGTTTGTAGCACCTGGAAACGTGGGCTGGGACTCCAAGCACCCGCAGCCTCGTCAAATCACGCAGGTTCAGCTGCTAAATGGGGTCACTGTGATTGATGTAGGAGGGTCTTTTGTTTTTTGGAACAAAATACTTGATGAGATGTTTTTAATCACCGTAACTCTACCCCAGGCCCATAAATTCTGAGAAGATAACTGGGTGCCCAGCTATGTCTGGGTGTTTGTAACAGCTGTAATAAACAGCTTTATTTCTACAGAGAATTTATTTGTACCGAGATGACACATTAAGATAAAGTAATTGCACATGCACAATTAGACATACACAACAACTGTTGGTGTGCACTAATGGTCTGAGTTCACATCTTGAGCTGGGAAGATGCAAAAGGGCAACTACTGGATGGATTAATTGCTGTATTAACTTTGAGGACAAGATGGTGTTGTGATGATTTAAAGCAACAAAGCCAATGGACCACGAGAATCCCAACTAAATGAGTGTAAACAGTATCCAGTGTTCTGTCTGGCCTTTGAGTTTGATCTTGGGGGGTGAGTTTATTATTTTGCAAATATTTGAGATCTTGAACATGAAACTAAAATTGCTTGATTTTGATCTTTTAAGGAGCCACTGTTGAGTGTTGTCCTGTTATCTGCCATGGTGTTTACAAAGTCCTGTGCATTCAAAGCATTCTATTTGCCTTTATTCCCCTTCTCTTTCTGCTCGTGCTATGTAAGAACCAATCCCATTTCACGGCAACTCCACTGGGAAAATGAAAGTCCAGTGCCTTCCCTGGTCTAGTCCAAGCACTCAGTTGCTGAATACCACGCAGGGCCTCCTTTAATCTGTTAATACGTGATCAGTCAATAGGCAGAAACGTTCCCCAGTGACAAATCTCTGCCCACGCTGGTGATTTTCCTCCCACCTGCAGCTCTGCTGGCCTGGCAGGATTTTCACAGCCTTGTCTCTTTTTCCCAGTTGGCACCCGAAGGAAAGGACTGTGCTGTGTGCTCTCTTGAGCTGTTCTCTGTGCTGTCCCTGCAGTGAGTACCAGCCTTGTGTGTGCGGTGCTGCTGCCCCTCCTGCCTTGGACATGGTGAATCTTGTTCAGCGTGTTCTCAACTTGGCACAGAGTTCTGCCCACTCATCCCTGTTTAACTTGCAACTTTCTCAGGAATCCTTGTTCCTTCTAATAGCCTGCTCTAACCCAAAGCCTGTTTGCCTCCCTCATCTCTTGATCTATGTTTCTTCCTAACTCTGGTGTTTCTTAAAACGCTTTCTGCGTATTCTTTGTGGCTGAAGGGGTGTGTGGCCAAGAATAAAAACAGCATGGCAACAGAGAGTCTGTGGCAGTGGTGGCTGCAGATGCAAGGTCTGTGCAAACTGACTGACTGTAAAGCTCCACCAGGTTTGTGCATGTGGTAGAAAAGGGATCTGAAGACGAAGGTCAGCACTTTCCCACTGGATTGTCCACAGCTGTGCTTCTCAGCCAGTGCATGGGGTTTGAGCTTGTTTGCTTGTCCCAAGATACGAATCCAGAGTTAATTCAGTGGCTTCAATTCCTTCTTATGTTGGTGCAAATCAGAGGAAAGGCTTTTACTTTCATTCCTGGAGGAAGTGATTTGGTTTTTCCAGTCCCTGAAGCCACCAGCATCAGCCTTTTGGGGATGCTCCAAGACCCATCAGCTGTAGGTTCTTGCTCTTTTTTTTCTGAAGCTATTTTGCTTACTCTGACAGGAAACAATCAGTGATTTCTTGCTGTGAGGAGCAGGGAACTTGACAAATGTTTCACATTCTTCCTTAAAGGCTGCATTGTGTGGCTGGTGTTTACCTCATGAAGGGGCTGATAGGGCACTTTTTAATCCCCCCCTGTGCTTTTAAACTTAGACACCTTCCAAAGGCTTGCCATGGTCCTCCCTGGCTGCTGCATGGCCCCAGCAAGCCTGCCCTGGCAGGGCTGAAGTAGGGCAAAGTGGAAAACCCAACAGAAAATGAAATACCAGTGGTCAGCTCATCCTGAACTGGGTCAGACTTACTTCCCTGCAGCTGGGAGGCATCTGGCAGGTTTTCCGTAGGCTGACTGATGAAAAGGATGTCTCCAAGAGGCAGCTTCAGGTGGGAGCTCAGTGATTGATTAAAGCATGCATTTCCCAGCTGGAATTGATGAAAGCCCACCCTGAGAGTCCTTTGGGAGCTGTATGAGGTCAGATAACCTCTGTAAGGGGTTACCTTCTGTTACCCTTGTTTATCCTGGGACTTATTCCTATGTCTGCAGGGAATGATCTGGGTTTATCTATTGGATTTGAGGTAGAAACACCTCTGATACCACAAACCCCTGAACTGGACTGTGTGGTGATTGACACAGGTGTGTTGTCAGGGGACACTCCACTATCAGCTTTATACATGCACAAAATCAGTTGTAATGGACCCTGAAACTGCAGCTTTGAAGGAGTTTCTATTATTTCTTGTTCCACTGCTGTTTACTGCAAAACTGATCTTTGCTATCATGACCTCTCCTAAGACCAGCCTGGGGTTGTGCCCATGTGCCCAGTCCCCAGGCATTGGAGCTGCAGTGGCAAAACCTCTCTCTGGGTTTCTCCAGCAGAAGGTCTGTGTGAGGGGTGGCACGTGGGGACGATGCTCCCTGCAGCCCCCGAGGCTTTGCCTCCATCTCTCTGCAGCTGCAGGTCTGACCATGTCCTGGGGGCTTCACTGGTGGGGTCTGCTCTGCAGCTGATGTCACTTGGTGTACCTGAGACTTGGACCTGTTGTCATTGTCCCGCTTACAGGAGCCCGGTTATCGCAGTTTCATCCCTTTTCCCTCATTCAAACCACTCACCATTGCTGGCCTCTCATCTCCACGAGGACTCCACTGGCAGGTGAAGCAGCTTTTCTCTTGGAAACTGAGCTCCTGGTAGAGAATTCCCTCGGCAGCAGGACCCACCGTGCAGCTCGGTGTTACCAGAGGCTGCTTTCCCTTTCCAGCTCTGGCTGCAGTGTAAGTGCAGCTGCCCCGTGTTTATGTACAGCGACTGAGCAGGGATCCCCGACCTTTGGAGCTGTGGTGAAGCAGAGGTTGGGGCTGAGATGTTCTTGGACTTGGGTATCTCATGTGGATTCAGAAAAACTTTCTTTAGCACAGATGTTTTCTGATAAGCGTGAGAGCAAGCCTCCCTCCTGTGCAGAAGGAATTCGTGCTAGCTAACACAGAACTGTGGATTTTCCTTGCCTTCTCTAACCTTCCCTTTGCTCCCTGTTGAAGGTGAATTTCCCAACACCTGATGCAGCTGTTCTTTTGCTTTCTCTCTTACTCCTCCAGGTTAGTGCAAGATGCGGTGCAAACCAGAAGCCAGGGAATGAACTGCTACACCTCAAAATAGGCTGATGCACCTGATTTTTGTTACTTTATCTTCTTCCCCATTCATCCTCATACCTTCTTGTTTTTGTTGAACTCCTCAGCCTCACTGGAAAGGCATAAAAGTTCCTTTAAATCATGCACTGAGGGATGCAGTGGCTGCCTGAAACGGCATTGGCAGATCTGCACCAGCAGTGAAGGAGGCAGGAAAGGAGATCTCATGAAACAAGAAACAAAATCAGACAAAGGACCACTGACAGCCTAAATCTGTGCATAAAACCAGCTGGGCCCTGGGATGGGAGGGAAAATGAACATGTGGGGAGAATACCATGTTTGTTCTCAGAATCTGTGTGGTTAAAAACGTGGCTGAGCTCAGTAGGCAACTCTGGGACCTGTATGGGGCAGTTCCAGTGTGTTACGTGGAAAATCTGCACTAATGAACCAGGAGGAAACTGTTATGAAGGTGAGGGAGAAGGAGGGGGACACGTGGAAGTGGGTGCTGACAGGAATGGTTCCTGGCTGTGTGGGTGTGAAGCTCCAGGGGTGTGCAGGTGCCTTGGGAGGAGCTGGGTGTGTGCTGATGGGTCCTTGGGAAGAGTCTGCCTTGAACAGAGCATTTCCCTGTCCCCTTGTCCCCACAGCTCTCCTGCGCTGCTCCCCAACACCACAACCAATTCCATCCTTCTTAGCCCCTTCCTGACAGCAGTGACACCTCTGTGCCGAGCCCCTGCTCTCAGCCTTTCCCTTCTGCCCAGGAAAAAGCCCCTCTTTGTGCTGCAGAAGCCAGGGATGGCACCTGGATGCAAATCCAGCCTTTAAAGGGAGTATTCTTACAGGTGGGAAGGATTCATGTGTATTAAGGCTGCTATTTCCATCACAGTTTTCCTTTTAGTTGACCTTTTTCAGGCCTGTAATAATACAAGAGGTGCCTCTTGGGCTGATTTTTAGGTTTCCTTCCCCTCCTGACTGCTTTTTAGTGTGTTGTTGGCTTTGTCATGAGGAGTAGAATTTGTCCTGCTTTGAATAAGCAGTTCCAAAACCACTGGACTCTTTTATTATTTATATAGAGCAATAAAAAAGGATGGATATTATTCCCACATATGTAGCAGGCTAACTTAAGCTTTTCTTTGGTGTTCTCGGCATGGCAAGTCTTTTCTACAGCAGGATTCCCGTGCTTTTGTGCAGTTGTGAGCAAGGTTTCTTTGGATAATAAATAATAACACCAGTCTTTGAACTCAAAAATTGAAATATAGATGTAACAGTTTTGTAACATTTTAATGTTAGATTATAAATGGAGTAATTTCAATGAGTTGAAATGGCCAGATTTGTCCACGTGCAGCAAATTTTATCAGATCTGTTCTGCTGCAGGTGATTACTTTTAGTAAATCCTGAAATTGTTCTTCATCTTCTTGTCCTGTGAAGCAACCCTTGTGAAAGCTAAATAATTGATCTCATTACTGCAGACCTGGTTTGTGATTGGGAAATCACTCATCCACCAGATGAATAATTGAGATTAACTTCTTGCCCAGGCTCTCTGAATGTCTCTGTGCGGGATAATGGGGATGTCAGGAGTTGTGCTGCTGAGAGTGACGTGTGATTTGAAACCTGGTGGTGAAATAATTGCTTGGTAACGGGGCAGCTGTGGGAGCCCAGCGCGGGCTCTGCTGCCTGGTGCTGCAGCGTCTCAGTTTCTGCTTCAGCTCCTCAGGGCTCAGTGTTCCCTGCTCAGCAGAGCTGGACCCGAGGCTCTCGGCTCCTCTGTCTCCTCCTTCTACAACACTGACAAAGGATCCCCAGCACAGGAGGGGGAGGGAGGGGAATATTGTTGTTTGAATTCAGGGTTCAGCAGGTGATGTTAAACTTACGGGTGGCAGTGCCTGAGCTGTGGGGTGTTCTACAGTGGCTCCTTGGGGAGAGGGGCCCGCAGTGGGTGGGGATGTTCTCATGTCTCTCAGGTGGCCGTGGCCCTCTGGTGCCTCCAAGTGATATTGGGGGACAAAGTTCTAGCAGGGCCTCTTGTGACAGGACAAGGGATGATGGTGTTACACTGAAGGAGGGTGGATTTTAGATTAAAGGGAGAATTTTTTTACAATGAGGCTGGTGAGGCCCTGGCACAGGTTGCCCAGAGAAGCTGTGGCTGCCCCATCCCTGGAAGTGTTCCAGGCCAGCTTGGGTGAGGCTTGGAGCAACCTGGGATGGTGAAAGGTGTCCCTGCCCATGGCAGGGGTTGGATGGGCTTTAAAAGGGCCTTTGGAGCTCAGGCCAGTCTGGGGTTCTGTGCTGGAGCCATTCGCACACCCCGTGGTGCAGATGCTCCTCTGGGGCTCCCACACGGCGCAGTGAGCCATGAACTGAGCACCTGATTAATCTTGTCTTTTCTTTTTTTTTGCTTTTTCTCTCTGTTGCCTCCCTTCCTCCTTTTCCCGCTTACCCCAGAAAAACTGATTGAGGGACTCAAATCTCCCGAGCCTGCGCTCCTGCTCCCCGACCTCCTGCCTCTCGCTGACCCCTTCGGTAGCACGTCAGACGCTGTGAATGGTAAAGCCCCCCCAGGCCCCTGTCCCCTCTGTGTCACACGGCATGTCCTGCCTTGCATGGTCACTCCTGTGCACCCCTGGCTCCCAACAGCCCCTGATGCTGGGGAGACAGCATGAGGGAAGTAACGGATTGTGTTGAGGCAGATCTGCCTTTCTCTGAGATGGACACCTGAGCAGTGAGAATTTGGTGTCTGCACCTGAACTCCAGGTGTACTGACTGGCACAGTGATGTGGCATGGCTGTGCCTTGGGTGTTCTCTCGGTAGAAGAAAGTTAGTTGCAGATTGAAGAAGATGGCAAAAATCCCTTTATTTCTGGTCAAGATTCTGTGTTCAACCATGGCCCAGGCACCGAGCTGGTCTGTCTCCACAGACCCTCAGCAGGATGAGGAGGAAGGACAGCCTGGCCTGGGGAGTGCTGGGAATAAACATGCTGGGCTGCTGTGAGCCTATGCAGCAGGCTCCGGGCAGCATCAAGATTTTGGAGTGTGGCAGAGCTGTGGTTTTACCCACTTGCTGGATGCACTGCAGATAGTGATTGCAGGCTGCAGGTTGTTGCTCTCAGCTGCTCCTGTGGGTTGGGGTCCCAGTTGGGGTCCCATGAGCAGCTGGTGTGACCTGTGGCTCTGAACAGAAAGGAAGGACATGACACACTGTAATAGTAAAACTTCTTCTACTTTTGCAATTTTTGGCAGTTGTCTGAATGCTCTTAGGTAATGGTCCTGCAAGTCACAGACACACACTACTGGGAAAACAGAAATGATCAGTAATCTCTCTTGGACTGACCAATTAGACCATTTCTGGTTCTAGCTTTTGGTACATCCTGGTCCTTTAATTTAACTCGATCTTTGCCTTGAGGAAGCGACCCAAGCAGGCCTTGCAGCAGTCCCCTGCCACAGCTGTGACAGACCCTGCCATGGCTCTCCTCCTGCCTTTATGGCTTCTGTAAACTCAATCTCTCCATCCAGCCTCTGTGAACGTTTCCTGTTGTATCTACATGATGGATGAGATGATACGAGATGACACTGGGGCCTGGGGTTTACAGTAAGACCTCAAGTTCTAAAACTGTCACCTCTCTGTAGAGTCTGTTGGTCCCTTAAATAAAGATCCCACATCTTGGCTTTTTACAGGCTTAACTGGGACCATGCTAAGGGCTCCACAGGACTTATTTTAATGATCAGTTACTCCTAATGCAAGGGGACTCCAATGGTCACTGTTTTCCTTTTGCTGGACAAGGATCTTGTGGATAATTGCCAAGCCCCAGGCTCAGCTGCAGGGTGGGTGTTAGTAACCTGCTGTTCCATCCTCTGCGTATTTCAAATTGGGCTTGTACAAATTAAAATAAATAAATGAAACCAAATAAAAGCTGAAACCAAACAAACTGTGATGAGTTCGTTTTCCCTCATGATTAAATTAACACTGGACTCCAGCCCCTTGAGCTGACATGTAGTAAAGGGTCACTAAAGGATTCAGACAACTCCTGCCTCAGTTCCTTCTTCTGCTTTTCCTTGCAAACTAACCTCTGGCTTCTCTGCTGTTCTGCCCCTGTGGAAAGGAAAACCTGATGTAGCTGTCGAGAGCCTCATCCCGGGGCTCGAGGCCCCGCTGCCCCAGCGCCTCGTGTCCCAGAGCGAGTCGGTGGCCTCCAACAGAACAGGTTGGTGAGGCAGGAGGGGCTGGGGGGGCTCTGAGAACCAGAAAGCACTGGCTGCTCTTCCCAGTTCTGGGATCTGGGCCTGCCTGTGGGCCTTGTTAAGGGAATGCTGCGTGGTTCCTGCTCTCCTTGTGAGGAGTGGAAAAGGTTCTTCCCCCAGAGGGTGGTGGGGCACTGAACTGGTTCCCCAGGGAATGGGCACGGCCCCGAGGCTGCCAGAGCTCCAGGAGCCTTTGGACAATGCTCTGGAACAGGGTGGGAGTGTTGGGGTGTCTCTGCAGGGCCAGGAGCTGGACTCTGAGCCTTGTGGGTCCCTTCCCACTCAGGATATTCTGTGATTCCATGGTACAGTATTCCTTGAGCCCACCATCACAGACCTGTAGGTGCTGGTGTGCTGCTGGTGCTTTAGAACTCTGGAGCAGTCACTGATTTCTGTCCCATGGGGACAAGAAGCAACTCCTGCCCCTTTCTGACTCTGCAGCCTTGACTGGGCCACTTCCCACAGCAGATGGACTTGAGATCTTCTCAGAGGTCTCTGGTGGGAGTGCACTGGCTTTGAAGCTCTTCTCTCTTTGCAGAGCCCCTGCTTTAACCTGACTCTGTGGGATTTCTTTGTCTGTTCAGCTTCAGAGAGTAGGACACCCCTGCGGGAGATACTGGGACTCTGCCCTCACTGAGAGCAGTGGAATGTCTTCCATCACCAGAAGTGGCGGCTTTTGTGCTAGCTTTGCACCAAAGCTGTGCTTGTACCTTGAGTGTGGATGAATGGGAATGTGGGAATATGAGCTTAACGCTGTTTGTGTCCTGTTCAATGCCACCTTGGGATGCTCACCTGGATCCAGACTCTCTCACTGGGGAAGACTCTCTGCTTGACTGTTCTCTGCTCTCTAACCCTGCTGCTGACCTCGTGGATGAATTTGCTCCTGTAGCTTTCGCAGCTCAGCCTCACAAAGGTAAACTTGCCCTGTGCTCTCAGCTCTGTCCCTCCTGCCCCACTCTGTAGCTGATGTGAAGCTGATCCTGGTTTACATAAACATGCTCTGACCTGTTCCGGTGTTCTATTTTCCCCAAGCCACTGTTTTGTTTTCTTCCCAAGCTGGTGAAACTTGGCATGCACACTGAAGTATGAAGGGAAAAGAATATCAAGTATTCAGCTTGACTGTAAAGACACCGTTTGTCAAAAACGGTGTTGTTTTCCATGGAGTGGGGATCGAGCAGAAGGGATCCAGCAGGCGGGAAGGGTGGGCTCTGTGTGCAGCCCTTCCTCAGTGAATGCATTCTGGGTTTGCTTTTTCCACGTGAGATTTAAGACCTGTTTTTTTGCTGCATTATCAGTTCTGAAAGGGAGCCTGATAATCATCTGTCACACATTTTTGAAACAAATGGAATTTTTTTTTTGGTTTGTTGGAGTTAGCATCCAGGCAGATGAGCTCTTTCAGCCCTAGAGAACATTGTCCTTATCAGGAGTCCTTGAGTCCAACTGTAGTGTCACAGCAAACATGAATGAGAGCCTAAATGCCATGTCCAGCTGAAAAATGGAAGTTTCATGGGAATGCAAAAACAGAGCTGAGGAGGGGGAGCAGACTGTGTGGAGACTCCCGGGAGCCCCAGGTCAGCCTGCGCAGTGTTTGAGCTCGAGCGGAGCTGTGGATGTGCTGTGCAGCCATGGCAGTTCTGGTCTCTGCCCATTAATAAACAAGAGCTGAGGGCCCTGGAGCTTGCTCAGAGCTCAATGGCGTTTTCAGTGTGGCTGGAGCGGTGGCACAGGGATGCTGTGAAGAGCTGGCGGCTGGAGTGTCCAGGGAACTCCTGCTCTGGCACAGCCCTGGCCGGGCTGAAGCAGCTGTGGTGTCCCTTGGGGACAGTGCCAGCCGCTGGGGGTGACTACTCTAGTGAGATTTAAGACCTGTGCCCATCCGCCCAGGACAGGGGGAAGGCCAGGACTTCTCAGCTATTTATTGCCTTGAAAGAGAGGCCCAGAGCATCAGTGCAGATTCCTGGGTGCTCCTTGGAGCTGGCTTGTGCTTTGCTCACTTGGTGAGTATCCATGTAGTAACAGAAATGCTCTGGTCTCAGAGGAATTGCTGCAAAAACAGTCTGTAATCAATTTTTGCACTTGATGGCACTTCAGAAGAAAACCCTTTTTTTCCACAGAGCTTTTGGGTTAAACAAGCAGTCCTTCTAATTGCTCTGTGCTGTAATACACTCCTGTGCCACTTTATTTTGCACTGAAATGTGTGTGGAGCAGTTACTGCTCCATCCTGGGACACAGCAAAGCCCAAATTTTGTGCTGTGGCTAAATGAGAAAAGGAATTAACAGGCTCCTGCATGGCTCTGCAGGGCTGTTCTGCTGTTCCCTCTGGGATGGGAAAGGCTCATGTGTATGGGGGAAGTGAGACTCTGTTAGCAGGGGGTGAGAAAGGGGGGTGGGGGCAAAGTATTAAAATCTTCCAGAACTCATTTATGGCTTGTTTCCAAACCCTAATTTTTAGCTCTGGGTGTGGTTACTAACTGAACATCAGTCTCAGTCTTTATTGTTTGCTTTGTTTATCCAATCTTGGTGATGGTGATGATATAAAACACCCCTGGGACAGGTGCTGCTGTCCCTGGGTATCATCAGCCTGTGGAGCTGCACTGCTCCTGGTACCAGTGGGACCAGGAGGGCTGGAAAAGCAGCTGTGCTCTGGTCCTATTAGCAGTGGGATCATGGAAAAGCAGCTGTGCTCTGATCCCATTACCTGTGGGATCATGGAAGAGCAGCTGTGCTCTGATCCCATTACCTGTGGGATCATGGAAGAGCAGCTGTGCTCTGATCCCATTACCTGTGGGATCATGGAAGAGCGCTGTACTCTGTGCAAGGACTCATCCTTCAGCCTTGTCACTGCATCCTTTCCTTGTCCTTCACTGGGCTATTTGCTGGCCCTGGAATTCGTGCTGAGCCTTCAGGGTCTCTGAATTCGCATTTGCTGAATTCAGCACCAAACTGTGTGTGCGAGACAGGGGAGGACATTTCTGTTTGGGGTGGCACAAACCACTGAGCCAAGCTCCGGAGCTTTTGGAGGGGCTGTGCCCAGGTAGGGATAGTGGCCAGCCTTTCCCTCTCCTTAGGATTGCCCTTAGTTGAGCAGTGCTCCTGCAGCAGCCTCTGGAGCTGTGAGCAGTTGTGTGTATAAATCCATGGACATGGGATAGTTCAGAGGCTCCCAGGGATGCTGGGAAGAGACACAAATAAATAACTGTGGAGACAGAGAGGTCATGATGAAGGTTCCTATTAAGATGAAGCACCTTTGTATGTTCGACACTTTGCACTATTCTTCTACAATATTTGGGGGTTATTTTTCCTGGGTCTGATCATCCACACCACAGTGTAGTTCCATGAGTGATTTCTTGCATCATTCACCCCAAACCTGTAAACATTTTTGTCAACTGTAGGTAGAAAGCTTTAATTCCTAACAGGAATCAAACAGGAGTGTTCCTGTTCTTTAAGAACTGTCAGGTTGACAGGTCCTTGCTGGGCTTTCAGAAATACTTCATACAGGAATTGAGGAGCAGATTTTGGAGGGTGTTTTAGGTGTGTGAAGTGCCCAGGGTGTGTGAAAGCCTCTGAAGGTGCATAATTGCCTGGTAAGGTGGATAAATCATCTCATCTCCAGAGATGGTTGAAAGTGCCTCCCACCAAGCGCTGAACTGCAGCTGCTGTGGTTTGAAATCAATGGAGTTATCTCCCAGAACTGCCCTAGGGATCTTTAGAAAATCTCCCTCAGCATCTGGTTACTCTTGAGCCGTGAAAACTCCGTGGAAATCTGGCTTCATGTTGCCCTTCTTGTTTTATTGCTGTGGGTGAAGGCTCAGGGTGTTGTCTCATGTAGATGACTGGGGGAATTTTTTTTCTCCAGCCCTTTTCCTCTCCCTGTGCATGAGAGCTGGGAGCCAGAGAGCCAGACTGAGCTCCCAAACCATGCTCATGACCAAGAACACCTTCAGTCCTTGGGAGCTTAACCCAGGCTGCTGCCACGGCTTCCAAGTGTCCAGTTGAGCCTTCAGACGGGTCAGGTTTTGCTCTAGGTCTTGTGGCTTGGCTTGCTTGGTTTGGTTTGATCCCCCTACTCCTGTATTTAATTGGCTCCTTTCCTGTCCAGACTTATCAACTTTATTTCACCTTTCAAATGAAACTCCTGCTTCTAAACACTGTCTCTGAAAACATAAAGATGTTCTAACATTTCCTGGCAATTCTAACCAGCCTCTCTGCTGTCTTTGCTTCTTTACCTCTATTTCTCTTCTATGCTGCAGAAGATACTAACCTGATATCAGGCTTTGATGCTCCTGAGGGCTCTGAAAAAGTGACAGAAGATGAATTTGACCCAATTCCAGTGTTGATATCCAAAAATTCACAAGGTAAGCCAGGATTGTGGGAGTGAAAAAGGGCAGGAAAAAAGGAAAACAGTGAATATATAAATTAGTTTTGGGGCAGTGGTGTTGCAGAACATGTGACTAGCTCAAATCCTGAGCTGTGAGATACTATCAGTGTGGTATTTAGTGAGCTTAGTGTGAGATACCTTGGCCTTGAAATTTCTGTAGATTCTCTCCTTGGGAGATTTCCATGTCCAAAACCAGACGTGCAGTATTTGAGTTCCCATGAGGTAATTTCTCCCAGCCTGCCAGCAGGGCACAGACCCCTCAGTGGCTGAATGCAGTGAGAGCTGTGTTCTCCCACCTTCTTATTTACTGTCCAAGCCTTTGGTCTTCCAGCTTTTAAGTGAGTTTGGCATGGGGCACAAGAAAGGATGATGATAATAATAATCCTTTATAGCCCCCAACCTCTTGCTGAAAGTGAGGCTTTTTCACTTCTGGTTGGTGTCTTTCAAAGGTGGGAGCTGAGTGGGAGAAGCGTGATCCATGTCCCCACGTCACTGGAGGAGCTCTGAGCAGGCAGAGTCTGTAGGACAGTGACTGGAGCTGCTCATTTTACCCCATCTGGCACCAAGATCTCCTTAACGTGATCTTTGCCAGCAGTTTCAGCCTCACGTGGGGTTATGGAGAAACAGCAGCACTGTTGGCTTAAAAGCAACAATTGTGCTGAGTTTTTTCACTTTTTAGGGACAGCATCAGGCAGCGTTTCACACCCAGCCAGTGAAGGATCAGTGAAATGGGTCCCCTCTCTGCAGTCACCCCATTGAAAGGATTTTTTGATTACAGCCTTTGATGTACTTGTGGAGGTTTAAAGACAAATTCAGGACTTTTTTTTTTTTTTTAAAGGCTCTTCCGCTGTTTTTTTTCTTTCTTTTTATTGTCTTTTTTCGTTTTTTCTTTTTTTTTTTTTTTCCCTAGTTTGTTCACAGAACCTTTTGGCTTCCCTAACTCCCATTTTTGGTCACAGTGGGAAAGCACTGTATCCCTGCTCTGCACGGGTCTTGGATTTCAGAGGCTGACACTTGTTAGAAACAGTTCAGATATTACAAACTCTGCTCCTGCTGGAAGTCAGAGGAGATTTCTCCCAAGGCTGGGCCAAGATAAGCCACCTTGAGTACAGAGGAGCATCTTGGGGGGTTGGAACTAGATGGTCTTTAAGGTCCTTTCCAACCCAAACCATTCTGTGATTCTTTCCTTCAGTATCCAAGTCCCAGTTACAGAAAGTCCCATGATAGCGCAGCTCTCCTGGAAGCAGCTCAAAGTGCCCAAAGATGCTCCTACAATAGCAGCTAAGTTTCAAGATTTAAAACTTTCACCTGTCCTTTGTGTAGGCTGTTGGAGTCCTTGAATTGTTTTAGAGATCCCTTAGTAAGGACAGGATTCTGCAGCCTGGATAAGCTTTGGGGAAAGAACAGCTTTGTAGGGATTTGTTGGCTGCTGTGCTGGTCTGGTTCGGGGGGGAGAGGGTGGAAGAGCAAGCAGGGGATTCCTTGCTATCATGATACAAATAATGAGAAGAGCTTGAGCAAATTTTCTGTTTTGCTTTGACTTTTTTCTTTCTTTCTTGATCTTGAACTTCTGAAACTGTCGTGTGTGTGTGTGTCCTGTCCAATACTGAATTCCTATCTCTCACACTTTCAGGTGGGCATTCTAGAAACAACAGTGGAAGCTCTGAGTCCAGTCTTCCCAACATAGCCAGGTCTTTGCTGCTGGTGGATCAGCTCATAGACCTGTAGCAGTGACCCAGTAGCAGACGCAGTTTCTGTAACGTACCCAAACCTCCGGTTTCGTTGCCAGAAGAGTTTCCTTCCGTTGTGCTTCTTTGGGGCTTTGCTTTTTTTTTTTTCTTAATTAAGAGAAAAATCTGCCAACAGGAGACAGTCACCCACCTCTCTCCCTGTCTTCCCATGCCCTGGGGAAGATTCTGGCTCAGTTCTCCAGGTAGCCTGTTCTCTCTAAAGCTGGTAAAGACCTGTGGGGGTTCCCTGTGCACTGTCCCATAGCCCTGTCCCAGGGAGCGCCGTGGAGAGCTCGCCTGTCACTGCTTAGGGAGCTCTGGCTGCTCTGTGACCCTGCACCAGCCTCCTCTGCCCCGAGAGCAGAGCATGAACAGCGTGTCCCAATCTTTGCTTTGTGCTTTTGGGTTTGATTTTGGTTCTGTTCCCGTTTTCCCGTGGCTGGGCAGGAGGAGGGGCCAGGTGACAGTGGTAGGGACATCCCTCACCTGCAGGACACGGGTTAGGAGAGCTGGTGGCTCTGAATGGCTTCAGAGGAGGAGGAAGCCCCGAGTTCCTTCGGAGCAGTCCGGCCATACTCTGGTGATGGTGCACATGAAGAGTTTCCCAGCTGCCCCCAGCTCATGGTTTGCTGTGTAACAATCCTGCTGGGAATAAACTGTGCTTCCTGGGGGAGGGAAAACCAGAGAAAAGGAAAAAAAGGAGAAAAGAAAAAAAAGAAAAAGATTGTTAAAGCTGCATAAATGACCCTAAGTGAAACGTAACAAGGTTTTGAACCAAATCCATGTGAGTATGGCTGTGACTAGTGTTTCATTGACCTTTTTTTGGGTGAAAAGGGCACTGTGGCAGCAGCAGATGTATTTTCTGTGACTTCTTTTCTGTGTTTGACTGGAAAAAAAGAAAATCCCCTCAACCTACTGTAAATTGTGTATGAAACAAATTGTCCTACGGTTGTTCGTCTATTTTTAATCCTGGTTTTAGTCGAGCATCTGGTATCTGTTCTGGGTTCTCCATTTTCTCTTATAACTGCTATAGTGCACTCCAGTTCAGTATGGAGCCATTGTTTCAGTAGACAAAGATTCCTGTGGGCCTTTTTCCACCCCAGTCTCTGTGAACACGCATGTACTTGGTTCAGGTGGTTTGAAATCAGTGCTGCTACAACTCGATGGGTTCTCCCTTTTCTTTCTCCCCTTCACACGCTTAGTTTGTCAATAGCTGGATACGCTCAACTCGTTTTCCTTGGCTTATCATGAAGTCCGGAATTTCTATCTTGTATTTGAAAGCCCTTCCTGAGCAGAAGGACTCTTCCTCCATAGTGGAATACTTCCCAGCTTCCTGCTCCCCTGTGTATGTGTTTGTAGCTGTATTAGTAACAGTGCAGTTCCCACGTGCGAAAGTACGAGCGACTGAATGTGTCTGTGCTGACCTCGCTGAGAAGGGAAGAACCCCAAGTTTGTGACTCCTCCTTTCCTCTCTCCATCTCTTCCCCACCCCAACACTTAGTTTAACAAATTCTGTACATAGAACTCCCATCGGTTGTGTCTCTACATTACTCTTCTTTTAAAACCTACACTTATTAATAAAAGTATTGCTTAAGTGTGTTGTATCATTACATGTGTATACTGCACTTTCCAAGAGAAGCTTTACATGAGAACTATGGAAATGACCTTAGTAAAATTGTGGATAGAACTTTATTATTTTTTTGTTTTATATTCCTAAAGCACAGGCAAGCTGGACTGGAAAACATGAAGACGTTATAGATAGAAAGTTATTGTATAGTCAGATACTGAGATTATATGAAAAGAGAATGGATTTTAAAAAGTAACCATCTACTGTATATTAGAAACAAAGATTTCTGTGAATTAAAGTACTTTTAAAGAATGTTTAAGATTTTAAATCTAATGGCGCTTGTTCAAGGGTTCTGGAAAAAATGACAAATGCACTGGGTTGTTAATAATGCTATTAAATAAGCAGATGTGAATGTTTATTTTATTGCTTTTTCAAATAGCTGTTTATGGGTGTGGGTGGAAATATGGTATTTTAGAGATGTCTGTTCTTAGACCTCCTTCATCAGAAAACCCTCTCCATGTGTTTGCAGAATGAATGGAAATGAGAGATGAGTGGAGATTGGGGATTCATTTTAAACTCTTCAGAAACTGTGACTGTCGCTCGGGCTCTGGTTTAGTGTTGGTGCTGCTCACAACTGAGGAGTCTGTGTGAACGCTGCTGCTCTGAGGGCACGAGCTGAACTTCACCCTGTGTCCCCACGGGACTCGTTTGGTGCCCGGCATCCCCTGAGGGCCTAGGAATGAGTTTGTTGTAGCTTGGTTGGGCCTTGCTTGAAGCCAAGGGAGATATTTCTGTCGTCTTGGGAGCATTGTGGGCTCAGGAGGTGTTGAGTGACACAAGCAGCAGTGAAATCCTGGCAGGGCTGTTCTCCTGTGCCTGTGCACGCTGTTCCCTCGTGGTGGGATGGCAGAGGAGGCTGCAGCCGGCAGTGCTGGCATTGACTGTTCTGGTGGATCCCCTGTCAGGGTACTACAGACACAGCCACAGCTCATGGAGCAATTGCCCTTCAAGTCAAGGTTGTGCTTTGGGTGCAAGAATAAACTTTGGGTTTGGGTGGTCAAGATTCAAAGGAATAGTTGGAATTTTGGTGTTGGTTCTCGCTTACTCTGAGGAACTCAGTTTGGGAGTGCCCTGCCTTTGGAAACCTCCTTGTTCATCTTTAACCAGATGAGTACAAGTGTGACACCCACAGTTCAATCAGCCACCTTGTTTCTGACAATACCCACTGTGTTGGGAGCACCTGTCCCAAAACAGAGGGTACAACTTCCTGGTTTTGGACTGTCCAGGTCTTCACAGGATCCTTTGGAACTTCCTTGCCCAGGGCTTCAGGTGCTGTGCCAACCTGGTAGGACAGTGGGTGGGAGAATCTTGGCTTTGTGGCAGACCTGCATCCTCCTCCAGCCCCCTCAACACAGGCCAAGCATGAGCCAGTCTGTGTGGAGGAAAATTATTTTTAGAGCGAGTTTCTCGTAAAGGAACTATGATGGTGTTCCTTAACCTGAAAGCTTGCAGGGTATTGCATCCAGTGGCTGTGCAAAACCACCTTATTTAGAAATTGATTTAAAAAGAAAACGGTATTGCAATGAAATTTTAGTTGTGATTCAGGCAAAGACAGAGATCAGCAAGCTTTGGGGTATCTGAGCAAACATGAACTGTGCAGTATGTGGGTCTCTGGCTCCAGGAAGCCTCCCTTGGCACCCACGGTGCTGCAGTAGCAGCTCAGGTGGGGGCGTGTGGAAGTTATTTGCTTTTCAGCCAAACTTCTATAGTTCAAGAACTCCCCTGGGAATCTGTTGGAGTTGGGGAGTAGCTGGCAGAGATGTGCAGGGGACATGGATGTGACATGGGATGCTCTGGTGAGTGACGCTGATGGGCAGCTCGGTCACCAACAGTCGGGGCAGGTCCCTCATGTCTCAGTGCTGAGGTGTGGGCACTGCACACTGAACTGCTCCAGCAGGAAACGTAGCCTTGGGGGGAAAACATGAAACAAAGGGTTCACTTTGTAGTTCTTTCTTGTCCTGTGCTGTCCATTTCCACATGGGGAGAAGCTGAGCTCTGGCTCCAGGTCTTACGGTGCTGTCCCTCGGGAGCGAGGAGGGGCTGCTGGCTGGACTTGTTCTGGGGACATCTCTGCTGTGGGACCCCTGCTCCTGCCCGGCACAGGAGCAGGGGTCACCCTATGGAGCTGCCCTCGTGTTTTTCATAGAGGGCCCTGACTGTACCTTAAACAGGACTTGTGAAACCCCTGGCTGGGGCCCAGCACAGCTGAGGGGGAGACGGAGGATGCTGTTGGTGTCCAGGGGTCTCACTGTCCATGAGCTGCTGGAATGAGGGCCGTGGGTTGGTGGGTCTAACTCCTGCCCTGTGCAGATGGCTGTACAAGTGTGTCAGAACTGCAGCATTGAATTCCTTATCCTCTGCAACTGAAGGCCCTGGATCTGCCTCCAGGTCTCCCACTATGAGTGGCTTTGAACAGAAACACTTAATTCTGCAAATTGTCCGGTGCCACAGGTGACACTGACCTTTGGTGTTGTGCTGCGGTGCCTCCATGCTGGAAGTGCTGTGTGGGGGTAGTTCTGTATTGTTGTTTAATGAGATTTCTCCTAGGAATTGGAATAGTTTGCTTCTAGGAATTGGAACACTAGGAAAATCTCCACAGTGCAAGAATGAAGGAATGATAAGCCTTTTGACCCTTTTAAAATTCCAAACTAGTAATTCTGCACATTAGTAACTGTGCTGATCTTTAGCTACCTGTTACTGTATGTTGAGTCCTGCCTGACTTTGGCTTGATGAAATCAGGAGAGTTTCCTGGTGAAAGAGTAGCTTTAGACTCCAGGAATTCCTCTGTCTCCCTTGACCTTTTTTGGGTTCTGCTCCAGAAGTGGGATCCTCATCATTGTGACTGCTCTGCCTCGTGCAAAAGGGAATAAATCTTTACTAGTTTTCCTCTTGGTTATTTCAGTACTCTGCCACTTCAGGGCACTGTTTCCTTGGAAGCTGGGGAAACTCCAGGTGCCAGGGCTGTAACCTGGGGTGAAGCTCTTTCAGGTTGCTGTCTGGATGTGCTCCTGGGGTACTGAGTGATTAAGAGGGGTTTTTTTGAGGTTCTATAAAAAGAGCCCGAGTATAGTTTGGAATCTTTTTTAGTATGTATATCTGACCCTGAAATAAAGTATTATACACCAGTGTTGTACAGGGGTGGGGAGAATCCTCATCTCCAAGTTCCAGCTTCTGTAAAGATTCCTGCTGTAAAGCTTATGGCTGTTTGTAGTGTATTTAAACCTGAGCACGTACTGAAAACCTGAGGGCTGCTTCCCCATGGAGTAACACCCAGATCTTGGGAGTCTGGAGGAGGAGGGGACAGACAGGAGCTGCCCAGTCTCAGGAGAGGCAGTCGTTGGGAGATGCTGCAGAAGGGGCATCTCTGCAGAGGGGTTGTGTCAATCCAAGCAGATCATCTGCCTGGTTCTGTCAGGCCGCCTGTGAACGGGTCTGAGACCCCACAGAGAAGGGCCAAGGCTCCAAACCAAAAGGCACTGCCTTAGTTCAGTGAGATTTTCCCTTTACCCTCCTGCAGTCACCAGCTTGCGGAGTGACCCCTTTTCTGTAACACAGAATAAGCTGCATCCAGGCCTTTTCCCAGGGAACTGTCCCTCGAGTGCCTCAGCCTGGCTGGTGTCTGATCTCAGACCTGCCAAAGCATCCATTGACACTGGCAAACTGAAACTCCCTGTTGTCCTGTAAGTCAAGGACACCTCTGGAATGTTGCTTTGCAAGACCCGTACTTACAGCTGCTTATGGGAAGCACTGTTCTTGTCTTGTTATCTCTGCCCTGACCTTCACACAAAGGGGCTGGCTTTTGGTTTGATGGGGTATTTTAGTGTCAGTGTAGCTCAGGCCCTTTTTTAACACGATATTCACAGCTGGAGAGGAGATGTCTGAGTTACACAAGCAGATGTTAACTAATGTAAAATGCTGGTATGATGTTGTCTTCCTTGTAATGAAGCTGCTGTAGCTCCTTCTGGGACTATTCCTTTGCTTTCTGCCAAAGGAAGCACTGAGGGAACCAAGGAACGTGGTAAAGAGAAGCTGCTGAGACCAGTTACAGTGGGAAGGGTCTGGAAGTGCCACGTCTCCCTCATTCAGCATTAGAGAAACAGACCCTGGCAGTGCAGGTGGTGCTCCTGCTTTGTCAGTGAATCCCCAGACCCTGGTTTTGTTGTGTTCAGGTTGTTGTTGCCCTTCCCTTGCGGTATCGCTCAGCAGCTCTGACTGAAAGCAGCTCCTGCCGACGCATCACTTCGATTTTATCTCCCAGAGTAACTCAGAGCTCCTGTATTGGCCTTGGCAAGGGAGAAAACTGCTGCTGAGCATTTGGTGTCCTTCTCCCATAGGATGGGCAGAGAGAGCATTGGAAAAAGTAATTTTTCCCAGAATAGGGCATTCTGCTTCTTGTGCAGTGTCCTCACATTCAGAGCTGCATGCTGCTAAGCCTAAGCAGATGGGTTTATATCCTGTCATCCCGCTCTTACTCTGTCCCAAATGTCATGGCTTACATGGGCACAAGCACCCACTAACACAAAACTTAGAAAGAAAATTCCAACCAAATGTGCTGTTCTTGTACAGAGTGGGCCCTTGGTCTGCATCAGCATCGTGCTCTCCATGATAAATGCCTTTTTCCCATGGTTCAAGTGTGGACTGGGGGATTTGGAGGCATTTGCATGATGTGGCAGCTGGTCCTGCTCTGGTTCAGCCTGTATCCTGAGAATCTCTCAGTAGCCCCTGGCCAATGTGGAACCAGCCTCCTGGGAGGGAGCTCCCCCAGAGCCGTGCTGCTCCTGGAATCCAAGAGTGGTGTCTGAGGGGAAACCAGTGTGGACAACACAGGCTGCAGGCGAGACAGAGAGTATTTTTGTAGAGTAACTGATCATATGTTCACATACCTGCACTGTCTTTATGTAGCAGTGTAATGTATCCCAGTGAAGAGTTTCCCAATAAATACTGGTTTTGATGCCTAATGAACGACTGCTGTGTCTTCTTTGTGAGAAGTGAAGGGGATAACTTGGGTATGTCCAGGGGTGTGATGGAGAAGCAGTGCCTGAGGCTGGATGGGTGTGTAAACATGAACAATTAACCTGGGTAGAGTTTTCCCTGGGTGAGGTTCTGTCACTGCAGGGTGTGTTGGTTGGTGCCTTGCTGTCCCTGGGTACCAATCAGCCTCATCGCCCTCCTCGTTCTTCCTGCAATTCCTACTGTTTAGTTTTCATGTGATTTTCTCCTATCCTCTTGCTAACGAGTCCAATGACACACTTCTAACCTGCCAGTAGTTCTGTGAAGGTAAGAGATCTTCTGTTTTGTCTGTGTGAGTCGTAGGGCAAACCCAGCCTCCTTGTGGGCTCTTGGAGCTGGAAAAGGGCAGGACAGTCTCTCCCTGCACTGCCTTGTTATGCTAATGCAGAAACAAGCCAGGTCATTGTAGTTACTATCCTTGATTTCAAGTAATGGTATGGAGTATTTAAAAACCATTTGTCTGGCAGTGGTTAAAAAGAATAGCTGCTACTAAAATAGCTGCTACTTAGGATTTACTAAAAGCTGTAGGCTGGCCTTCAGTCTTTGAAATGGGCCTGTTATTTTGGCAGGTTTTGGGGCATCCCTATGTATTTTACAAGCCTGAATTCAGTTCCATGTATCCGTGGGCTGGCCCACAGGAAGAGAAGCTACGCCAAGCAATAGATGTGCTTGGAGAGCAGCAGTGCAGGATGGAATGACAGAACTTGTCTCTCTGCTGGAGCTTCCCTCAGGCAGCAGCATTAGGAAGGGAAACACTCTGTGATGGTGCCGTTGTTGTGGGTGGGTGGGAGAGAAACCTGGTGGAATGGTGCTGAGGGTGCTGTGTGTGCCCATGCGTGTGTCGAACATCTTCCATCCTCTGAGCAGTGGTACTCGTGGTGTCCCCAGGCTGTGTCACAAACACCTTCCCTGGCATTTTATTTTCATTGATTTGCCCTCCCTCTTCTGCCCATTTTCCATGCGTGGTGGTGGTTTCCATCTGAACTGCGTGACATTCTTGTGTAATAAGTACCTTTCACTCTGATTGCTGACCAAGGAGATGGAGCTGGTTCAGTAACACTCTTCTCTTGTGTTTGTAGGTCTGCAGAGGGATCCGGGCCTGTTCCCAGCTGTAGCTCTTGAGCTCTGTAAAGAAGATTCTGGCAGTGATGGACTTGCTTTGTACAAGGGTCAGCCTGAGATGCTGGAGGTCAAAGTGCTGCACAATTCAGAGTCAGAGTACTTGGCCAGAGATGGTCCTTCAAGCAACAGCTCCTTCTACAGCAGTGAAGGAGAGGGGACAGACCATGAGGGAGATATTCTGGATTGCAGCGGGTCTAGGCCTTTACTGATGGATTCGGAAGAGGAGGAGGAGACCTGCAAGTTGTGCCCAGGGTTCCTGCAGCCTGCACCCAGGGAGAGGCATGAGGCCTCCAAAGAAGATGCCCACTCCCAGGCCAGAGCAGGGGAGACGCTGTTCCCAGCCTTCCAGTCGCACACCGGGGAGGTTTTTAATGAACCGGATGTTTTTGCCACGGCTCCTTTCCGAAGCTCGAGGAAGGTGCCCGATGAAGTGGACGTCTTTACCAAAGCTCCTTTTATCTGCAAGGGCAATGCGGCTCTACGACATCCGGAAGAAGCAGATGTATTTCTGAGAGCCCCTTTCACTAAGAAGAAAAGCATGGAAGAATTGACTTCCCATAAGGAGCCATTCACACCACCTGTTTTCCTAAGCCAAGGAGGCGATGGCCGAGCTCACCCGATGTTCCCGGGCCTGGATTCAGCAGCACACGGGTCCATGGCCTCGGTGAGACCTCCATATCCTGCTGCTGGCTTTGCTCAGCCAGGCAGTCTCCATCCCTGCTCCGTAAGAGCCGTGGAGGCCCAGGAGAGTGTCCCTGCTAAAGCAGTGCTGCCGGAGCAGAGCGACGTGGCCAGCGAGAGGAGCCACGGCCATGCGTTGCCCCCGGAAGCCGCGCTGGGCTCCGTGGCCAACAAGCCTTTCCGTCCGCAATCCTTGTCCAAGTATTCCCGGCACTACAGTCCCGAAGATGGGCCGGGCCTCGAAGCCAAGCCCATAGCTGCTTACAAAGTGGTGTCTCAGACCAACAGACAGGCCATAGCAGGGTCTTTCTCTGTTGTTCCGCTGTCTTCCAGGACTACGGAGCTGCCCGGCGCGGATCCCTTCACCTCGGCGCCCTTCCCTTCCAAAGCGGCAAAGCAGAAGCCTTAATGTGCCGGGAGCTGGGGGCTGTGCTTCCCGCAGGAGCACCTCGCACAGGATCTCGAACCTCTTAGCTGAAATGAATGACATAGCAATATATATATAAAAAATAATAATTATTTTTGGTCAGAACTCTATTTGCAGTGATATATAGTTGAACCATTTAAGTTATGTTAGTCCAAATGCCTGGCTCTCAGGATCCTTATATCCTTTCCAGTTGCTTCTCACCTTCCTCCTCTTACTGTCTTCCCTCCATTTATTTTTTTCAGATGCTTTTCTCAAACCAATAGTATTCCATATTTTCTGGTCCTGGGTGGAGAAATGCATTACAAGATTAATTAAAAGGTTTATTAAGTACAGAGCGAGTCAAGCGGGACTTGCTACTGCTCTGGAAAGGACGTGATTTCACAGGTTAAAGGGTTATTGTGACTTTTCCGATCAGTGATATTCCTGCTGCTCGGCGGCAGTGGCAGCCGCGGCTCCAGGTGCATTGGTGGGTGATGTGCCCATGGAGCCAGAGCCGTGCTGTGATGTCTGGTGCCAGTCTGGGCAGTGCTGGTGAGAGCAGAGCCACGGCAGCAGCACAGCTTCGCTCACCCAGGAGTGGAACACGTGGCAGTGCTGCTGCCCCGGGGCTGGGGCCAGAGTCAGGGAAGGACTCACAGTGCCTTCGTGCTGTGAATGCCCACCAAGCAATCAGGCTGTTACTGTTGCTGGAAAATCGAATGATCGTGCAAACAATCAGGCAAAGCTTTCACTTTTACATGTGTATTTCCTGTCTGGTCTATGCCAAAGTGTAGGACCTGGAAATCTGCTTATGGTGAAGGAGAGACATATATTTACAGTATTAAAAACAGACCTTATGGGGAAATTTATGATGTAACCAACTCCATAACTGTCCTGATGTACCTCACGTGGTGTGACTCAGCAGTGGCCACAGCCCTGTTAGACTGGTTTATACTGGCAAAGAGCGTGACTCAAAGTGAATTCTGCCTGTTGTTTTCCTGTTGGTTAAGGATGAAGCTAAACAAAATCCATTTGCTCTCCTTCTGAAGTGTTTTGTTTTCTATCCTGTTCCCAAAGAGCAGGACAGTCCTATTGCATGGCCAGTCAGCAATGTAGTGAATCCCAGGCAAGAGGAAGAGGCAGCTGGGCAGACTGTGCTCCCGGCTCTTCTCACTAATAGAGCACAGAGAGATGAGTGAAACCATCTCTCTGTGCCTGGTTGTGTAAGTTGTCCTGGATCTGCTGTTTCTGGTCTGCAAAGGCTGCTTGTGAATGTGGACTGGCTCTCAAATACCTGGTTTTCAGGGCTCTGTGGGCTCCCAGTCCAAGCTGGAGCCTTGTGCTGAGGGCAGAGGACAAATTCTACATTTGGTGGTCTCCCATGAGTGGCTTTGAGGTCTTTGGGTGCTTGCAGGGGAATTGCTAAGGCCATGTGTTGGTCTCTGAGACAGGACTGGCTGTATGTAGAGCTGGTTCCTCCCTGTCTACTTCCTGCTGTGTTTGTACTTGGAGAGCAAGTCCTGCGAGTAGTGTCCCTGGGAGAGAGGGAGGGATCAGCCATGGCTCCTCCCGACTCACTGGAGTCACACCTGGGAGAGCTGCTGTGGCTGAAAATAGACTTTGGTCCAGTTTTGTGAGGAGAAATACCTGACACCTCCTCCAGCACCCAGCTCTGTGCAAAGCCCAAACACTAAGCATTAAAGGAATTCAGGAGGCTTATTAAAGATCTGTGTGAAGGCTGTAGAAAAGCAGAACACTGCACAGGTCAGGGTGGACTCACTGCTGAGTTTTCATCGCAATATAAGGGGAGGATGGATAGATGGATGGGTGGCAAGAAGAATCCTGAGTGCTGGGAGGGGACTGCAATGCATCTGCAAATGGGAATCACCAACGGCTCTGTGTTCCTTTTCCCTTCTCTTAATTCAGTTTCCCTCCAAAATATCTCCATTTGCATGAGACAAGCCAAGTGTTCTGCTGGATGTGGGGATTGCCTGGAAGGGAGAGGGAAAAGCTTGGGCTGAGGTCTTAGAGCCTTGTGGTGGAGAGGGAGAATACTGGAATGCAGGGAGGCCATGTTAGCTCCCACAAGTTGCTGGTGAATAGTGACCAGCAGAGCCCAGGTCGGGGGAGCTCGTGGAGCTGGGAACCTTCTGCCCTGTGCTGCTGTGCTCAGAATTAATAAATATTGGTGCATAGTGGTGGTTATGGGGCTTTCTGTCCTCCATCACCACCTCTTGAAAACAGAAGTACTGTAAAGAAGTTTCTGGGTTTCCCTTGCAATGTTTCTTCAGCAAAGCTGAGGCTGTTACTATGTTTTGTTGTTCTTTAGTTTTCCGTTTAAATATACACCCGAAAGGTGGTTGTTTTTGTTTTAAATATATGTACCCCCAAGGCAGTTGTTGCTGGATGGGATTAGTGAGAGACACAGAGAATGACTGTGACAGCAAACTGTGAATTCAAGGAAAGTGAGCATGAGGGCCCAGACTTGTTCCAACACCAGCCTGTGTCACAGCCACACTGAGCCAGGAGCTGCACTTGAGCTGTTGAATTTGCTCAGAAGCTGCTGGAAGGATGGTCAGGCCTTGGTGGTGTGGGATGAACCTGTGGAACAGGGAGATGCTTTGCTGGAGTGAGCAGTACCTTGTGTGAACCATGTGGGTTCAAGGTGTTACCTCTGCTCACTGGATTCAGGTTCTCCTTCATTCTCTTCATTTTTACTTGAAAAATTGCTTCTGAATAATTCTGTGAAGCTTCTGTCAGTGCCACGTCCAGGTCCCAGCAGAGCTGATGCTGGGGGAGCATCAGCCTGTCCCTTCGTGCTCGGAGAAAGGGAAGGTGCACCGAGGTGTGCGGGCTCAACTCCAGCCCTGCTCGGGTTGGGTCAGGCTGAATTTCCAGCTGGCATTTTGGCAGCTTTTCTATCCTTCAGGCACTTTGCACAAAGAGCAGACTAACTGTGCCCCAGACCTCATGATCCTGCCAGACACATCCAGTGCTTAAACGGTTTTAAATCTCTTCTAGGGGTGGAGGCAGCTCATTTATATCTCTGCATGTGACTCATAAAGTAATGGGACTTTTGGTTATGGTCAGAAAACTCAATTTCAATGCCTGTTATTCTGATATCCTTCCCATTTCCAGCCTGTGTTCCTCCTAATCCTGCACTATCACTGCTGCAGCCTCAGTGTGATGAGTTGTAAGTGGAAATTTCATTTCCATAGCCTATGAAGCTTACTGTTTTAATGAATGGGGAAGAATCATGCTAATTATTTGCCACACAATCGGTGATCTTAATGAAGTAAGACTTAGACAAACTCAATGCGGTGTTTTGAAATATGCTTTCTGAACAGAACCACTGGTTTCATGTCTTTTGTAAAGCTGTAGTAAATGGTGTTCACTGCCCTGGGTCCTTGTCCACAGCCCGAGCATTATCACAGCCCTGCGACAATCCCGGATTCCTGCTGAGAGAGGGACTGGTTCTTGGTTCTCACCCGCTGAATGCACTCAAGTCTCTATTCAAAGTGATTAATCAGAGTTTCTGCCTGAGTAAAACAAGCAATTGGCTCTGTGCTCACTGCCGTGATGTTGGGCCAGCGCTGGGGGGAACCCTGCTCTCCCCAGCTGCTGCAGGACTTTGGGGGCTTTCCCTGGGTCCCCTCTCCCTTCAGCCAGCTCGGCACCAGTCACAGCCCGTCAAGTTTACACTTCAGCCTCCTGAAGCCAGCGCACACTCAGGCTGTGATGCACAATCTGCACGGAGCATGCAGGCGACGCTGAGCTCGTGACCGCAGCCCCGTGTGAGCACTGGTGATACGGCCTGATCGTGTCCTCCGTGTGACAGCAGCAAAACCAGGCGAGATCTGCTGAATCGCTGAACTCAATCACTCCAAAGTGGTAATTGGTTACTTTAACTCAGCTTCCACCAAAGACTCTTGTGTTGGGGAGTTGAATTTTTGTGGGTTTTTGTTTCTTTCCTCACGGTGTTAAATCAAGGCCTTTGAGCACACTGAAGACCCCAAAGCATTTTTACAGTAGTATCATGACAGTGAAATCCTGTTCCAGTTCTGAAACACATTCCTGAAACCTGATCAGCTGCATTAGTGTTTCTAGAAATAACCCATGGCCTGTAGTTTCTGTTGTAGGTGGGTAAATACCCTCACACACACCTAGAAATACTCCCTGTGAAGCTAGAGGGATAAAGTTGATCCAGTGTTCCTGATCCCTGGCCTCCAAAGGGAGGGGGTGGGAGGGCAGGGGGCTCACGGTGGTGTAGGGTGCAGCAGGTAGAGCATCCTCCACACTGAGTCTGGTGGTGGGAGAAACTCCTGTGTCCACATGGAGCCGGATCTGGGAGCGTCTGTGGTCCCCACTGTGACACACAGTGACACACAGTGACTTGTGTCACATGGGCCAGGTTCCCTCTGTCCCCCCTGGCACCTCTGCCTGCCACATCCCTGGGCTCAAGTTTTGCACTCTGGGTGGGATCATCTGTTCCTGGTAATCATGAAGAAGTGTTCCACTTGTAAACTTATGTACATTTTATTAAAACTGTATCTGATGACAACCATTGTCTCTGCTGCGCCTTCCTTCTCCCCTCCCCATGGAAAATATTTTTGCTGGATGCAGGGAATCTGGGTTTTAATGAGTTCTTCCTACCAAGGTGCTGAACTGGGTCTGGCCCCGCTGTTTTATCTGGCAGCTGTAAAGTCAAACCGATCTTGCTGCTTTAAGCAGAGGATATTTCAGTTTCTATCCAGTTTATATTCCAGAGAGAATCCTTCCCATCCAGGGCAATGCTGCAGCTGCAGACAGCACAGAGCAACTGAGCCCTCCCTGCAAAGCTGCTGCTCCTCCGTGGTTCTAATGCAGTGCGGTGCATCTGGACATCTGGGGCACAGGGAGGTGTGGAGGCTTACTGTGTTCAGATCAAATATGTTTTTCTGTATCATTCAGCTGCCAAGACTCTGTTAGTCAAAATATTATTTGGGCTTTGCTGCACTTCTTAATTTCATTTCTTTCTTGGTGTGAATGTGTCCATTGAGAGACTTTGTGCTGCTTTCTGTCCTGCTGCTGCTGCTGGCTCTGCCAGGTCATGTTGCTGACAATCCAGGTAGAGCCCGGGAAGGCTGCAAGTGAAGTTTTTCATTCTCAGAGCTGCAATATTTTCTCTTTTGAATTTTCTCCTTCTTGAACATGCATCCATGTGTGGTGCATTAATGGGATTTGGTGTTACCCTGAAAAAGCTGTGTTTGAGATTGACTTTGTTGTCCTTGTTGTTTTTGGTAGGCTGTAATGCTCAGGAAAGAAAAAAATAAAAGTACTGTGAAACTTGCACTGCAGAGCAGTGGAGCCCTCCCTGCAAACCTGGGAGCTGCTGCTGCAGGAGAGGAGGTGCAGCACAAACCCATCCCCAAAGAGGATCTGTGAGCAGAAGGGCCCATGGCTACATCTGAGATAAAGCTGTGCACAGGGGCAAGAATAATTGGATTCAAGAATGGGCTTTGTCAAAGCCCAGGAAAATGTGCGTTCTGTGAGTGCAGCTCCTGCCGAGCACAGCAGATCCAGTGAGGAGTGACTGAAACAAAGGGTTGCGAGTTTGTTTGGAGAACTTGGTTGGATTTCTAGGTTGTATTAGTTAGTTGTAAGAGAATCCACAGAGATCATCAGGCTGATGTGACTTTCTGGTCCAAAATGGGCAGGACAATAATCAGACTCAAGGGGCACACGCAGCCATGGCCCAAACATGACCTGGAACCCCTTTACCACGCTCAAACTGCAGATGTGTCTCATTCTTCCCCAGGGAGATTCTTCCTCCTCTTGTGCAACAGCCCTGAGCATTGGCAGCTGCACAAAGAGCTTCCACCTCAAAAATATTCTGATCAAAAAAAAACATTGCCTCTAACTCCTTCTGCAGCCACCCTCCCTGGAAGGTTACTGGGCTAAATTTGCAATTTTTGATGGCTTGGCAGACTTGTTTGAAAGGGCTTTTTGTGTGTTACTGGGCTCCGAGGTGAAATGGGGGCTGGAGGGGCTGTTTGTGAGCACTGTTGGTACCCTGTGCTCCTTCAGGACTGGGACATGGATGTGGAGCCTCACCCCCCTGGAATATGCTGTGGTGGTAAGAAGAATGTTTTTTAAAAAAAAAAGTTACCCTTGGTTCTTTGGTTGGTGGAGAGAGGGGGGAGGATTTCTATATTGCTCTTTATATGTCTGTATTTGTACTTTTAGCAACCATGCTGCCCGTGGGACAGAACATGACCGCAGGCCCATGAACGTGAGCCCAGGAGGGCAAGGAGGCCAATGGCACCTGGGTTGTACCGGCTACAGTGACCACCCCCTGTGCCGGCCCTGCTGAGGCCCCTTGAGTGCTGTGTCCTGTTCCGGCCCCTCACAAGAGAGACCTTGAGGGGCTGGAGCTTGTCCAGGGAAGGACGTGGAGCCGGGGAAGGGTCTGGAGCCCCAGGAGTGGTTGAGGAGCTCGGAAAGGGGCTCAGCCTGGAGGAAAAGAGGCTGGGGGGACCTTGTGCCCCTGACAGGAGGGGGCAGCCGGAGGGGAGGGCGTCAGGCGCTGCTCCCAGGGTACAAGGGACAGGACAAAGGAAACGGCCTCAAAGCTGTGCCAGAGAAGGTCTGGGTTGGATATTGAGAAAATTCCTTACTGGAAAGAGCTGCCCAGCTTTGGTACAGGCTGCTCAGGGCAGTGTTGGAGTCGCCATCCCTGGGGGATTCAGCAGCCGGGTGGACGCGGCACACGGGGCAGGGGCAGCGCCGGCAGCTCCGACTCCGTCCGGCCCCGCTCGCCGGCGCCATTGTCACTGTCCCCCCTCAGCGCTGCCGCCAGGGGGCGGAGCGGCCCCGAGGAGCGCCAAGATGGCGGCGGCGCGGCGGCTCTGGGCGGCGGCGGGGCTGGGCGGGCGGTAGGTGACCGCGGGGCCCGTGGGTCCCGCTGCCCCGGCACGGCTTTCTCCCGGAGGGAGCCCGGCTTATTCCCGGAGGAGCCCCCTCTCGGCCCTTCCCCGCGCGACTGAAAGGGGACCGTGTCGCAGTTAGCGGCACCATGACCTCCAGGGCCGCCCCGGGTGCTCCTTGCTCTTCTCCTTCCTTTCCCCACCGCGGACGGGGGTGACGCTTCTGCCTGGCGGGCAGCGAGAGGCTGCTTCTCCTTCTCAGCCCCTTTCCAGCACTAAGCTGATAGTTGTCCCCGGCCCGCAGCTCCTGAGGAGCGCTCAGCGCTGCACGCCCGGGGAGAGCCGTGAGGGGTAATTCCCCACAGGCCCGCTCAGGGCCCTGCACCGAGGGTAATTCCCCCACTCCCTCTCAAACCCAGCACCGAGGGTAATTCCCCCACTCCCTCTCAAACCCTGCACCGAGGGTAATTCCCCCCACTCCCTCTCAAACCCTGCACCGAGGGGTGGTTCCCCCACACCCTCTCAAACCCAGCACCGAGGGTAATTCCCCCACTCCCTCTCAAACCCTGCACCGAGGGCAGTTCCCCTCACATGTGCTCAGGGTAACTCCGCACCCCCACGTGTGCACAGGATCCGGCAGTGAGGAGCTCTTTCCCCCCTCGCCCCACTCCCTGTTTCTTTAGGGCCATGAAACAAGAGGAAATTCCTCCCCCACCAAGATCAAGCAATAACGGGGAATTCAGAGGACCCTGTAGCGCTGTGCTGAGCACTGTAAAATGGGATATAATCATTATTAGCCAAAGCTAAAGGGAGAAAAGAGAACTGTTTGGGGGACTTCCCTTACATACCCTTTTGTGGTTTCTACCTGCTCCTAAACCTACAAAAGTAACCAAATAACGTGATTTAGACCTTTTCTGTGTTCACATGTGCTGCACTCATGGCTGGGATGTTCATTTCGTGAGGCAGATCTTCTCTCCTGTTCCATGTTTGAGATTTCTGGGTCTCTGTTCAGTGCTTGTGTTCTGGTTTATGAGCCCCTGAGAGAACCAGCCTCCTCTTACAGAACATCCCCTGCAGATGGTATTTCCTTAGTTTACCAGCATTTCCCCTGTGTAGCTGACAAGCAGGAGAGGAACCAGATAATAATTGATCCTTAGTATGTAGTAATTAATCTGTGACATGAGGTGGGTTTTGTTTTCATTTTCTGATGTTCACTTTGCTTTGAAATACCTGGATGCTGTTGGCTGTGTGTACGGTTACAGAAATCAGCTGTGCAAGCAGGTATTCACACCTGAGAAACTGAGGCTGTTACTCTATCACTCAGCTGCTTTTCCTTTTAACATTTTTTTTCCCCTCTGCTCTCCTCCCTTTACCTTCGTCTGAGCCAGTTACACCACCCCAGTTCTGACTGGAGTGTGAGTTACATGGTCAGTGTGGAACAGCAGCTTCTTTAACTGGTGTGGTTTAATTATGGAACAGTACTTGTACAGGAATATGCTGAATTTCTTTATTCCCTAAAGGGAATAAAAGAGGCAGACAGGGCTGAGATATGGCTTGGTATGTGTAGCTAATAGAGTTTTTATCTTTTATCCAAGTGCTATTGTGGTAATTTTTTTCTTATGAGAATTGTTTGTGTAAGAGCAGCTGCTGGGTACCCTTTTCAGCCCATCTTGTGTCTTCTAAGTCCTGTAGACTCATGTCTACATGCGTAGGACCGTTACATCTGACCAGCTAAACCCACAGAGTACAGGAGTAAATTCTGGCCTTGGTTTAGCCTCGGATGTTTGGGCTTGGGCTCATCTCAGGTCTCTGCAATCTTCTCAAAATCAGGTATTTAGTCCAAGCTAGATGTTCAGGTGCTCAGAACTGTTACAAGAAAGACAAGAGCCTCCCCTTAGGGTGATATATTCTGTGATAGTGAGGTTATCTGCTTGTTTTTAGTGACTGAAGGAGTCTAGGTTAATCTTTAGGAGGCTAAAATTGGAGAGTTATATCTGTTTTGTTACAAAATGAGAGAGAGGAAGCACTGAAAAGGGAAAAAAGCCTGTGGGTTTGCTGCATTATCTGAGAGGTTTAAGGCAGGTGTGTCTTGCTGAGTCCTGGGGCTGCTGAAAGCATCTACTCATTCTTTGGGACAGTGCAAATGTGTAATATGGAAATTGTTAGTAAAGTTATTTTTCCCTAGGTTCTGTCATATGCTGTTAAAAGATCATAATCTGACAACTCGACAGCCTTTCCACCAACTTCTGCAAAAGAAACCCTCTCTTCCATCTGCAGCATGGCATCGTGCAGGTAAATACCAGTTAAAAATTAAAAAAATGAGCATGTTGTGGGTTTTTATGTCCCATGGTAATGTGAAAGTTTGCTGTTCATTCTCAGTGGTGACAATTCCTTGGTGGGTTTTAATGCAGTGCTGGTGCATCTGAACCTGGGGCTTGGAAAGAAGTGGAGGGCTCACCATGTGCTGGTTATATGTCTTTTTCTATATCATTCAGCTGCCAAGACTCTGTTAGTCAAAATATTATTTGGGCTTTGCTGCACTTCTTAATTTCATTTCTTTCTTGGTGTGAATGTGTCCATTGAGAGACTTTGTGCTGCTTTCTGTCCTGCTGCTGCTGCTGGCTCTGCCAGGTCATGTTGCTGACAATCCAGGTAGAGCCCGGGAAGGCTGCAAGTGAAGTTTTTCATTCTCAGAGCTGCAATATTTTCTCTTTTGAATTTTCTCCTTCTTGAACATGCATCCATGTGTGGTGCATTAACAGGATTCTTCATTAATATTATCCATTATTTGGTGTTACCCTGAATTTTAGGATGGGTTTGTTGTACCTGCCACGTGTTTGGTAGGCTGCAGTGCTCAGGAAGGAAAGAAAAATATAAAAACCTGTGAAACTTGGACTACAGAAAACTTTTTGCTTTTGCAGCTGCCTGAGGGATTTAGCAACTGCCCCTCAATGCTGGAGCAGAAAGAGTCTAAGGCAGAAAGATTTGGCAAGTGCTGTTGCATGGAATTAGTCACAGATGGAAATGTTATTTAAATGAGTCTACTCAGGCAGAAGTTTCTTTTTAATTTTAGTTTCAGAGTCCAATCTTAGCTGGTCCAGCACCATTTTTTGTATTTCAGTTCTAATCAATAGGCAGACTGATGAGTAGCCTTAGTGCTTTACCTGTTTGTGCACGTGTGCTGTTAAAGTCAGCCTCAGTCTGATCTGTTCCTCTCACCTGGAGCAGAGGACAGGTGGGGACTCACAGGGTTCCACAAGGGCTCCACAGAACAGGTACAGATCCGAATGTCAGAGGTGAGCAAAGCCAGTTATTGACTTCTGAAGAGTAAATCCCCAGGGAGTTACTGACAGCTGGGCAAGGAACTCTGCAGGGCAATTCATGATGGGAAATCCTGGTCTTAGGAAAGCAGATCTTCAGCTGCAGAGGACACCTGAAATACGGAGGCTGCCCACCTGGACACCTCTGTGAGTGCTGATCCAGCTGTTTGTGATCCTGGGAGTTGGGATGCTGGATGAGGAGTGTCCAGCAGCTGTTGGTGACCCACTGCTTCCAAAAACCAGTCCAGTTGTGGGTTCCATGGAAATTACGCTGTTAGGCTGGGTGGGATTTGGATGCCTGCTGGATCTGGGAGATGAGTAGTTCTTCCATCCCCGTGGGTAACCTACTTGCTTGTTCTGTCAGGAATATTCTTTTCATGGTAAAACTAAATGTTTCCATCCTAAGTTTGGAGTTTTTTTTGCCTTTAAAAACCACAAGATGTTGTGTGTACATATTTGCCACTGTCTATGTTCAAGTCAAAGGTCTTGTCAGCACAAGAGACACAAGCAGCAACAATTGGCAATTTATGAACAGTGTGATTTGTCATCTAATGCCATGGTGTCATGAGCAAAATGGCACTTTACAAAAATGAAAATGCCATCTCTTTTTGCTGCTTTAAATCCCTCTAATGCATGGATTTTTTAAAAGTCATACAAGCTTGTTTCTGAAGTATATTTTATAAATATTAGTTCCTAAAGAGTTTTGGTTTTAAAATGCATTTTTTTTCTTTCCTGCATTTGCATATCTGACTGTGCTACTGGATGTGCAGGGAGTTAGGAAGGAGAACCAGAAGATGAAAGACTGTCCCTAACTGATGTTCAGCTTCAGTGGGACATCAGGCATGTGCTGCATGGAGGAAAATCACTGTCAAATGTACACCATTAAATGGAAAGTATTAAATTTTAGTCAAAATCAGACCTTTTTACACTCTTCAGTGAAGGACCGACCAATGTAACAGAAGGAACTTCAGTAGAAATGGATCTGGTAACATCTTTACTGGGGAATTGTAAATGATTTTATTCTAAATTGCTTGGTCAGTTCAGTTTCTGGAGGGTAAGTGATTGCTTACAGTGATTTTTCACCCTGTGGAAAATCTAAGCAGGGCCTGTTTCTCTGTAACTGTCATTGCACTTCTTTTTCTTTTTTTATGGTGATGAAAAATAAGATAAAAATCAACCCCTGTAAATCGCGTATCTGCAAGAGGGTTAGCAAAACTGATTATGCTTTGAACAGGAAGTGGTAATGCTGGAAGGGGGGTTAAATGGCATTTTCAAATCCTCCTAAAATAAAGCAAACACAGCAGAGACCTGAAGGGCCGAGCTCTCGGCCCTCAGTGGAAAGGGAGGCTGGCCCTGGCCTCGTGCGGCTCAATGCTGTTGTAGTTCGGTGCTTTTTAGTAAATAAAAGTTAGAAAAAGAAGCTAAGACAAGATTCCTTTTATCGTGCTGTCTGCTGTGAGATGATGTGCCTGTGTTTGCCAGTGCTCCTGTGGCTCTGGATTCTCTCATGGAGCCCCAGGTGTTGTGTTTTGAAAGCCTCATGGCTGCCTGAGCTGCAGTTCTCTGGTTCAGAGGGATCACCCTGGGCCTGCTGAGTAATCAGGACTTGACTTTCATTTAAGCTCCTTAGGTTTGATTATATTACTTTTCTTCTTTGTTTTTGTCTTTCCAGTAAGAGGCATGTTTATTCAAACTCAGGACACACCAAATCCAAATAGCTTGAAGTTTATTCCAGGAAGGGAAGTGCTGGAGTCGAGGACGATGGAGTTTTCCACACCAGCCTCAGCGTATTGCTCACCTTTAGCAAGGTATTATTAAACACACTGTATTTGGTTTGGGGGGTTGGTATGGGCTCTGTGTCTACAGTTGATGTTTTTGAGCACAACTTTGGATCATTCTGCTCCTCCTTAGGAGCAGCTTGCTTGGGTTTGAGATTTAATGCTGCCTAAGATGAGAGCTGGGGATGTTGTTGCTGAAGCTGTTTGTCTGTACTCCCCGTGGCTCTCTCATGGCAGAAGACACCGTGGTCTTGTTCATGCAATTGGATTGAGAGGGGTTACAAATCAGTATTTGTGAGCAGTTGCTGCATCATCAGCAAGACCTCTGGCCCTGATTTCTCAAATTCATTCCCATCAGAACGTTCTTTATTCAAGTAGTTACTTGGAAATCATGTAACTTTTCTGAATTGGGAAACAGGCAGTGAATAGCCCCCAATTACTCTGAAATAAATTCAGTAGCTCACTTTGGCAGGTGCTGGGGCTGTCCTGATCTTCAAAACCAGTGGATTTTTCCTTCACTAAAGGTTTATGCTTCACTTGAAGAAAGGCCACTCTTTTGGGCTGGATCTGTAACAGGTCTTGGGAGTGCAGCTTTCAGTAACCAAAATGCACAGTCTGGAGTAAGAATCAATTAATATTGTCTTGACATAGAAGGGGTTTGCAGCATCATCACAGGTCTCTGGGAATGTTTGGAAGCACCCATTTTCCATGTGTGTCATTGCTTTCACATCAGTCCCTGAAAATAGACTTTGTGTTCCCTTGGTGGAAGAGCTTCATGCTGGGGGTGAGATCCAGAAATGCTGTGGTGGGTAAGCCCTGGAGATGCCAGGGCAAGACATCTTTGTGTACCTTGGCAGAATCCTGTACAAAAGCAGAAGCTGTTGGCCGTGGCATTCCCTCCAGGGGCTGTGGGGTTATCAAACACGCAGCTCTGATGTTTCCAAAGGTCTCTTGTGGAGCTGTTTGAGAGCAAACAGGATCTTTGCAAGCAGAGCTCTGTGACTTGCAGTAATAAATGCGATGTGAAAGGTTTCTGAGGACATCACAACGTGTTAGCAGAGTGCTGTAGCTGTAGGATCTCATTGTGCCAAAGTGCATCCGGTTGCAGAGTGAAATCGACTGTCGGAAAGTGGCTTTTTCCTGTCGTATATGTGCAAATAGACATTTTCATCCAAGATGATGTATGTGCTGGAATGTGTGCAGTGCAAACCAACTTGGTGGTGTGTATTGTGCAGGTTCATGGGAAAAACTGTCTGCTCTGTGTATCATTAAACCCCGATTATGGTTTTTGTAAATGGAATGACTGTTTGTTTTAAAAGGGAATATTAATTTTCCAAAGAATTAACAAAAGCTTCCTGGAGAAGAGGGAGGGAACAAAATTATTTAATTTATTTCAGATTGTTTGGTGCACTTGCATAATTCCATGGTTTACATAATTTCAAAATCCAGTTGATTTAGTGATATAAATGCTCATTGCAAGTACAGCTGTTTCATGTGTAGAAATTCTTTCAAGTGGGTATTGTGAAATCACTTTTTATCATTTTCCATTGCACATACTTTTGTGGTAAGATTTCTGATTCCTTCATTTGTTGCATTTTTTATATTTTCCAGTCTTTCAAGAGAACATCTTTTTCTCCCCTGTAATTACAAAAAACACTCTTACAGCCTTACACTGTATTTACCTCCAAGTGCAACATAGTTTTAATTTTTTTTTTTTATTTTTTTATTTCTGTAGATGAAGTAGTTGGGTTTTCATTAACCATTTATGAAAATTGGTTTTTGTATTCTCATTCTCATTTTTATACTTAAGATGTCCAAAATGTGCTCTTTCCTGTCATCTAAGTTCTTGTGCTGCTTTGGATGTGTGCTCGTTTATGACCTGGATGCTGGGTCCTGTATGCGGCCACCTCAAACAATTCAGTGTGAAGCTCATACCTTTACTAAATCTTCACATTTTTCATGTGCCATGCCAATGAATGAAAATATTGAAGATGCCTCGCAAGATGAGTTGGTGTCAAAGCCTTGTGGGCTGCTGGACACCAACCCTTTTATTTCATGGCAGCAGAGTTGAAGGCAGTTTTTATGGAGCTCAATAACTTCAAATAACTTTGAGAAACTGTTCTTGTTACTTGCACTAATCCTACCTGCCACAGTAGGTACCTCCTGGTTTTGATGCTAACAAATACCTGTTAATATACAGAATATCATTTTGTCTTCAAAGAACTGACAGAAACTCTTTGACCCATCTTGGGGAAAGTCCTGTAATGTGTGTTCAGTTTTCCTTTATTTCACAGCAGGATCTCTGGGTTCTTCCTAAGCTATGGGTGAGATAACTGAATTTCTCTTAATGGTTCTGGTTTTAGTGCTTATTTTTGTCTAGGAGTACGTTCTAGAACCTTTTCTGTGACAGATTTGATGCATTTTTGCCTTTTTTATTTATTTTTTGTTTCCTTAACAGACAGTTATTCAGGATTGAAGGAGTTAAAAGTGTTTTCTTTGGGCCAGACTTCATCACAATCACCAAGGTAAGAAGAGCAGAGATTCAGCTGTGCTAAAAGAGGAGCTCTGTGGAAGTGGCCATAGAGCAGATCCAGTCAGGCTCTTGGACAGGCACGGGGGAAGTTCCAGACACAGTGTCCACGAGTGACTAAAGGGAGTTGCCTTTAATAGACAAGAAGCTCGGTCCCTGCAGTGGGTGCTGAGCACTGGAGTCGGCCTCCCCGTGCAGTTGTCGTTCTTTGATCTTGGAGATGCTCGGCGTTGGACCGGCTGAGGCCCCGTGCACGTGGCCAGCCCAGAGCTGGCTCTGTGTGAAGCACGAGTGGGGCTGGAGCACTGTGGACACTTGCCAGAGTCGGTGTGGGAGCAGCATGGGCTGTGTTTGCTCAAGGTGCGGAGCTCGTGGCACCAGAGATAAGGGCTGACGTAGGAGCTGGGCAGGCTCTTATGTGGGAAGAGTACAGGGCAATTCAGGGAATGATAATTCAGTAAATTGATAAACTTGAGTTTCTGAAGCGGTAAAAATATGTGTCAAATAATAACGCATTTTGGAGACTTTCACACCTTTTTAGCGAACATTTTAAAAGCACTTGCTTGGATTGCAAACAAGGAAACCTTTTTTTTTGACTGTCACAAACTGAGTCTTACTAAACTTCTTTGTAAAGTTGAACTTAATAGAGCTGTGAAGTCCAATCCATGCATCAAATGTGAGAGCCCATGATGATATTTTTAACATAAGAATCTGTGTAACTTAGCAGCAGGCAGGTACTCCTTTTCATTCCCTTTAATTTTTTTTCCCCTCCTGATTCTCACAGGAGAGTGAAGACCTGGATTGGAACTTACTGAAACCAGATATTTATGCAGCTATAATGGATTTCTTTGCCTCTGGCTTACCCGTAGTTACTGATGAGGCACCTAGGACAGATACAGGTAAATCAAATCTCCAGGGAGAGGCCAAGGTTGCCTTTGGGTTTAGCTTTTGTGACATCCAGAAGAGCCTCCGCTTCTCCCTCAGAAAAGCATGCAAGAGAATGTAACTTTGCATTTGAAGCCTGTTGAGATGAAGGCGGGCAGGAATTTGCAGCCGGCGTGTGTTGTGGCAGGAGGTGCCCTGTGGGCAGGAGCTGCTCACGCAGGAGCCCAGAGCTGCTGCTGCGTGTGCGGAGCCAACGGCCCGGGCCGTGCTGGGCTGGGGGCTCTGGCAGGGTGGGCTCTGCTCCGGTGCACTCTGAGGGGGAAACGCTTTTGCAGGTTGAGTTTAGAAAGCTCTGCGGTGTTGCTGCATGTTCTTTCTGTGTGGGCACCTACAAAGGGCTTTATTTCTCTCCTTAAATCAAAAAAGGACTCCCCAGGCTTAATGGCAGTGCCTTAATGATAGGTTAATGGCCTTAAATGAACAAAAAATAGTAAGAGGTCTTTTGCAAACTGTAATAGAAAGTAACGAGCTAATTTACAATTTAACTCAAGGGCAGTATTTTGCCTTTTATTTTCTCACTTGCAGCTTACCAACTTCCAGTTTTGCCAGGGTTTTAAGGAAAATTAAGACTACTGAAGTTCTCTCAGCTCTGTTATATCAGAATTTAATATTAATATAGTCTTTATTTTATTGGAAAAAGTTCTCTTCAAAATGCTTCTGTGAGACTGAGCTTAGAATTTAATCCAGAGCTGCTAAACCCAGACATGTGCGTAGTTCTCCTGCTGAATTTTTTAGGTTGATAAAAACTTCCTTCTGAGGACCCTTTAACCCCTGCATTGCTATGGAATGCTAGTTGTTGCTTCCTTTAAAAGGTGGCACTGCTGTTGTCTGTTAAGGCCTTTGCCTGAGGAGGGCTCTGAACCAACACTGGGTTTTGCCAGTGAAAGTCCCGTAATGCAGGAAAAAACCATTTACGCTGAATTAAGACTTCTGCCTTGGTTTCAGTCATCTCAGCAGTGTTTCTGTGCTATTTCATTCTGCCACTGGGATATCCAGGGTTAGCAATCATACTGGAATTCTCTCAGTGTTCTGACTTGCACATTTTTCTTTTCCCAAGCTGCTTCAGAAGAAGATGATGAAGTTGTACTGATGATTAAGGAACTGCTGGATACAAGAATCAGGTGAGCAGGGAACATTGCTGCTCGATGAGTGATTTAGTCTTGGGGTTTGGGTTTATTTAGGGAATGCTGTGTTTTTCTTTGGGAATGTGTGATTTCATGGTTCAGTGTCTGATGTGGAGGGGCTCAAGTGCCGAGCTGGCCAGAGCTGGGCATGCTGTTCAGTTGAAAACTCTGTCTCTGGTTTTCCTGTTGAAGCTGCTGTGCTGAGCAGGGGCCTCCCTGCTGAGTGACTTCAGAGCAGGGCCTGGGCTTGCTCTCCACAGTGCCTTTGACAGGTCCAGTGGCTTCAACCTGGCTGCTTTTAAATGCTGGAAACAGAGCAGGCTTTGCTTTTCCAGCTCTTTTTTTCTCTCTCTATATTAATGCTTGTCTTAAGTGTGCGGAGCCAACGCTTCCAAGTATTCCGAAGTAGTTTATACTCCAAAGGAGAATTTCCTAGTGGGTTTCCCATGGAAACCCTGGGCTTCAACGGATTTTGTCCTTGCATTCTGTTGTGATTTTATTGGTGCTTTAACACAGCTTGAATTTAGAAACTGGTGGTAACTCATGAAGTCTCGGGAGTGGCTGTGGATCGTGTTGTTTACATGAAGAGTATTTTTGTGCTCATTAATTGCCTTCCAAAGTGAACTGAAAGCAATAAGCAACTTGACATTTGAGATGCAGGGGAAGATGTGTGATGTGTTTGTGATACCTGATGATATCTTCCCCAGCTCACAAACTGCAAGAACCAGAAACTTGTTTGTGGGTCAAAATCATAGAAGTTATTATGAACTTGGGCCCTTTTATTTAGTTATTTCTTTTTTAAAGATGCTGCATTTAAAGTGATATCACTTAATTAAAAAATTTGTTTATCTCAGAGCTGACACATGGTGCTGGTTACTTTTCCTGAAAAAAGAAGAAAAGTAGGAATAAGCTGGAACATTTTTCCCAAACATTTATACTAAGTGTTGAGAGCAGAAGCCATGTTATATAAAGCTGTGACAGTAATGCTCAGGAGGCCCTGCTCCTGCTGGGTACCTGGTTGTTTAAGCTCTCTTGGGGTATGTCAGTCCTTGATTTCCCAGGGGCCTTTTGTAACAGGCACAGAGTTTCTACCTAAAATTCTGGTTTTCCCACCTTTTAATTTCTTTCATTTCCTCTCCCCTGTACCCATCAGTGGACCAAGAAGCTGTTGATGAGAATATCAGCAGTGGTGTATCTTCATTTTATAGCAAGGTAGTTCCCAGAAGTTATACATAAACCAGGGTACACATAGAGCATTTGTTGTCCAGTAAATCAAAATTAAATGCAGAGAAGTTGTCAGAAGGTTCAGGATGGAGGGAACATCCACTGAAAGGTGCTGTAGTGTGTTAAAAAGTTAATTCAAGTAAGAAAAAGGGAATTTCAAATCATGATCTTTGGCTTTTTGGAATGGAGATAATTTGCTGTGTCAGGTTCACAGATTTTTCTGTTAGGACTGTAGTTCTCGGAGAGTTATTTTGGAAATCAGCATAAAGAGCTTCTGTTAAAGTAACTTGATGGTTTTAACTTGATCTGGAAAAATGTTGCTATGGGGACAGAGCTACAACACTGGGCATTTGTGGCTGGCAGAGGGAGAGCAGGCTGCAGAAATGCCCATGGCACTGGGGTGAGCTTATCAGGAGCTGGTTCCTTCACCCCTGAGCAGGATTAAGCTTTTATAGTTGGAAGCTATTTTCTGTACTGCGTAAATTGTGGAGAGCTGCATATTTATTTATGGAAGCAGGACTTCTTATCACAGGTGGCAGCTGCACTGCAGCCGTATGGGAGGACACCTCCCTGTTGTATTGGCAATAACAGAGGCAATTACTGCATGTGGAGAGGGCCAAGCAAACCAGGGTGTCTGTGCAGGCTGGATCAAGCTCTGCTCCAGGGTGTTTGCTCTCTACCCTAAAAGTTCAGTGATTCCTTCATGCACTGCTGCATTCATTGCAAAAATGGTTTGCCTGCTGTTCTACAGAAAATGTTTCTATGTTAGAGGGTCCGGCAGAGTAGGAGTTGTTGGAAATGTGAACCAGGTGTTGTAGAAAAATAGTGACTAAATCCCTCTATTTGACCCTTTCTGTGAGTATTAAATGCTGCTTTACCAAGGGTTTCTGGAAGGATCATGTTGCAGCTGCACTTGCTTTAAGTTGAATATTGTGTTCCATCAGGCCAACAGTGCAAGAAGATGGTGGTGATGTTATTTACAAAGGCTTTGAGGATGGGATTGTGCAGCTGAAGCTGCAGGGTTCGTGCACCAGCTGTCCCAGTTCCATCATCACCCTGAAGAATGGGATACAGAACATGCTCCAATTCTACATCCCTGAGGTTGAAGGCGTGGAGCAGGTGGGTTGGGGAGAGATCATAGATATTTTCTTTTCAGCGGAAAAGGAGCTCTTTGTCCCTTTCTAGTGGGAACAGGTTGGCAATTTAGGGACAAACAGGGATGTGTAGATGCCCGTTTTCCAAGTCAGAAGCTGTATCCTGACAAATGATACAGAACTCTGCAAGGTCCTGTACCAGTGCACGGGCTGGGATGGCCTGGCTGGGGAGCAGCGTTGCAGCCCTGGGTGTTGTGGGTGCCAGGCTGAGCGGAGCAGCAGCAGTGGCTCTGGGGCAGAGGTGGCTGATGGTGTTGGCAGCAGGGGAGGGAGCTGACCCCTCACGGACTCCCCCCAGTGTGCCACATCCCTCCTCCATGAGGAGCCCAGAGCTGGACACTCTGCTTGCTGTTACCTTTGCGCTTTGGAGACTTGATGTGATAAAAAGCAACGAGCTTTTGTCCACTGAAATGCAGATTCTTTGGCTTTCTCATGAAATATCTGATCTCTGGAGTGATTGTTTTTGTGGCCTTTGTGGCAACTTGAGCAGCTCCTATTATTAAAGCTCATTTCCTCCTGGTATTTTGGATTGCCAGTTTTTCGTACCTTCCTCGTGAGCCCATTGTCGTTCAGCGGTGTGGAATAACTGCTGTTCTCCTTGGGCCCAGCAGGGATTTAATGTAATAAATCCTGCAGGACTGAGAGCTTAACCTGTTTATCTAAACTACTTCTGGATTTGATTTCAGGTTGTTGACGACGATGATGACGTGGAGAAAGAAGCAAATTCTACCTGAGCTTCGTCATCTGTGGCCAAATAAGCATTTACGTCCTGGTGTATGTAAACCATCTTTGTGCTGAGGAACAACCAAATCTGCCTTGTCAGGAAAATCGTTGTACTTGCTGTGAGAATGTACCATCGGTTTAAGCAGTTCATCCACTAATTTATTAAACGCTCTGTATTAAAAAAAAAAAATCTTTTGCTCTACTTTGTGCTATGTCTTTAGAAAGAAATGGTGGTTTTGGAGAACAGTGGTATGGTTCTGCATTGTTTTTTCATACAGAAACTTCAGTACTGAAAAAAGAGAAGGCAGAAGTAAAGCTTCTTGACTTTTTTGTGTAATAGCAATATTAAATGTTTATTCCCCCACTCATGGGACTGTCAAGACTCTCTGGCCTTGCTCTGTAAATGGGACCTTCAGGAATGTTAATTTTATCAAGTCTTGTTAAAAAACTGCTGATCCCTATCAAATTTTTGTGTCTGAAAAATAACCTATAACATCAACTGGTCGTTTTGGAGGATGTAACGCTGCCATAGCTGGTGCAAAGTTACCTGCTTGCTCATTACCACTGTACAAACAATAGCAACAGAAACAACTGTGAGTTGTTTGTTACAAAAATCATACCTTTTAAAGTAAATGTTAGAAACGGATGATCCTTATCAACTGCAGTAAGTAGAGAGACTAATTAGCTCATTTAGAAGTAAAATTGTTCAGCCACCGTTAGTGGTCTGTTTAAACATGCAGCAGCTGATTTCTCACTAATTCTCCACCATCGGAGGAAGGTGCAGTGCTGGAGGGCAGGAATGGCCCGTGTGGGATGGCAGAGGGAAGGAGGGGCTGTGTTTGCTCCTGCCAGATCCTGTTTGCTCTCCGGCCGTGCTGGGAGCACAGGCCGGGTGTGCCTTGGCTGCCGGGGCAGGGGGACGTGGCAGAGCAGGGCTCCTTCCTGTCCTGCAGCCTGTGGGAAGAGAAGTATTTATTGTTCTGACATTGAAATACATACATGGGGTGTTGCAAGGTCTTCTGTTTACTTTTGTGTGTAGGAATGATTTCTTCCTGGTGCCTGGCTTTAGCAGATGGCTTTGTGACCGGGAATTCTGTTCCTTCTTTGTGCAGCCACCATGGAGCTGAGTTTGTGGTCCTTATTTGATTTATGATTGTATTCCCTGTGGGCAAGGACTTGACAGCCTCCAGTGTGCTCCCCTCTTTCATTCCTTGCCTGTGTAATTATTCCACTGGGTCCCTAGACAGGATCAATACTTGGTGGAGAATCTTTTCTATAGCACCACATCAGCATGTGGTAGCCATAAACTTCCTATTACTTGTTAGAAATTTGAAAATAAATATTTTGGCTAAATATTTCTTCAGCTTTCATGGAGAGTAATAACCCACAGTTGTTTAAATTACCCTCTCAGGATCTGGAAATTGGTGTGAAATTACCATGTTTTCTTTCACCCTCTGATGAAGAACACAGTGCCTGATCTTACAAGTGTATTGATGACAAAATTCCCCTCAAGGCTGGCTCAGACTACCCAAAAGAGGGCTTGTGTGAACATCGTTGTCGTGTTCTCCATCAGCAAACCATAAAACGACGAGTCATGGTTCTGGTTTCTCAAAAGCAGAGCTTTTTAGAACTGATTTATCCATTTAATGCACTATATAAGCCAAAACATGAACAGAAAAATAGCTGTTTTGTGTGATAAATAAAATGTACTTATGAAAGATGTGGTTTTACTCTACAGTTAAGCCGTGCTAATCTCTTCCAGAGAGCAAGGATCCACTTCAGTTGCTTTGTATTTCTAGTCGTGTTTTTAATGGGTTTCCATTTGTACAGATAGGACCAAATTAAACCTGTGTGGACTTGGGGGAAGTTTAAGCATCCTGGGATCTTGAGCCTGGAGATGCCTTCCCTGTCCAGCAGGGTGGCAGGGGATGGGATGTTCCCACGGTTCTGTGTTTACAGAGGGCTCCTCAGGAGGGGGCTGGGAAGCCTTTCAGGTCAGCAAGGTGTTTTGATTGAAGTTTGTTATAAATTGCAGTTAGTCACTATATTTACAGGAATAACAGCTGCTTGAAATTATTCTGGGATGTTTTTAAAGCAAAAAAGCACCGTGGTGTTTTTGCTGTGCCATAGCCAAGAGCAGAATTGCAGTCTGCCAGAGATGCATTTTGTTTTCACCCATTCAGAGGAAACACAAAATCCATTCACATTTCCTAGGCACTCTTCTAGCACTCCCTTACAGGAAAAGTTGATTACAGCTATCTAAACTCTTGAAAGTGTTCACAGGTGGACACGTGGTTTTGGTCAGGATGTGACTCACCCTGGCTTTCAGGAAGAATTGTCCTGTTGGTCTCTGGGGAAGAAGCCCTGCTCCCACCCAGCCTGGGCTGACAGGACTTTGCAGCAGGTACCTGAGAGGCGGCAGGAGGAAATCCTGACGTTACCTGATGTAAATCTGCAAAATGCGTTAAATGAGGGATCGCAAAACCAACTCTTCCAGGAGGTGGTAGTTTGCAATCTGCCTAAAATTCAGGACTTGAGCCAGAACTTCTATTTGTGAAGCAGGTTGAGCCTAGAGGAGGAAGAAATGGGTATTTTTTTTCTCAACAATGACCCCTTTTAAAAGACTCAAGTGTGAAACAGGGTTTGGGAAACTGTTCTCACATTTCTCCCTTTGGTAGTGAGTTGCCCTTCTCATCCACATGAACTATTACATATTAGTAACAGCATGTCCTGTATGTACAGCAAACCTCGGGATAAAGTAACAAGTTAGATGGTGGGGAATATTGGCATGTACCAGGAAAAAGTGAAATAGCCACTTCATATTAAACACATGGAGCTGGATTTCTGTATGTGTGCAGTGCTGAGGAATTGGCACCAAGTGAGTTCATATGGATGAGGGAGCCTTAGTTTGAGGGACTTGTTTTCATAAGATCAAGTGTGGTATAGGGTTAAGTGGTAAAGTTGGGTTTTTGCTAGGCTGGCATGAGCTGTATGTGGGGCACCCCTTGTTATACACAGACTTGTGCCTTTCAGTTTGTCTGGAGATAATGCTATGGATGATTTCAGGCTTGTAGTGGATACATTAAGAAACGCTGTTAGTGGTACGAAGTCACGGACTGGGAGCTGCTGCAGGGCAGGGAAGGAATGCCTGGTGCAGAAGCAGAGCAGCCTGGTGGGTCAGGAAGCAGGGCAGTGCGAGTGGTGAGGGGAGCAGTGCTGCTGTGCCAGCCTGCAGGGTGTGTGTTCCAGCCCATCACACCTTGCCAGGGCTTAGTGGTTCCCTTCTCATCCAGGAAATCTGCTCTCACTGCAAGGAAGCACTTGCCTTCCTACTGGAAGATGGGGAAATGGAAGAAAAATCAGAGCGTGAAGTCAGCCCTTCTCCAGCTTCGCAAATGCCAGGGAGGAGATGAAGCACTGAGAGCGGGATGGGAGAGGGCTGCTCTGCACGATCCAGTCCCGGGAGTGGGATACCTGCCTTGGCCTGTCCTGCTGTGTCCTCCCTGTGGAACAAAAGCCAGGAGCTGGCTGTGTGCTGGCTGCAGGCTTCTAATGTTTCTGAGATGGGTGACCTTCTCCCTGCTCTGTATTCAGCCAGCTGCTGACAGCAAGTTCAAAATACCCCCTGGGCCAGTTCTTTTATGTGTGTCCTGACATTGTGGGTTGTTTTCTGGGTTTTTGAAGGAACTATTTCTTTATTGACTTTTTAATGTAATATTGAATGATTTGAATGAATGGCATTTTTCTTAAGGCATTGCTCTCTTTTGTAGCTTTAGGCTTTTAATAAGTTTTCAAGCAGGGTTTGTTTGTGGTAGTTTCAGACAGACAGCATCACTAAGCTCTCCAGTTCATGGATGTCACTCCTTGGTCAGTTATACTTGTCCCAGTTTGCTTTGCAGATTCATCTTAATGGTTTCTTTCTCTTGCTTCTGAATAGGTTCTGTTATAGAACAGTCAGAGTAAGAAGCCAGAGGCCAGGCCACGTGGATTGGGGAAGGATGCACCTCATGTCACGGGGGTCTGGGAGCCTGACGGGCCGCTTGTTCTCTGCCGAGCCGGGAGCAGCCCTGGGGCGCTGGGGTTCCTAACGCGGTGATCTCCAAACGCTGACTGCTGCGGGAAGGCCCGGGGATCATCCCGTGGGTGCTGCTGCTGCTGCCTGGCGTCAGTGGGAATTACCGGGCGGGCCTGAGGGAAGGGACACATTCCCCTCCGTTGTCCGGGGTTGGGAATTACCGGGAAGCTCTGGGAACGAGCATCCCCTCCCCTCCGGCTCTGGGGTCTGGGAGTTGCCGGGGGGGCTCAGGGAAGGAGCCCATCCCCCCTCCGGTGTCTGGGAATTACGGTGAAGGGTCCGGGAGCGCCCCCCGGTCTGGGGGCTGGGAATGACCGGGGCCGCTCAGCGAACGGGCCCATCCCCACGTCCCGGGGGTGCTTCCTCCGCCCTGTGGCCGCTGCCCGTCCCTCGGCGGAGGCGGACCCCCTTTGCCCGCCCGGCCCCCCGCCCGAGGCGGACGCGGCACCGGCCGGGCGGGGAAGGTGGGTGCCGGCTGCTGCCGCCGCCCCGGGTGTAGCGAGGGGCGCCCCGGCCCCGTTATCCCGAATGGCAGCGGCCCGGGGAGGCGGCTCGCACCGTGTTAGTGACTTAAAGGGCGAATTGTCCCCAGACTGTAAGCGGATGTGGCGGGAGTGGACAAAGGGCCGGTGCCCCGGGCGGTGCGAGCCCTGTGCCCGTGGGGCTGGCTCGGTGCTGCTGGGGAGCCCCAGCCCGGGGCCGGGGGGATTCCAGCGGCGCTTCCCGGCAGCCCCGGCTGACACGGCAGCCCCGGCGCAGGCACGGACGTGTGGGAAGGGGCGCTCCGGTGGCGTTTCCCGACGCGGCTCTGGTCCTGTCGGAGTCACCACTCCCACTCTGGGTGCAAAGTGGCGGTGGTGTTTTCTCTAGGCGTTACAACTTGCGGTAATTTGTTTTTCACGGGTGGGTTGGGGTTGGCTCCGTGCGGGCTGGGGTCACCCAGGGCCGCGGGTCCGGCCTGGCCCGGCTGTGCCGGGAATGTGCTCCGAGCTCGGCACGAGCCCGGGGCGAGCTCGGGCCGGCGGGGCCGGTTCTCCTCTCACCGCCGTGCCTTCTGCTCCGCTTCCCATAGCAATGCAGCCACGCTGCCTCATCCTTTAGACACAGGACTTAGCCTTCCTCTTCCTATCCCATCATCTTCGTGTTTTCCCATGGTAATTTATGCATCAGCGATCTGTTGGATTTTCCTCTTTTCTTTCCACACTTCTTCCTTCTTTTTTTCTGAATTTTTGTGTGCAAAATTATGCTCTAAGCAAGACTGTGGGCTTTATACTTAATGTGCAAGTTGTCATTTCTCTCATTGTTTTGGTGGGGTTGAACCGGCATTGCCTTTAAGCTGTCAAGTTGGGGAATGCTGTGGAGAATCAATCAGAAACTCATACCTCAGCTCACATTTAACACTTAATTTGTGTTAAAAATACAAAGCGGAGCAACGCTAAGAATAGAAAGGATAATTATTATTATAAATAGCTTGCTGCAGGAATAGGGATGTATTTGGTGTCTTGTGCTTGCCTTATTTGAGGTCCAGCCTTTGAAATGCGCAATATTAACTTTCTGCTCTTTGCCTTTTTGGCTGCGATAAGCCCTGAAAACACTCTGGACAGTTACTTAGTTGTGTTCAAGATTTAATGTGTTTCTCCTCTTTTTGATACAAGTGAAGTTCTTCTTGGATATTGAAACATTTTATGAAAAAAGTGAGAGAAGAAGCATTAGGGATTATTGTCTCTGCTGTTGAGTCTTGTTCTGATAGTTGGGCCTGTATCCTGTAGCGAGAGTAACTTGTTTGTCCTCACTGAAGTGCTGGTGGTTTCTCCGGAGCAGAGGGCCCTGATTTCTCAGGCTGTGGCAGCTGCACGGGCCTGGTGTGGCGTGGGAGCCCTCAGATAACAACATTTCTGGGATGGAATTGTAAGTGGGGGTATACATTGCCCTGCTGCCTGGTGGGTACCCATCCATGTTCAGAGTTTTATCCAATTCATCTCACACAGAAAGGTAGGTATTAAGATGAGTTTTAAAAGAAATAAATGTGACAATGCTGCTATTGTTACCTGAATTCTGATACCTCAGTTTGTCACACTGAAGGGAGGGATTCAGGTCACTTAATCAACAGCTTCCAGACTGGAATTACCAACACAGTGTTTTCAGCCTGATGTTCAGGTTTGGGATGTTACGAAATCCCATGGTCTGAGGGGCTTGTGCTGCTGGACAGGTAAAGGAAAGGAACGTCAAAGTCCAATCCCTTGGTGCTTGCTATAAATACAGTTTAGATGTACTGGGGCTTTGTTTTTTAATAGTGTTAGTGAAAAATAGAGTTTGTACTTGGTGTGTATTAGAAACTTGCACTTTTGACTGCCTGGCCAGGTATAAGTTGGGTGTGCTTTGGTCTGGATGCACCAAACCAGTTCAATGGCATCTATGAAATAGTTCAGAAAACAGGTTTTTCAAGGTAGCCGGGCTCGATAGGCTGTTCTGTAAATCAGTAAACCTGTCATATGCCATGACTGATTTTAATGACAAAAAGGGATCTTAGAACTTAGGTCTTGGATTGTAGAATTTAGGTCTTGTTTTACTAGTGATTACTGAAGATGAAAATGGGCTTGGGAGAGACTTGACTTTCTAGTTTTGGGGTTATGTGTACATCAGTGGGGACATTCAGCCCTCCCACATCTGTTACACCTGGGTGTACCTGGTGTTTGCCTTGCAGTGAAGCATGGGGCAGTGGCTCTGGCCCAGAATGAGTCCCTAGAATTGCTGCTCTGGTTTACTCTCAACAGGAGAAATCTTGCCCTTTTTACCTGGAGAGGGAGTTGTGTGCGTGGGCAGGATGAGAAGTGTCCAGTGGGCGAACGTGGATCTCCATGGAATGGATGTTCTTCTGCTTTGCTTTTTCTGAGCCTGGAGGTGATGAGTTGAATGTCAGCTCTCCCTGCACAGCTCCCAGACATGACAGTGACGCTGAGTTTGTGCCTGACCCTTGTGCTCCTCAGGCTCTGCAGGTGCAGGGGTGTTTTGGCACCAGGGGTTGGCACCTCCCTGAACTGCTGGGCAGCAGCAACAGGAGCCCCTGTCCAGTGGGGCTGAGCATCAGCTCTAGGACAAAGGATTCTTTGTAATTGCCAGGTGGATGTACTGATAACAAGGTCTATGGAAATGAGTTAGCAGTAATAGGGTAAAGGAATTTGTAAGTAAACCCAGCCTAAGGCTTTTCTACTTTTGTAGGAAAAGGATTAGGAAAAGCAATTCCTGAGTAACTTCATGTGTCTGGAGAAGATCATTTACCTGAAAGCAGTTATTAATTTCATTCGCCTGTGAATGTCCCATGAAATAAAGGAACCTGAGCTCCAAAAAAGTTCACAGGAAAATAAGGTTCTCAGAACTGTGACTGTCAGCTTTAGAAATCATGAATGTCCATTTGTTGAAAATGCTATTTTGTTAAAATTACCTCAATAAGGAATTCTCTCTTTAGGAAAAAAACCTCTTAGTAGGGAATTCTTTTTGTAGCTGGTGGTAAGAAGGCCTAGGATTTGTGCTTGAGTATTAAAGATCAGCTCTAAGAGAGAGTTGAGTGTCATAAGCAGCTGAATGTGTGTTCTGGTAGTTCCCTAGGTAAGATATTCAAGGCAAACCTGCAAGAGAAGAAATTATTTATGTTCTAGATTATATTGTCCGAGGGATTTCACTTAAGAGAACTCATTACTATGGATCTTAGCATGATTCAAGAGTTGTCTGATAAGCTGACATGCTTTGAATTGGTCTTTTCAGTCCACACATGCAAAGTCCTGTGTCAGGTTAGTAGCTGACATGTTTTATGTTGTTGTAAAGTGTGACTGCTGTTCTAATTCTGAAGTGTGTTAGTGTTGTGTTTTCTGAGGCTGTCAGATAGGAATTCCTGTAGTGTCCTCACTGCTCTCTTCTTGTAGGTGAGAATACACAATTACAAACGGTGCTGGGTGAGAAAGAAGTTCACAGGGTTGGTTTTTTGTTTCACTTGTGTTTCACCTCGAACAATGCCAGCTCAGGGCTCATCAAGGTAGAGTGGTTAAATGTCATTATATATCCTGGTTTTCTGGAATACTTCCTCTTGCTGGCTTGTTCTGCAGTGTTAGAGAGCAGGTGTGACGTTATTGCTGAAAGCACTTGAGTGGAAGGGGATCTAAATGTGTAACTGAAACCTGAACTCCTTTTTGGGTCTGCTGGGGTCCTGAAATTCATGGTGGGCTGGTTTTGGGAATGTTCTGCTCAGACTTCAAAGTTTGTACATATTCAGCACCTGGTGTCCAGGCTGGTGGGGCACCATTTGGGACCCTGATGGAACTGTTTGATTTGCCTTGGAATTCCATCCAAACCAACATGTTTCCATTGAATGATTTCAATGAACTGTCGTTTTGATGGAGAAATTGGCACTTCTGAGAGGGCTCCTGACAAAGCCCTGTGCACTTGATGCCTTTTCAAGTCTGGAGTTGTGTCGATTGATTTGAATATAAGGTCAGGGAGGGAGAGAACAAGGCTTGAACAGGGCATTGTGACTTGGAGGAAAACGTGTCTCTGGTGTGTGACAAAAGGTCTTTTCTAGGCTGGGCTGTGAGATGGAGTTGGGTGTTCTGTGTGCCACCTCAGCTGTGTTCTGTAGCTGCATGAAGTGACCCTTTGTTCACTTCGAGTAAAAAGGGGGTTTTTGAAGGGACGTGGCTGTGTCCTGCTGGGCCATTGTGTCACCTGGGCACGTGGGATCTTCACTGCACAGCGACACAGGTAGGACCCATGGCCCAAGGTCTCGTTCCAGAGAAAAATTCTCTCTTCAGAGCCCTGTTGGTGGCTGCTGGGAGAAGGAAATATTTTTTAGAAATACTTTTAGATCAGTGAAGTATAAAAAGCACTTTGCGTCTTTTTTTCGTTCATCAATGTTTGTCAAGGGCAGTGGAACTGTACTTAAAAGTGGAAGTGATTACAAGGTGTGATTGCTCAGATATTCCTGAATGATCCAATAGTTAAGAGACAGTAAAAATGCTGTTTTCTAAATGGGGATTCAACCTTTCCCCACCTGTGAAGAATTACATCATTACAGGATGTTTGTAAAGGGGCAAATGAAATGCATTTTTAAATATTTCCAATAAATGAAGTTTATTTACACATAGTTCATCATGATAAGTGTCACAAATGGATGATAAGCCTTCAAATATCAGATTTTAGCCTGCAGATTAGTAAATCATGCATTTGGGAAGACTAGTGTTCTTTTACAGGAGCCTTATTGTCTCATACTACTATACTTTAATGATGCATCATTTATACATATTCTATTTTTCTTTCATTTTTTCCTGTTTTCTCTAAGGTGAGTTTTAAACCTCCCTGTCTTACTTGCCTTCTCGTTTGTAAAATGTGTTGCTCACAGATGAGTTTTTAGAATTTGATTTTCCCAGTGGCATCTCCCTTATCATTACAGCTATTTTCCTCTTGGGATCTAAAAGCTGAACTGAATCAAAACTGAATCTCCCAGGGTCTGTTTTTTGGAAGAGTGTGCCCATATTTTGCAGAATTAACACTGTATTCACATTTCTTCTGGTTTCCTTACTTTTCATAGTGTCTGTGTTTTCTGAGAAGCAGCACTGAATTCCTTGGGTTAGGTTTTTTTTGGGGGGGTTGGTGTTTTTGGTTTTTTTTTGGTGGCGTTCTTAGTCTTAGATTCAGATTTGTTTTACAGGTCTCATGAATAATCTTAATATAATTGTGCTGTAATTAACAGTTGTTTTCAATGCCTGAGACAAATGCCAAGTTGGCTTCTCTCTGGATGGGTGTTTTGTGTTTGTTTGCAGTACAGGCAGGAATAAACACTCTGGTTTTCCCTCTCATCCCAGCTGAGCCACCCCTTCCCGTGGGGAGGCCGTTGCCACTTTGTGCCCATTTTGTCGTGCAGTGCCAGCAGTTGGGGTCCAGGACAAGGAGTCGGGGTTTGGGCTGTTGCTTGGGGTTTCTTTAGTTTAGGTGTGACTGAACTTCTGAAATCTGCAGAGAAAACAGCTTAAGTCACTGTCTGGTTTGGTTCAGATTTAATGAAGGTGTCCAAAGTCAACCCTTCTGGAGGGAGCCAGTTTTTTGGTTCAGAATAAGTGACAATCCTTGTGCCAGGAGCCATCCCATGGTCCTGGAGCATTCCTTCACTCCCCTCGTCCCTGCCATCCCTTGGTTTTGGAGAATTCCCTGACTCCGCTCATCCCTGCCATGCTCTGATCCTGGGATCGTTCCCTGACACCCCTCATTCCTGCCATACTGT
>VZTX01025866.1:1101-30249 GCA_013400915.1 Pardalotus punctatus | reverse complement strand
TCCCTGCCATGCCATGATCTCGGTTCATTCCCCCCTCCCTGCCATGCCGTGATCCCGGTTCGTTCCCTCCTCCCTGCCATGCCGTGATCCCGGTTCGTTCCCTCCTCCCTGCCATGCCGTGATCCCGGTTCATTCCCTCATCCCTGCCATGCCGTGATCCCGGTTTGTTCCCTCATCCCTGCCATGCCGTGATCCCGGTTCATTCCCTCACACCCTCGGACACGCCGCTCGCTGCCCAGGTTCAGACGCGGCCGGGCCGAGCCGTGTGTGAGCCGGCCGAGCACACAAACTGAGGTTGCCGTTCTCTGCTTCCCCTCCACCTTCCCTGCAGTTCTTTGCTCCCCTCTCGCCATGACTCTCTAGGTGTCCTGCTGCTCCTTCCCCAGGCTTTCCCCGGCTGTCCCACCCGTCCCTGGCAGCCCGTCCCATCCGTGCCCCGTGGCTCGGCCGTGCCCTGCTGGGAAGAAGGGCCCGCTCTGTGCTCCATCAATGGGGCCCTTGTGCCTCTCGCTGGTGCTGTTCACTGGCAAGGAGGTCCAGGAGCCAGGCTGGCCACAGCAGGGGATTCAGTGCTCAAATCCCAGAGCACCTCAGCACTCCTCACCGCTTCCTGTTTGTGTGTCCCGCTGCGGTGGCCTTTGGTGCCGTGCCCTGGAATAACTTCCCGGGTGCCCGAGTGGAGCTGGGCTGTGCCGTGACAAGGACATGAAATGCCACCGACACCGCAGGGCTTGTAGGTACTCTGTGAACGGGCTGTGGGGCTCCAGGGATTGGGTGGGAATGGGATCCAAGGTACATAAAACACAGAGAGGTTCCAACTCAAATGATTTAGCTAATTTGGAAAAGTGCAGCAGCATTCATGGGTCCGTAGTTACTCATATTGGCCTCGCTTCTGGAGTTTTCTGGAGTAGCTGTGCTTTGGATGGTGTCCTGGGAGGGGCTGGCTGTGCAGGGAGGTGTCCGGGGCTGGCTGCTGCAGCCCAGCTGCCTTTGGGAGCTCAGAGGCGCTGGTTGTCCCTGCCTTGTGCTGCACTTGTTGTTTTATGTGTAACGCTGCCCCTGCAGTGGGGGTCTGTACGGAGAAAGGGGCTGTTCCAGCTCCTGCTAACAAAGCAATCTGCTCTGCACTCCTTCCTGCTGTAAGGCCTGCAAGTCATTTAAGGATTTTAGACATCCAGGATACAGCTGAAATGTGCCATCCTTCAGCTACTTGGAGTCAGCTCACTTGAAACAGGGAGGCTGCTGTTTGCCTGAAGTTGGCGGTTTTAGAAACAGAGTGAACAAAGTATTTCATATTGGAAAGCTGTTTTCTCTTTTTTTTTTGCAAGGAGGGTGGGGATGAGGATTTGGAGATGGAGAGCACGGGGCAAAACATCCTTCAGAGGTTTGGAACACAGCAGAAGGGGTTCACTGCTCTCAGGGTTTTGTCTGTTGAGCTTTGAGCTGTGGATTGGGAGGTTTGTGCAGGAGGAGCTCACCCTGTCTGTGGAATTACTGGATCTAACATTTGGGTTGAACAGATACCATCAGGCAGCAGCAGCAGCCCTATGTGCCCTGTTGGTTTGGGATATCAGGAGCAATGGAAATGGAACTGTGAATTTTTATAAACTTGGTCCTGATAATCTCACAGGTGGTTTGGGGAAATGAAGGCAGAAGCTAAGGAAACAAAGTGAAAAGCTCCTTTTTCATTTTTTTCCTTCATCTTACTAGGATTACGGAAGAGAAATGGTGGAACATGCATCTGACTTTTTTCCAGCTGTATGGAAGAAAATCAGCGAGTCATAGTGTGCTCTGTTGGCAGCAGAGCTGCAGGGAGATGCGACTTCTGATGGAAGTGGGAAGCTTAGGACAAACTTATCCTGAGATCTGTCCATGGAAAAGGCAGAGGGAACAGGAGAGGGCTGGAACAGCATGTGTGGCCTTGTCCCTGCTCTGGTTAAAGAGTCCTTGTAAATGGTCCAGCACTTTGCTGAGTTATGTTCTGTGTGTCCACCTACATTGAGTAGCCCATGCTTCTCCTTATAAAATAAGGCATTGAAAGGCTTTGAAATATTTAGTTTAATTCCAAAACACAAACAGCTTAAGAATGCAGTTTTTCAAATGTTCTGTGGGTAAACATAAGGATTTATGTTCCAAAAGCTACCTTGGGAGTAAAACTTTCATGAATAAAAGTTTAGGAGCTGCATGGCAGCGCCATCAGGAAAATATCAAAGATTTGGGATGCCTTTAAAAGGACTTTGTGTCTATATGTGTGTGTGTGACTGAATTCTGTTTTCCTCAAGAGGTTTTGATACAGTTTCTCAAATTACAAACCTGGAATTCCCAGTCACACAGATGGATGTTTGTGTGAAACTCGTCTTGCTTTTACTCCACACAGATATTTTCCCTTTCAAATGTCACAGGGTGAAGCTGTAGGTTTTGAGTATGGATATTTGTAGCATCCAGTAAATGTCTTCTCATCCTACTGCTTTGTGGTGGCACCAAGGGAAATTGTTCTGAGCCAAAGCTGGCATTAGAGATCGAGGAATTTGTGTAAAAATAGAAGCAACAATTCCTCTTCCTTTGCAACCTACAGGAAAGAGAGCTCCATTACTTCTAGACTGTTAGTTTGCATGGGTGAAATGATTTTTTTTTTTTAGTCTGTGGGAGGAACTTGGAAAAAACTATTGGCAGAAGAATTCCTTCCTCTGATGGTTCTTCAGCTCCACGTGAGGGAACCTTGACTCGTTCACCTGTAGGGATGAGTTTTCTGTGCCTTGTGTTGTCTCCTGACAACTCATCCTGTTGTGTAGGTCCAGCTTATGGGGAAATTCCTTCTCCCATCAAGCCCGGGCCTGTCCTGCTCGGTTGTTTTCAGTGTCAGATGTGGGCAGTTTTGATTTCTTCAATGTTGGTGACATCTCCGTTGGGCCTCGGGGGACATGGCAGAGCTGGGAGTGCAGTGGGAGCTTCCTGCAGGCACAGAGGCTGCTGGAGCTGGAACTCGGTGCTCCTACGGAACCTCCCCAGCTGTGACTCCCTTTTAAGATGATTCTCTTTTCCCCACGCAGGCATCTTCGCTTACCTGAACTACCATGTTCCCCGGACGAGGCGGGAGATCCTGGAGACCCTCATCAAAGGGCTCCAGCGCCTGGAGTACCGCGGCTATGACTCTGCAGGTACCTCTCTCTGAGCAGCCGTGCCTCTTCTTGGAGTTTGGGCTTGTAAATGATGGGGTTTGGGGTGTGATTGTGAATGGTTTCTGCCACCTTCTGTGTTTGAAGAAAGCTGAAACACAAACTGGATGTGCCTGTGGTCAGAGGTTTGGATTAACTTCAATATACAGGTTTCTGTGAGCATTCTTGATGGCTTTTTTTTTTCCCTAAGGCTTTAAAAATACTGACAAGGTGATAAAGGGAAAACTTAGTTCTAATCTAAGGGGTTTCTTGCCTTTATGTGAAGCGTCAGCTCTTGGAGAAAGGGCTCTGGAAAGATCAAAAAGGGCAGTATTTGTTTACATAAAATACTGTAGTAACTTCTGCCCTTGACCTTCTTTCTCCATATTCCATGGTGGGGTTTAGGTGTGGGACTGGATGGCGGAAATGACAAAGACTGGGAAGCCAATGCTTGCAAAATCCACATTATCAAGCAGAAGGGGAAAGTGAAAGCTCTGGATGAAGAGGTTCACAGTAAGTATCTCCCTTTCCTCCTTTGTCTGCCCTCTTCCCTCGAGATGTCTTCTCACCTCATTTGTGTTTTGAATATCACCTGTTTTACCCACAATCACTGTATTTCCAAATAATCTGTGTGTGAAGAGCCAGAGGTGTAAACACTCAGGGGTGAGCTGTGAAGAGCCTGGTGATCCTGTGGTTGTTGCTGTGAAGTTACAGAGAAGTCCTGATTTTTCAAGACAAAGGAGTTGCGTGAATTAGCAGGAGATAATTATCAAGACCTAGAGCTTGGGCAGAAGGAGAAATGCTGGAAGAACCTCACCAGCTGGGTTTTGAATGTTCCCATGTAATGCTTGTCCCAGCTTGAGCTGCCCATTCTTTGGGGATGGGCTCTGCAGTGGCTTCAGGAAGGCACTGGTGTGTGTCACTGTCACCTTGATCACACTGCAGAGACTGAGGGCTTCTGCATCTCTTTCTGCCTCTTCATATTCCCTCGATTTAAACCTTAGATTCATTAAATATGAGCTCAATGCAAAGATGCACAAAGTTGTTGGGAGTGGAATACAGGCTGTGTGAGGGCGGGGAGATGCTTTTCAGAGCAGTCAGGATCTCAGCTTCACATTCAAAAGCTGCTGTGTTGGTGTAATTCAAGTCTTTTTAACCCATTCTTGTGTCCACCTCAGGTGCAGGGTGCTGTGTGTCCCAGAGGGAGGTGGGTCAGTCTAATCCTAGTGTAAAGCAGGAGCCAGAAAGCCCAGATGAGGTGGGGTGTGTGGTACAGAAATAGGGGATGGAGGGAGGATTCCCGAGGAGAGGTTTCCCTGCTCAAGAAGATGTCAGGGTAGACAGTTTTAAAGAGATTGTGGGAACACTTGTGGAACAAAAGGAGTATTTTTTTTCCCAAAGAAATATTCATGCTCATGGTACACTTTCTAGAGACAGGGCTTAGGGATGAATGAATGACCACGGTGGTGTGCTGGGCTGGCTCAGTCACAGGTGACAGGATGGGGCACCCTGAGAGGCAGCTCAGGGTTGGATTCTTCCTTAAAGGTTGCTTTTTGTTTTGGCAGAGTGAGGAATGCAGGGGTGTTTTCTGTGTGCATCTGCCTTGCCCTGAAACCCCTTGAGGTTTCGGTTGGACTTTGATGATCCTAAAGGTCTTTTCCAACCTTAACAACTCTGTGATTCTGCATGCTGTTGGATTTGCTGGCTCTGTCAGCATTGCTGTAGTCCCTGAGGCCTGGTGAGACTCACAGCTTGACCTGGTGTGTGGACAGCCCCTCAGGACTAAAACCTTCTACTTGTGCTGCAGAGCAACAGGACATGGACCTGGACATTGAGTTTGACGTTCACCTGGGGATCGCCCACACGCGCTGGGCCACGCACGGGGAGCCCAACCCCATCAACAGCCACCCGCAGCGCTCCGACAAGAACAATGGTCAGTGCCTTCCCCGGGATGCTCAGCTCCTCAGCAGGGCCTGGGGCCTCTGGAAGAGCTTCCTGCCCCCTCCGTGTCCCTGGAGAGGTGGCTGGGTGCAGGTGGGGGCTTTGTTCGGGCCATGGGGCTGAGCCCAGTTACGGTGAAGCCGCAGGACCTGGAGTTGAGCTGTGGCCACAGGACGTGTTCCCAGCAGTGAGGGATCCCAGGAGGGGTTGGGGTGGGTGCCCAGGGCTGGGATGGGTGCATGGGCACAGAGCGAGGAGGAGAAGATGGAAGGAAATGGGATGGTGAGAATTTTAGTGGCTGTTCTTTGGAATGGAATTTCGTAAACCTTTTTTCCCTAATCCCCGCTGTAAGGAAGGGGGTTGGTGTGCTTGGGGCTGTCACAGCGTGGGACTGGCACAGCGTGGGTTGTGTTGGGTGTGGCTGCCCAGGGGACAGCAGTGCTCAGCTGGCAGCAGCAGTGTGGAGTTCATTGCTCGCAACAGGACGGGAGCTGCCAAGTGCTCGAGTGCCTCCAGAAGCTTTGCAGAGCCTTGGTAGCCCTGGTCACACCCAGGTCATGGTTATCGTCCCCCTCCCCAGCCGTGCCAGGGGGGCAGAGCAGGGCATTACAGCAGGAGGTGAAATGTGCTTTATTCTGCCAAGGGCCTGCCCACAGCATTGTGTGTGGGCTCTGCTGCCAGGCTGGGGCTGGCATGGGGCTGAGCAGGGCCTTTCCTCTGTCCCCAGAGTTCATTGTCATCCACAACGGCATCATCACCAACTACAAGGACCTGCGGAAGTTCCTGGTGAGTGACCCCTGGGGGTGGGACCCTCCCTCCCTTTCCCACTCCCCTTGCACTCACGCACTTCCCAGCTCCCTCCCCCTCTTGTGTTCTCGCTCTCACTCCCCATTTACACTCCCCACTCATCCTGTTATACACTCACATTATTCCCTCACTCCCCACTCATCTCTCGCAGCCGTTCCCCCACTCACATTCCCACCTCCATTCATCTCACCCCAGTCACATTTTTGCACTCCCACCCATATTTGCACTCACACTCCTTCCCTCACGCTCTCCCAGACTCTTACACTCTGAGCACATTCTCACACTTACATCCCCCCACTCTCCCTTCCTCACTCGCTCCCCCCATTCCCCCACTCATACTCTGACATTCACACTCACTACCCTGCTCACACACCACAACTTCCACTCCCTCCTCATCCCCCGCTCTCATTCCCCCACTCATTTTCCCACTGAGATTCTCCCCGCTTGCACTTTCCCACTGAAACTCCCTCGCTGTCTCCTTCCCACCCTGACTCTCCCCCTCACATTCTCACACTCACTCTGTTCACACCTGCCATTATTCCACTCACTCCCTCTCCATTCCCACTCTCACTTATCCATTCACACTCCCCCCTCATATTCTCACACTCACTCTGTTCACACCTGCCATTATTCCACTCACTCCCTCTCCATTCCCACTCTCACTTATCCATTCACACTCCCCCCTCATATTCTCACACTCACTCTGTTCACACCTGCCATTATTCCACTCACTCCCTCTCCATTCCCACTCTCACTTATCCATTCACACTCCCTCCTCATATTCTCACACTCACTCCTTTACTCTGACACTTCCACTCCCCTCACTCCCACTCACTGCCCTCTCCTCCTCTCTTCCTATTCTTGCAATTTGAAAGGTGGGAAGGATCAAAGGAAAGCGTGAGGAGATGAGAGAAAGGAGGAAAAAGGAAAGGCAGGAAAGTAAAAGGAAGAGGAAAAGTAGAGTGAAAGATGGGAAGTGAAAGAGGAAGAACAACTGCAGTATAGAAGGATAAAAAGAAAGGGAATAAGGAGAGGCAGGAAAGAAAAGGAAGAGCAGGAAAAAGGAAAGGCAAAATACAGGGAAGGAAAAGGAAAGATGAGGGAGGAAGGCTGGAGCAAAGAAAAGGAAAGGCATGAGAAAAAGAGTGAAGGAAAAGGAGTAGTAAAAACTAAAAAAGGAAAGGTGGGAAGGAACAAAAAATCAGGAGGAAGGGAAGGAAGGCAGAGGGCTGGTCACCCACACGTGTCCCTGCAGGAGAGCAAGGGCTACGACTTTGAGTCGGAGACGGACACGGAGAGCATCGCCAAGCTGGTCAAGTACATGTACGACAACCGCGACAGCGACGACATCAGCTTCACCACGCTGGTGGAGAGGGTCATCCAGCAGCTGGTAATGCTGGGGGCAGGGAGGGGACAGCTGGGGGATGGGTACACCGGGGCATCTCCCCACAAAAATAAGTAACCCCTGCACTCCAGTGCTGCCAGGGCACTGCAGCACCAGCCCAGGATGCTGCAGGATGCTCTGGGCATGTGCTAAGGCATGGTTTTGTCTCTCCAACCTCTGACAGTTTATCTCAGATGTACATTCGTTTTTCTTGAACATTTGCCAGTACTCATCCGGGTAACATCTGAATGTTTGGGCACGGCAGCGCCTCGAGGCTGCTGTCCCTGGCTGGGGTGGTGAGAGCGGGGAGGGAGCAGCCTGGGAGAGCGGCAGTGTGTTCAGTGTTCCAGCCCATCCCCAAAGCTCTGTCCGGGAGAGCTGCTGACCCCTGCTGGGAGCTGCGCTGCGGAGCCTCTGCTTCCACGTGTCACTCACTGCCCCTGACGTGCAGGATGCATCCCAGCTCCCCTCTCATCCCAGAGCACCTTGTTCGGCTCAGTTTTTCACTGGTTTACCTGACAGGAGCTGTTGCAGCAACAGGCTGAGAACCTGTGTTGCTGGCAGGCTGTGGCACCCACCTGAGCCAACACCCTGAAATTCTGGTGCTTCTTTTAGCTGATCTTTGCCTTTGTAGGCCCCCTCACTGCACCCTGAGCTAAAGCAGGAGCCACTTGGATAACCGAGGGAGTCTGAGTGTTTGTCTGGGGGTTCAGTACACTCATTCAGTGGTTGAGGATGCAATGCCAGGCTCATGGGAGGGACATCCTTCCAAGATGGGGGGGCTGGAGCCATAGGCAGTTCTGAAAACATCTGTGAAACCACATCTTTGGTGTCTCTTCCTTGTCCACGGAAACGCAGGAGAAGTTTCTGTGCTGGGAACACTGAAATGGTGGCCAGGCCTGAGGTGAAGGGATAACCAGTTTGTGTTTGTCTTGTTCCAGGAAGGTGCTTTTGCCCTAGTGTTCAAGAGTGTTCATTATCCTGGGCAAGCAGTTGGTACCAGGTAAATGTTGTAGTGGTAAAGAATGTTCTTGCACCCTGTCTTTTTTTTGTACCCCTAAGTTAGATGACAGCGTAGAGATCATTCTCATCACACTGTACATACTGGGGAGAGGGTGGTGTTTTTAATTTCCTTTCTCTTGTTTTCAGTCTATCATAAGAAGTTACCAAAAATACTTTGAAAGTTTCTTATTGACCAGCTGTGTCACAACTGGTCTGGAACAGCTTGGTTTTGGTATTCTCTGGTTATGATTTGAAAGGAGATGATTTTACCTTTTCCTTTGTGCTTCCCCTTGTGGTGGCACTTGGACAAGTCCTCCATGTGGCCTGGAATTGGGGCCAGCCTTGTGTTCAGGTTTTCTATCCCACTCTTAAACGCCAGCGTCAGCTGGGCTGGTTTCACCAGTGTGTGCCTACACAGGGGTCGAATTTCAGTGCCAGTACCTGTTTGTAGGTATGTACAGTGAGGAACAGTCCCTGTTTCAGGTGTGCAGTGACTCTTGCAGAATTTTGTCTAACCTTGGAGCAGGTTCCTCACATCCTTGTTGTGTTCATCCTGCTGTTCTTTCCCTCCGTTTCATGGGCCCCGTGGCCGCAGCAGCAGCGGCTGCTCGGGGAGGGTCTGGTGGTGCCTCGGTGCAGCTGAGCCGCTGTTGGGGAGCAGACCCCCCTGGGTGTGGGGTGTGGGGGTGTCCCTGAGGTGCTGAGGCTGTCCCTGTTCCCTGCAGGCGAGGCAGCCCCCTGCTCATCGGCGTGCGCAGCGAGCACAAGCTCTCCACCGACCACATCCCCATCCTGTACCGCACAGGTGAGTGGGGAGCACCTGCCCTCGGTCCGGGGCACGGCACAGACAGCTGTGGGCTCTGGAGTGCAGATCTCAGCTCTAAGGGAAGCCCTTCTTAGAGAGATCTTTTCGAGCAAGCTTTTATCCATATGTTCTACCCACCATATACTTCAAGTTTGCCTCTAGTGTTACAATCAAAGCTTTAATTTCCAGTTATTGCAAGGAAAATGCAACTTAATATAGCAGAATATAATATGGTCATGGAATGGTTTGGGTTGGAAGGGTCCTTAAAGCCCATCTTGTTCCAACCCCCCTGCCATGGACAGGGACACCTTCCACTATCCCAGGTTGCTCCAAGCCCTGTCCAGCTTGGCCTTGGACACTTCCAGGGATGTTGGAATAGTTCAGCATCATAAACGGAGCAGTACAGTTCACCTCAGGCCTGTATTCTGTGTGGGGCACTTTGGCATTTGTGAGCCTGGTGGTTTTCACGAGCAAAGATGGCAGAGCTTTGCAGGCTGGAGGCTTGGCACTGTCACAGAGCTTGCCCCTGCCACCCCACGTCCTCTTTAGAAGCTGTTACCCCTTGTGGGACAGTGTCTGTTTGTGTTGTCTGTCCATCCTGCTCTCACATGTGTTTTACCACTGCAGACACCCTTGAAAATGAAAAGTGACTAAGAATTACTTTGAAATTTACTGTTGTCAGAGGGATCTGAACCTGTTCAGTCCCTGGGCCCTGGACTTGTGTTCTGAGCAGTGCAGGGATCCAGAGGAATTGCTGTCCTGTGTCTTGCTGCTTCCTAACAGTGTAGCTACTGATCCACTGCTGCAAGAACCCATCCCAGAAGCTTTGCCTTTTGATTGTGTTGGATAATTAGCAGTAATATTAATGTATGTATATAACACTATGTTTTTTTACTGATTGTCTGAAGTTTGGTTTGTTTTTTTTCCAATTGCACTTTCAGCTGTACAATCTATGGATCATTCTTTTGATGGAATATCCATAAAAATGGAGGAAGGTGCCTACCAGAGAAAAGCTAATACTTGAAATTTCAGACAAATCCTCCGGTTCCTTAGGAGAGGAATCATAAATGAGACCAAGATGCATTGTCTCTTTATTATGTGGTTATTGCTTTCTGTGTAGTTTAGTGAAACAAGTGGGACAATCAAAATTCCTTCTTGATCAGAAACACTATGAGCAACACATAGGGAAATCCACCCATCCCATTTCAAATATTGGGATATAATGCTCAGCATATGTGCAAAACTCATGACAGTGCAGATTGTACTGAGTGTTTCTGCAGCTCTGACTACAGAAGGAAACAGTAAATTACCTTAAAAATAAACCCCGCTAAAGCAGGAGGCTGCTAATAATCCTAATGCGAGCATTCCCCAGAATTCCTTCTGGGGGTTTGTATTGTCAGAGCTGTGTCCTCCCCTTCACTGTGGTGTGAGCCTGAGTCCTGCACTAAGGTTGGCCTAGGGCTGGGACTTCATTCCCTTGTTCATTTATCGGGGGAACAATCTGTAAATCACTTTAAAGGCCGATCCATCACGTGATGGGATGAGCCAAGTTCACATCTGAAGCAGGAGAGCTCTTTTCTGTGAGGGGAAGGATCTGATTCTTGGCCACTGTAAATAAATGGCATTCCACCCTCATCAGAGCCTCAGTGGCCTCGGGCACTGGCAGCTCCTTGGATGAAATACCTGAGATCTCTCTTGCTGGAGGAGAAGCCGACCTGGGTTTGTCGAAAGGTGAACTGTGCTCTCTGCCAGGAGCTGGTTTACCTGTCTCCAGACAGCGGAGATTTTGTTTCTCTTCACCAAATGTATCTCTCTGTATAAAGTGTTGCAAGTAAAATTCTGAAGCCAGGTGAGTTCCCAGGGGCTCTGGGGGCCCAAGTCCCTCAGAGAGGCACTGAGGTTTTTCTGAGAAATTGCCCCCCTGCCCATTTTTACTGTACCTGGGTTAATTCTCCACTCTTTGGTTCAGAAGGGAAGAGATTAAAAAATTCATTCTGTGTTGCTTCTGAATTGTAGTAAATGAGGGGTTGGTGCTGTAGAGCAACAATCCAGATTATCTGTGAATAAATGGACAATCTATGGACAAATCCACAGATAAAATAAAAAACATAATTGGCTGATAATACTCACTGTAACTTCCCAACCCAGCCCCGGTAATTACACACAGTTTGTGTGTGTGTGCACAATAAACACATTCCAGTGCACAATCTGTAATACAGGAAAGCAGTGCAACATAATAAAGGCAATGCAGGGAAATGCTCTATTTTGAGAAACCAAATTTGCATGTTTTGATCAGGTCTGGGTGCTTCTCTTGGGGAGTGGCCACTAACAGCTCTGCTCTGTCCTTTCTCAACACCAAATCAGTCTGTCCTGTCTCAACAACAGAGGTGTTGTTTTCCTCATTGACTTAATAAGTGAACTAGAAGGCTCTAAATCAAGTGGCTGAGTGGAACTTTTTTACTGAGTATCAACATGAAAGCAGTATTTTTCCTTTACATTTTCATTTGCAGGAGTGTAAATCAGAACACCACAAGCTCTGCTTGCATCACTGAATCCGATCAGTGTCTAGCAGGTGAAACAACACCAGGATTATGGAATAAATATAGACTAGAGTAACTTCAGTGTTACTGTTCTTCAGCAATAGTCACATTTTGGTAGATAAGCTGATTAATCCACCCCCACCCTCCCCATACCCTGCACAATGACTGGCAAATAATTTTGCTGGAGGCTGGTGCTGAGCAGTAGGTGTTTGGTGCCTCATCTGCATCCCTGATGAGCTTCACCAGTGAGGAGCAGTTTGGAGGAGGAGGAGGATTAGCCAGTATTGGGAATTGCCAGAGTACTCCAGAAAGGATCCCTGGTGAAACACTGAACTTCTAGGACAGATTTTTCCAAAGCTGACCCTCAGTCCTGTGTCCTCCAGCACCCCTGGATGCCTCCCTGGCAACAGCACAGGTCTGATTTTTGGCTCAGGATGAGGTGGTTGTGTTTGATAGTGCAGGAACAAGGCCGAGCCCTTAATCCTGGATTTCCTGAGCTGTGTGTGACCAGTGAGCTCAGCCAGACAGAAATAGGTTTGGGTTCCACCTGCAGTGCTCGGGGGAGCTGTGTGGTCACACAGGTGGCAGCTCTGAAAGAATTTCCCCAGTGCTGAAAATAACGGACAAAGAAAGAGCAATTCTGCTTCATTTCATTCATTTCTCGGGAGAGTCTCACCAGACAGGAACATGAGAGAAACTTAAAATGATGCACAGGGGAGGTTTAATGGAGAAATGTGGGTAAATGTGGTTGCTCATAAAGTGGCTTGAATTCTCTGCTAGTGGAGCCACGCAAAACTTTAATTTGGATTTTTTTTCTTGATACTTTCCTCTAAACCTTTAAGTGCCCTAGCAATACACTTACAGACTTATTGAAAAGCCCATAAAGCCCTTGCAATCAAACTGACAATGGGCACAACAGCACAAGCGCTGCTGTTGCCATTTACTGTGCCCACCTGCAAGCCTGAAAATAATGCTTCATGTTGGTACCGTGCCTTGGGGCCTCTGCTGGGTGTGACCTGTGCTCAGGTGTGTCAGCCTGGGCAGCACCTGACCCTCCTGTCTCCTAGGGAAAGACAAGAAGGGAAGCTGCAACCTGTCCCGAGTTGACAGCACCACCTGCCTCTTCCCCGTGGAGGAGAAAGCTGTGGAATATTACTTTGCTTCTGATGCCAGGTAGGGCTTTCCAGCATCTTTGGTGTGTAGAAATATCCTGTTTAAAGCTCTCTTGAACAAGAGATGGGGAGGCTGTGGTTTCTCTGTGAATAAAGTAGGTGCATGTGGCTATGACTTTACAAATAAACCAAAACAGAATTGCTGCTAAAGGAATGACCACTGGCCTTGGAATAGGGTGTTGTCCTTCTGCAGGCACATCTGGTGGTAAGATTTCGCAGTGATAGGAAACCTGAAAGAGTACTGACCTAAATTAGCAGGACAGATGCTAATTATGAGGAGAATTATGTTGATTCTCCAGGGATCTCTGCACACGTGCAATTCCTTCATCATCAAAGGTGGCATATTGTAATCCCAGAGGAGTGAGGGGAGACTAACTTGGCTGCAGCCTTAGCAGAGTTTCTGGGATTCTCTGGTTCAACAGAAATGAGTGCTTGCTCCAGGAATGTAAGAATACTGCTGTGCTTGACTTCTGCAGCTCTTTCATCAGAGAGTTGTGGGGAGCCTTAGGACACCCTGATGTGTTCTGGTTTTAGAGCTTTCCAGGGGCTTGCCCAAGGTCAGGGTAAAAGCTGCTGAAACAGGGAGTTTGTCAGCTCAGCTGAGAGCAAGCACTGACTAAAACCTGGCCCCAGGTGTTAAAGCCCCCTGGTAATGCCAATATTGACCTTCCCCAGGTGACCTGCAGGCAGGGCAGGTGTGTGATAGCATCTCAGTGCTGCTGAGCAGATCTCGGGTGCCTTAACAGGGGACAAAGCTGTCCCTGGTTTTACAGATGGGCAGAGTGAGCTACAGGGAGGACCAGGGGTTATCCCTGGAAAAACCAAGGAAGGAACTTGTTCCTCTGTTTGAGCAGCCTGTGTGCCAGGGCAAATCCCTGACCTCCCTCTCTAGCTCCAGACAGATCCCATTGCTGCCCATGCTGCTTTGTCTGAGCAATTAAAGCAGGCACGGAAATTAATAATGAGCCGGGTGGGAAAAAATCCAGTTCCATTGGCAGGGTGGAAATGTACTTCAACAGGGCTGGTTTGAAAAGAAATTCTGTTGAAATGAGCAACTGTCCTGACTCAAGAGCTGCACGGTGGCTGATGGGAAGGGCTGTAGCTCTGAGCTGCCCAGAGCTGCTGTGTGATGGTGCCGTGTCCCCGCAGCGCTGTCATTGAGCACACCAACCGCGTGATCTTCCTGGAGGACGACGACGTGGCGGCTGTGGTGGACGGGCGCCTGTCCATCCACCGCATCAAGCGCACGGCCGGCGACCACCCGGGACGGGCTGTGCAGACCCTGCAGATGGAGCTGCAGCAGATCATGAAGGGTGAGAGTGCTGGGTGGCACCTGCAGAGGGGCACAGGGCCCTCCTGCAGGCACAGCTGCATCAGGGTGGGAAGGACCGAAGGTCCCCTGGTGCCATCCCTGACCCCAGGGATAGCAGGCCTTGCTCAGTCGAGTCTGGAGCATCTCCAAGGACACAAATCCCACAGCCTGGTCTGGTGCTTTATCACCCTCATGGTGAAAAAAGTCCTTACATGAAATGGGACTTTCCCCTGTAGCTGCTGACACCATAAAGAGGAGAATTGTGGGGCTGAGGATTTTGCCTCCTCCTTGGAGCCATCTGGTTTTTCCAAGACTGATCCCTCCCAGGCTTGCCAGTCTGGATTTGCCCTTCACTGGCACCTTCTAGAAATTTGAATCAAGCTCTCATGATAAGCTGATGCTTTGACAGAAAAGAAGTATCAGTTTAATAATGTCTGACTGGTAGCTGGCCTGTGAATGACTCTGGTCCAAGCTTTTCCCAACATACACAGGAAAAATGGCAATTACCATGAGATAATTTAAAATTTAAGTTACCAGGAGGAGGTAGAGTGTTCTAATTTGTTTGTTTTCTTTCTTTGTAGGTAACTTCAGCTCATTTATGCAGAAGGAAATATTTGAACAGCCAGAATCTGTCGTTAATACTATGAGAGGAAGGGTCAACTTTGATGACTACACTGGTAATTGAGCTTGAGCCTCCCTCATTCCTGACAGCTCAGTATCCAGCAGTTACTCACTGTAGTTACAGGGGGGAAGTAGGTGATGACATGGGAGAAGAAAACCTTGCTGGTGTGAGATGAAGCGTGTGTCACAGAGCGCCGCCAAGATTCCGTGTGCTGGTGTGAGATCACATTTTATGATGGTTTTTTGCAAAGTGGATGATGGTGATTGTCAAATGCTGTGTTAGCACCAGTGACCTTGAGAATTTCTGCTATGTGGTCACCCTGATTTTCCTCTCTGATTCCTGCTCACAGTGAACCTGGGTGGGCTGAAGGATCACATCAAGGAGATCCAGAGGTGTCGGCGTTTGATCCTCATCGCCTGTGGCACAAGTTACCATGCAGGAGTGGCTGTGAGTGCTGGGCTCTGGGCTGGGCTCAGCAGCAGTGTCAGAATCCCAGAATGGTTTGGGTTGGAGGCAACTGAAATCCCATCCAGTGCCACCCCCTGCCATGGCAGGGACACCTGCCACCGTCCCAGGCTGCTCCAAGCCCTGTCCAACCTGGCCTTGGGCACTGCCAGGGATCCATGGGCAGCCCCAGCTGCTCTGGGCACCCTGTGCCAGGGCTCTCCCCACCTTCACAGGGAAGAATTTTTTCCTGATAATCTAATCTCAGTCTGCCCTTTCTCAGTTTAAAGCCATTCCCCTTTGTTCTGCCACTCCAGGTCCTTGTCCAAAGTCCCTTTCCAGCTCTCTTGGAGCCCCTTTAGGCACTGGAAGAGGCTCTGAGGTCTCCCTGGAGAGTGCATGGGGTGTGCCAAACAGATTAGGGATTGATTTCAGGTTAAGGATTGATTCTTAACCTTAATCAGGTTAACAGTAAGCAGGTGCACACAGGTGAATAAAGGCCTTTCAGTTGCCAGCAACAGCAGGAGGATGGAAGGGCTGAAGAACCTGAACTTAGGGAAATGGTTCCTGTGACTTCCATGGCTGTGGAAGGCTTTGAAAAACAAAGCCTGCTCTGTTGTAAAAGGTGGCTGGCAGGGGAGGGACAATTGCCAGAGCAGAATGCAAATGCTGCAGCAGGCAGGGGCTGCCCAGAGCCAGGTAGGATTTCTGGCTTGGCCTGGATATGGGTGGTGGTTTCTGAGTTCTTTAAGCTACAGTCTGATGTACATACAGGACAGCCAGTATTACATAATTTATATGGAGGGTTATATAAGAAGTGAGACTTACTTAAGAAAAATCTCTGTGTGAGGGAGGATTTGGCCTCACAGGTTGCTGGTGGTGCCAAAGCAAGGTTGCTTCTCACAGGAGTAGTTGGTGACTGGAGTGTGGGCATATTGAGTAATTAAAGTATAATCCAGCACTAATTTTCACATCGGGTTTTAATAGTAATATTTTCCAGTGTGTGGTGGCTAGAAAGCCTTTTTTGTGTAAACACTTGCTTTTATAAACATGATGTAATACCTGACTTCCTGCACCTCCTTCTCCTAGACCCGCCAGGTGCTGGAAGAACTGACTGAATTACCTGTCATGGTGGAACTCGCCAGTGACTTCTTGGACAGAAACACCCCTGTGTTCAGGGACGATGTCTGCTTCTTCCTCAGCCAGTCAGGTATGGACTCCCTTCCCCACCCCTTCCTCGCTCCTTCCCAGAGCCTGGAGGGAGGGAGGGAGGGAGAAGGCAGCAGGGCCGAGTTCTGGTGGACCCTGGCACTCAGATTCCAGGGATGGGGAGCACAGGGTGCTTCTCCTCCCTCCAGCCCAGAGGCTGCAGGGCTCCTGTGGCTGACAGGTGGAACAGGAGTTTTGTTTCCTTTCTCTGGGAGGAAATGCTGCATCAATCAATGTACTGGAGAACGCTGCTGAGCTCGGGGTAAAGCAGCAGCAGAGCTTCTTTTGAATAGTTCTGCTGCTCTAGTAAAGCACCACTGTATGGTGGATTGGAGACACAGAACAAACAAAACTCTTAGACATGAATATAAAAAAATCCGACTAACTTGAAATGGAGTAGGAGATAAAAGTCACACTGAAGCATGAAAAGATTTATATGATGTATTTCATATTTTCAAGGACAGCTGCGATACAGAACTACATTCTTTTTCACCTTAGTTGCATTTACCATTTCAGATTTTCATGACTGATCTTCAGCTGTAACACTAAAACCAGTCATTACTTTATCTCCACAGGTTAAAATACCCTTTTGGGAGCAATTTTTTCTTCTCAGTAACAATTTTTTTCTTCTCAGTGCCAGGTGTCTCAGAATATCCTCTCTGTGGGGGCTCATGGTCAGGTTCTCCCTGGGGTTTTTGAAGACACATGTCCCTTAGAGCCAGTCCTGTCCCAGTCTAACAGGGAACACTCCTGAGGGCACTCGAGGGGCTCAGTCTTTCCCTAAAGTGTTGGATATGGTAAACTAAGGAAGATTTGCCTGGAATCTGAGCTCGCTCATCAGGCACTACAAACCCAAAGTAAATATTAAGCTCAAATAAGTCGTTCCCCCCACCCATAAATCTGTTTTTAGCCATAGATTCCCTCCCTGTATGACTGGCTTTAAGCAGAGCACTCTGCAGGGCAGGTTTGGGCACTAAGGAGAAGAGGACTGACCTTGCTTTGGGGGTTTTGTTCTCTCTTGTCACCTTGCATGTGCAAGAGTCCTCAGAGGTGTGTCCTTTTAGGACTAAAGCAAACTGGTCACACGAGCTGGAAGACACAGCAGCTTCCATTTATAACCCATCTCTGGAGCTCAGCTCATGAGCAGCTCAAGACATCCCTAAAATGTGTTTTCCCCCTATACCGCTCTGCCCAGGTGAATTTTTATTAATCAGGAAAACAAATAAATTTGATTTTTGTTAAGGGGACTGCCCTTGAACTGCCTTCCCCCCCCTTTTTTAAACCACAGCGGAACACTGGCTTTTCCTTACACCAAATACTGCTGACAGGTTTTGTGTTTTCTGGGTGTCACTGCCCTGTGTTTAGGGCTGTGCTGGGGCTGAAGTGGCTGCTGCCACTCCTTGGCTTGCAGGGAGCACAAACCTCTGGGGCTCTGTGTGGGTTCGGTGCATTTTCCACCTGCAGTGGCAGCAGGAGCAGCACTGAGCACCCCTTCCCTGGGCTTCCCTGTGTTCCCAGGGGAGACAGCAGATACTCTGATGTGCCTTCGGTACTGCAAGGAGAGGGGAGCCCTGACTGTGGGCATCACCAACACCGTGGGCAGCTCCATATCCCGCGAGACCGACTGCGGGGTGCACATCAACGCGGGCCCGGAGATCGGCGTGGCCAGCACCAAGGTGGGCACAATCCACACACCTCCTGGTTAGCTGGTGTTCTAGCTGCTGAAACCCCTCCTGAAGGGCTTGGCTGTCACATGGGCCCTGTTAAATGCTCCCTGTTCCCTTTTTACCTGTTGCTGCTGATGATTGTGTGGTTACAGACCAGCAGCACTCTGTGTGTTCTCTGTCTTGGAGCTTGTAAAGGGCTTTTTTTTGGTCCCTTTTTAAAATAAAATCATATAAGGAAACTACATTAAACATTGAAAACAAGCAGGTCTCAGAGGGAATGGTTCCCTAAGAGGCCAGAATTCTTTTGGCTATTGTTTGTCTTGAGGTGCAGACTCAGTTTAAACTAAGGTTAGAGATGAAAAAGGAAATGAATAGACAAGATAATGGAAACTTTGACTGCATGTACCTCCCTTACTGACACTACTTTACCAAAGAAAATGAGATATTAAAAATATTAAAACTATACTTTTAACAAATGGGAGATTGGTCTTTCACAGTATTTGTGTCCAGATAACAGGATTATTCTGGCTATGTGTGATACTGTATAAAATAACTTACTTTGCTGTGTTTCATTTTGATGAAGTGCTTTCTGCATGGTGAAATGTGCTTTGGTTTAGTTATATTTAGAGGCGAGATGATGTCAATCTGTTACATAAATTCAGCCAAAAACCACATTTGAGTTTAATAGTTCATTGGGGAATTTGATCATGGAAAATTCATGAGTCTCTTACAAGAAACTCTTGAACGAGCCGTTTGTCCCTGTTGTTTTCATATGGCCAACAGTTACAGTTTGGAGATAAATGGCATTTTTTCTCTGGTGATGTGGGGAGTTACCAAAGTTGTACATATATGAAATAGGAACTTGAAAAGTTTCTGCCTCGAGGTTGCCCAGAACTTCCTTTTGAGAATATTCTAAACAGCCCAGGCATGTTGATGTGGCTGCTGAGCGCTGTGGGCTTCTGCAGCCTCCAGCTGCCCAAAGCAGAGCAGCTCCCATTCCACAGCAGATTCCTCCAGGCAGCGTAACTGCAGCTTTTCTGGATTCCTTCAGAGCCATTTGCATCCTCTCCAGTGCAGCAACAGGGAAGTTTGGTCATTGTTTAGGAAGGGACAGAAATGCTCAACACCTTGATCTTATCTCTAGGATATTTCAGTCCCAGGCTGGCCCCAAGCCCATTTCATAACTTTTGTCTTGCAAGGATTTCAGAGGCCAAACTGCAGCCACTCTTTCAGTGTCCTTCACGTGTTTTCTGTGACCAGAACTGTCCTGATGTGAGCCCTCCTTTCACCTGCCTGTGCAGGAGGTTCCCCACAAGTCAGTGACAGCCGGCACTGTGCTCTTGTAGACAGTGGAGCCTTACCCAGGGGAAGAGTCCAGGAGAGTCTGTTCTTAAAGAAGGAAGGTGGGAAATCACAGCTGCCTTTGTGTTCCTTGAGTGTGGTCCAAAAAAAATCTCAGCTGGTTGTCAAGGGCTTCCATCAAACACCTGCAGTCAGGGGCCTGCTCATCTCCAGGGGTCTCAGGAGTCACTTGCACTGAAGGAGGACATGGGTATGGTCACAAAATAGGGTTTAGTAGGCACCAGGGAATCTTAGAGTATAAAATCTTGGTTGTTGTATCTGAATTTCTTGGAGTGTGAGGAGATTGTGTGCCTCCATTGAGATCTGCTCAAATGAGATTTTGCCTCGTGAACTCACATTCATTTTTGCTGCTGACTTGGAATAAAAGCTGCCACTTGGTATCATGTTGAGAATAAAGGCACAGCTGGTCTGAGGATTTCAGCTGCTGTGTGACATCACCTGGTTGGTGCAGCAGTGACGTTTCTCTCCGTGTCCCCACCCCAGGCCTACACCAGCCAGTTCGTGTCCCTGGTGATGTTTGCCCTGATGATGTGTGATGACAGGATTTCCATGCAGGAGCGGCGCAAGGAGATCATGCGGGGGCTGAAGGGGCTGCCAGGTAGGACCCCAGGCAGGGGGGGCTCAGCAGAGCTGGACCCTGCAGAGGGGGCTGAGGGGACTGGGAGGGCAGTGGGGCTGTTCCCAGGGCCTTGTGCAGCTGCCTTCTCTCTGGTGTCCCCAGACCACCAAACTGGACCACCAAAACACCGAGCCCGGTGGTTTTACAAGTCACTGCTGCTGTGTGAGGGAAGGGTGAGTGGGGTGTGAGACGTGAGCACGCTCAAGCTGGATTCTTCCCCTTCCCTCTAGACTTGATTAAAGAAGTGCTGAGCATGGATGATGAGATCCAGAAGCTGGCCACCGAGCTGTACCACCAGAAGTCTGTCCTCATCATGGGGCGTGGCTACCACTATGCCACGTGTCTGGAGGGAGCTTTGGTAAGATTTCTTTATTTAAAGCTGGTTCAAACACACTTAGCCATGCACTTAGAGCCAGATGTTGCTCCCTGTGTGGAGGTGTAAGTGGAGTTGTAAGTGCAGCCATGGCTCTGGTGTGTTGGCCAACACACTGGGTTAAATGGAGGGCCCTGGCACAGGCTGCCCAGAGCAGCTGTGGCTGCCCCTGGATCCCTGGAAGCAGCCAGGGCCAGGTTGGATGGGGCTTGGAGCAGCCTGGGACAGTGGGAGGTGTCCCTGCCATGGCAGGGGGTGGGACTGGAGGGGCTTTAAGGTCCCTTCCAACCTAAACCATTCCATGATTACAAATAGCTAAAAGTCGCTGTAACACTGCTGAGGCTGCTGCTGAAATATTCCCGTGTCACAGGCTACAGTGGGTTGAAAGGGTGTATTTTCCGTGTTCACACTGGGAATGCTTCACTGTGACAGACTGGGCACCCTAACAAATAGAAAGCTGGGCATGTACTTTCCAAACCCATAGGGTGCCGTGTTAAAATTTGAGGAGACTCCTGTTGTTGTCAGTGCTGTTCCCACTGCCATGCAGACGTGTCCTCTGCCATTGCCTGCCCAGTCAGGCTGTGAGGTTGGACATGTTGGCTGATGGCAAGTCATACGGGCTGTGGTGCTTTGCTGGTAGAACTGTAAGTGTTGGTGGCCTGCAAACAGCCTGGCCAGCCCAGGTGCACTGCTTGCATCTGGGTTTTTGGGTCAACTCGAGGAAATGAGCCAGAACTGAGTTTTACAAAGTGCAGGAATTCACAGAGATGGGGGAAAAAAAAATTACAAGGTTGCTCAAAATTGTATGAATTTTTCCCCCATCTAGAAAATTAAAGAAATCACCTACATGCACTCCGAAGGGATCCTGGCAGGGGAGCTGAAGCACGGCCCGCTGGCCCTGGTGGACAAGCTCATGCCTGTGATCATGATCATCATGAGAGACCACACCTATGCCAAGTGCCAGAATGCTCTCCAGCAGGTCATTGCACGGCAGGTAAGGGCCTGGCAAGGTTTGCAGTGCATCAGAAGTGTTGCTTTTAATAGAAAAGTAGTTCACAGACACCCAGACTGCTTTAGTGTCACTACCCAAGTGTGCAGTCAGTAAACACTGTGGGCATTTCAAGAGCAGTTTTTGCAGCAATTGCAGAAGTCTGGCATGGTCTTTTTAACCCTTAAATACCCTACGTGGCTGCCCAGGGGACGTGAAGCTGTTTGGTTCTAAATTAAGTAATAAATTTTGCCACTGACACTGCACAGAAGTGAGAAAAGAACCTTCCAGTCCTGCTTTTCTTCAATATTGCCCTGTGTTGCAGGGACGGCCTGTGGTGATTTGTGACAAGGAGGACATCGAGACCATTAAGAACAATAAAAGAACAATCAAAGTTCCCCACTCAGTGGACTGTCTGCAGGGAATCCTGAGTGTGATCCCCCTCCAGCTGCTGGCGTTCCACCTCGCCGTGCTCAGGGGCTACGATGTGAGTACAGCATTCCTTCCTTCTGCACTCCTGTTTGCTGCCACGTGCTGGGTGCTGCTGCAAGGCTCTGGGGCTTGTCTGTGTAATGGCTTGAGCTGCTGGAATGACCAGGTTCGAGGGTGGTTCTGGCCAGCACAGAACTGGGAGGAGGCCCAGTGCACGCAGCCGAGTCTGGTGCAGCTGAGCTGGGACGTGTGGCTGTGGTCTGCTAGGAGCACACAGGTGCTGGAGGGCTGGTAGGGAGCTGAAAGGAAGGTAACAATCCTCAGAAGGGTGTTTGACAGTTTGGTGTTAGGTGTTTGGTCTGAATGCACACACTGGCCTCTCCCTGTTAGCAGTGACCTCTTCTCGTTTGAGCACTGGAACAACGTGGACTAAAGGGACTCGCTCCTTAGTTTTGACAGAGGAGTTGTAACAATTAAGGTTGTGGACTTCTTCTGCACTGATTGTCCTAAATTGACATGAGAATATGTTGAATTGTTTTCAATTTAAACACAGAACAGACATTCCACACGTTACAAAGTTATACACAAACAAAGTGTGTAAATACTCACAAGCCTGTTCTTTCTCCTCCCTCTCTGCAGGTTGATTTTCCAAGAAATCTGGCCAAGTCCGTAACTGTAGAGTGAAAGATCATCTGAATCATAGGGGCAAAGGGGAATTAAATGAAAGACTTTTTTTGGTACCAAAATAACTTGATTTTAAAGCCCCCTCGGTAAATCTTATTTTGGTAAATCATTGTTTGTGTATAAGATCACCATAATTCCATTACATTAGTGATTGTCCAATTGATTCCACATGCTATGTCCATAGCTCTGGGTTTTTTTGAACAACAGACTGCTGTGAAAGACGTTAAATGGTTTTCCTTAAAGATTTTTGAGTCTTCTAGGTAAAGGGCCCTCCACTTTACTTTGAGCTGATGTCATTGTCTCTTGCCCAACGTGGCTCATTCCAGTCATTGATGAGAAACCACTGAATGAATTAATCAATCACCTGTCACGCTGTCAGGCAGTGAAGCAGGACACCAGAATACACAACTGGAACGAGAGCTGGTACTGGTCACGCTTGTGCAGCTATTTTACCAGTGACTGACACTGCAAACAAGCCTTTGGGGTAAATTCCTGCCTCAGGTACAAAAGGGAATTCAGCTGAGCTGTCACAGCCTCCTCGGTCCTGGGCACGTGGTAAATGTGCCAAGGCAGTAACGTTGCTGCAGAAGGATTTTATCTATGCCAAAAACATAGCAAGTGACAATCTCGTAGCCATGGTGGCCACAACGCTGTGACCCTGGTGCACCCCAGGGGCCAGTGGGACCCAGCCTGGCTGGGATGGGAGCTCTGGCTGACCCAGTGTGGGTGAGGGGAAAGAGGAGGTGACCAGTGCTCGCTCTGAGCTGGTGGTTGTTGCTGCTCTCGGTGGTTTGGGGTTTTGTAAAACAAGTGGAAGTTTTCCTGTGCTGAGGATTTTGCCCTTGAGCTGAGCACTGGGGCAGGGTAAACACCCCTGAGTGACCCAGCTCTGTGCAGGGGCTTTTGCTGCAGGGCACTCTCTAGCCTGGATGTGTATCTGTATTTCTGCCTTGTGTCTCCCCAGCAGAGATGGCACTAAAGCTCCTTCCTGAGGCTTCTTTAGCCAAAGTCCCCTAATGACAGCGAGGGCTCAGGTTTATTTAGCGGCAGTTCTTATGTGACTTGTGTCAAATTCAGCTGGTTTAAAAATGAAGGGGATAAAAAGGCTCCATAAACACAGCAGAGATAGAGACCTTGGTAATAGTTCTATAACAAGCTTGCAGAGAATCAGAAATGGCACAGAAAATATACCTTCAGGACTCAAAACCTGACTTTCTCAGAGTCATCAAAGGGCAGTTATTATGTATTTCCTAATGCAAAAACGTGAATTTCCTCCCATCTTTTGGATTACCTTTACAGAGGCACTGTAAAAACATGCTACAAGATATAAAGTAGTGCTGGTGAATCTTCCATGTCATTTATTGCCCCTGAAAAATGGCTTTAGCAAATGCAGTGCTTGGGGACTGCCCAGTGCCCTGCAAAGCCCAGTTGGCTGGCACAGGGGGCCAGTGCTGAGCAGCCACGGCCCAGGCAGATCCGTGGCTGCTCCAAGTTATTCCCAAAGACTCGGTGGCAACTCTGCTTTGTGTAAACCCACCGGGACTATTTCACTTCAATTCAGTGTCAGCTCAAGGCTCAGTTTCATTATGAGAATGAAATGCTGTGTGCCTGGAAACAGCTGCTCAAAGCCAGTGTATATGTTTATTAATCTGTCATATCCAGACTATCGATTTCTGAACACATTGTGCTGCCAGCGTCTGTTTAAGAACAAAGTAGTAAATATTGCATTTTAGTGAAGCAAATGCTGTGTGTGAGGCACTGCCCTGTAGCAGCTGTGCTTCTGCCTAAACATGACCAGTAGCCCTCCCTGCTTCATTGGAGGATGAGAATGGTCCTTAAGGAAAAAACGAGGCATGTTCAGTGCTAAAAGGTGGAAGACAGCTCCTTCCTCCTCCTCCTCCCTCCTCCTACCAGCTGGCTTAAGAGAAATTGTGCAGGCCTTTCCTGCAGAGGGCTGGATCCAGGCTGGGCTCCCTGGCACAGGGATGTGCAGTGTCACATGCTTTGTTCTCAGAGCGGGGTCTCATATGAAACAGCCCCACACAGAAGTTACTTGGTGAGCTTTTTCTCTGACTGCAGCAAGCATTGCTTTTACCCTGCCTTGCACAGATGACTGCCTGTGGGCAGGGGGCCAGACACCCCTGTGAACACAAGTTGCTGTTCAGTAGAAGTTTGTTAGTGCAGGCTGTTGCATATTTGTGAAAGTTGTGTACAAAGAGGACCAAAGAACAGGAGTCTGCGTTAGAAATGTTCCTGACACGACACAGTGTCGGTGGAACTGTAGAGATCGTGCTGAGCTCTTTGGGTTGATGCTGTGCCAGACAAATCTTTATTTCTTTGTAGCTGGGGGCACTGAACTCCTGATGGCTCAGGGGAGCAGGTAGTGCCCACCCCCAGCTCCTGCCAGCAAGCTGCCTGGAGTGTGTCAAACTCTTGTCTGCCAAAGGGAGGGCTCGTAGCTGTTGCAGTGAGGCTGATGGATGTTGTAGGCTCAGTCTCCAAGGATGCTCTGGAGCACACCTGTATGAAGAATTTCCCTGCTGAGCATGGCAGGGAACCCGTTAAGCATCTCGTTGTTGTTGTTGCCATGCAGTGTGAAGTGAGAATGTACAAAGGACTCTTTTTAGCTTTCCTTACCTCATTTTGTCCACGTGTTGCATTTCGATGAACAGATGATGTTTCTCTTTTCCTTAGAAAACTTTTAGGATGTCTTGTGATATTTATTAACAGCCAGTCAGTCTTCTGCTCTCCCGAATGAATGTTTTGCTTACTGAGCCAGTAAAATTCTCTCCTTCCTCACTGAGGTATTGAAAATTCAGTAGCCCTGTCTCTAAAATTGAGCCACAGGTAAATGCAGATAGAGGCCTTTGCCTTCTGGAATAGCAGCTCCTATTCCTGCCTACTTTGGTCACAGTTTTTTTTGGTGTAAGTAACTCTGTTCCTCGCCTGCAGGGACTCAAATGGAAGCCCTGAGGTCTTGAGGGGGTTTAATTACCAAAGACCAGAGAACTCCCAGCTCAGCACATGTTTCTGCCCAGCAGTTCTCAGATAGATTCCACAGTGTTGAGAAGATTCCACACACATGGAAATTAAGCTGTACAGGGAATATTGCTGCAGCCAAAAAGGTTTTTTCTGCCTGGCTCTGCTGCAGAAGGGCTGTGGACAGTTTTTTCCCAAATTTGTCATAGTCAGCACTGTCTGTACATGCTCTTACCAAGACTCCCAGCAGTGCCTGGGTGGTTGTCCCTGGGCAGGTGCCACCTCCTGTGTGAGATGGGGATGCCCTTCTGTCCAAAAAGCTGCCTGGACCCCGTGTATTGGGTCAGGCTCAACCCCCTGGACTGAGAGAGCCAAAAGCTTCACCCAGAGCCTTTCCCAGCCACGTGGGATGGAGCTCATGGGCCTCACACAGAATCCTTAGTCTGGAGCCTTAAGCCCAGCCCAGACACAGAAGTCTGGTTAAACTGCAGAGTGAAGCATCTAAAGGTGTAGGTAAAACCCAGACCAGTACAGAACTGGGCCTTTCCCCTCCCTGGCTGTCCCTAGGAGTCCTTGATGCCACAAGTAGGTGCCTGGTGGCCGTGCTGGATAGAGGGAGGGGCTGAAATTAAGTAGCTTAAGTAGCACGTCAGTGTTTAGCTGTGGCTAATTTTAGATCCTACCTGAATGTACCAAACTTGCCTCAAAGCATGGAAGTCCCTCCTCTTCATCAGAAACAGGAAGAAGAAGAAACAGAAGTATTGGGGTTGAATAAAAGGAAAGAAAACTATCTGCCTTCAATTCAGTTTCTGTAAATAGACATTTGAGTGGCAAACCCACATTTCCTCCCTTGTAGATTCTCTGCCTCTGCTGTACATATCCAGCTGGCTTGGGTTGTGGGGACCAGACTGTACCGTGTTTCCTGTCGTGTGCTGTATGCAGAAGATGTCTTACTTTTGTCTGTAGTGTTTTATAATTTGGGTTTTGTCTTTTTGCTTACTTCTTTTGTATCTCACCCTTTGAATAAAATCAAGTGCCCTACATTAAACAAACGGAATTACTGGTCTTTAGTTAAATCCATTAAGAACAGGTGTAACCCCTGTGGAAGTTAAGGGCTGGGTGTACAAAGCAGAAAACCTCAGGGCTTAACTTGCCCCTCTCCTGACCAGCCAGGCTATTTTCAAGTCAGAGATACACCCTGTATTTCATATTTCACCTGCCCTTCCCTAACCGTGATTTTTTTCCACTCTACAAGAAAACCCATGAAGTCCCCCTAAGGCAGAACTGTTTCTGTGACCTTCTGCACCTTCATTCTTATTTAATGACCCCTTTTGTATCACCGAGCCAGCTGCAGTCAGCACAGCCCACACCTGGCCCCTGCTCAGTAGGTGTTACCCCCATTCCACAACTGCAGAAATGTCATGGCTTCTTTGCCAAGGAAAGGAAAGAAGGGAGGAAGAGCCCGTGTGGGTGAGGCCGGCTTTTGGGCTGCTGTGCTGGACCACGAGGGTCCTGTTCTGGTCAGAGCAGTGCTGGGACTCAGGGCTAAAACTAAAGAACTAAAGCTGAAGCTGGGTGGCTTTGTAAGGGAAGATGACAGTGACAAAATGCTGTCTGAAATTCCACCCCTCCTCCAGCTGCACCGTTCATGGATTCCTTTCCTCAGGGATCTTTGCCTCTCCAGGGGAGCAGCATCCAACACCGTTGTTTATTTTCTTAGACAAAGGGAGCAGCTCCAGCTTCTCTGAAATACCTTTCCTATACAAGAACCTGCATTGAAAAGTCCTGAGGTTCCTCTCTCAGGCTTCCTGCCTTGGAACAAAGCTCGTGTGTCCTTGGGAGAACAAGAAAAGTTGGGAGCAAGGCTCTGCTTTGGCCTGTTGAGCTCTGCAGGAGTAAGCAGCAGTTTTCACTGGAACAGCAGCAAGAACAGGTCCAAGAGCCCCAGGCCGGGGCTGCTCTGCTCACGGCTCTCGGGACGCTGGGGGAGCAGGGAATGGTGAAGGATTGGGCCTGGGAAGGGGCTGGGTGCAGGATCTGCCCCAAGTGGCTGCACCAGCCTCTGTCTGTCCCCGAGCCACAGCGAGCTGGGATGTGCCAGCTCCTGTCACAGGGCTGGTGGCAGCTCCAGGCACCCCGGGGCACCCCCGTTTCTGTGATTCACCCCGAGGGCTGAACCCCAAGGGGCACTGCCAGCTCCTCCTTGCCCCTGCACCAGCCGAGCACAGCCCTGCACCGCCCCGACCCCAGCGTGCAGTGCCAGTGAAGGGCCCTGCAAAGGGGCCACAGGCAGCTCCTGGTGAGCTCTGGCTGCCAAAAAGCCATTTCCTTAAATCCTGCTGTGGCAAGAAGCTGTAGGACACGGGGCCAAGGACTGCAGGCCCGTGCACAGAAACTCTTCAACCTGCACAGTTTGGCTCATGCAGGCTGACATTTGCAGATAAATAAATTCCCAGAGGCCAAGTGAGATTCCCAGACTGGCAGAAGCATTTGGTTTGAATAAATTACATTAGATTGATTGCTCCGAAGCACTCCTGGGCCCCTCTAGAGCAACCTGCTCCCTGCCATGTTCCCCTCACACTCCACAGTGTGTGGGCTCCCAGCTCTGGCAGTGCTGAGCCCCAAGCTGCTGCCTGAACACTTCCCTGCAGCTGATCTGATCTTCCCTGCACGGGGATGAGCTGGTGCTCGCTGTGTGTGAGGGGTGGCAATTCCACACCTTCTGCCTTTCGCCGCTGCCGAGCACCCCCGGAGCTGTGCACGAGCTGTGGGCACAGCAAACGCCCACGGAGGTCACAGAAACACCACCTGCCCCTCCAAAAGCCACTTCTGGGTCACTCTGAGCTGTGCAGAGGGGGAGCAGCAGTCCCTAGGGAATGATGTGGGGAATTCTTGCTGCAGATCCCTTTGGACACGCACAGGTTTGGACAGAAGGTGACACACAGCAATGTTTTGCTGGACAGAGGTAGAACATGGCCGGGGTGTTTTGCCTGTAAAACTGATTGCCAGGCACCAGGGTGCTGTTTCACGCTGCTTTGCACTGGGGCCGCCCTTACAGCTCAGCCCACTCACAGACTGCTTTGGGGGCAGTGCCCGTTCTTTGCACACCTTGGACAGTAAAAGCTCTTTGCCAATTGCCCTCCCCAGAAAGCCACAGCCCCAGACAGCCCGTGGTGTGAGGAGCCACGGAGTGACAGAGCCGCCCCACTGTGCACAGGGAGCAGCAGGAGGCTGCAGGAAGCTCCTGGGAGCAGCACCCGTGACCTGTGGAAATTTTGGCTCCTGAGCCCCGGCTGCTCTCAGCAGCCCCCAGTAACCCCAGTGCCAGAGCATCCTCTCAGCACCCAGAGCATCAGCAAGGGGATTTGGGGGTCTCAGCTTTAGTGAAGCTGACAGGACATCCTGGGAAACGTGGAAAAGTGCTGCACAGGGGTGGAAATCCATCTCGGAGGGGCATCCTGGCCAGCTGCCTCTCACTGCCCACCCCCGCCTGTGCTGGGCAGCTCTGCCAGCACCTCCTGCTGCTCTCACATCTCCGTGGCTGCAGCCTCCAGCTCCCGCAGCCTCCAGCTCCTGCAGCCTCCAGCTCCCGCAGCCTCCAGCTCCCGCAGCCTCCGGCTCCCGCAGCCTCCGGCTCCCCCAGCCTCCAGC
>VZTX01025861.1:1686-12466 GCA_013400915.1 Pardalotus punctatus | reverse complement strand
GATATTGGGGGCTGTGGGTGTTTGGGGGTGCTGCCGCCCAGGGGCTGGGCAGGGTTTGGTGATGTCTGGTGGCACAGAAATCCCCTTTTGAAGGAGCTCTTGGGTGGGGCTGGCAGGGGCTGCTGCAGGAGTGGCCGCACAAGGTCAGCCCCTGCCCTCGCGGGGAGCGGAGCCGGTGATGCCCCCAGCCCAGCCCGAACTGCCCAGGGCTCTGCTGCCTGATCCGGGCAGCACGATCCGTCTGCCACAGTCTGACTTGTCATGGACTTGCGTTTGCCCGTTTTCTGAATTCCTGTTCACAGCTTCCTTCTACTGGAGCAGCTTTCAATATATTTTGCAAAATAGAATGGTTCCTAATTACATTGTATTTATAATCTGCCACTTTGTGCGGATTTTTTTTTTTTAAATTTAAAGCCGGTACCATACTCCTGCAGTTAACTTCATTTGGGCAGTTAAGTTGACTGAAAGCATGTGCAGAAGCATTTTTGTGAGACTTGGCAGGATCAGGCCTTAAGGTGCAAGGTTTTCAGCTTGTGCAGAGTCCTTGCAAAGGGAATGTCCATCTGTCCATCTTTTTCTCACAGCAGTGTACTTTGAAGCATAAACTGCATAGAAATTGCTATATTCTAATATACTAATTCCACATCTATGCACATCTTATTCTCTTCTTCCCTTTTTTGCAGATGAAAAGCACAGACAATACCCTGAGCAGGAAGAAACACCAGAGATGATGGCAGCCAGGATTGACAGAGATGTTGTAAGTGAGAAACTACAAATGACGTTGTTTAATGTCTGTGAAATTTTGCAACTCTTCTTTGTGGGAAGACTTTTTCCACATGGGAAATTCAGTTCTGGAGAAAAGCTTTCCAATAGCCTCTGCTTGTGTGCTAGATCTAAAAATGAACAGGTGGTAGTTTCTTTTCTTAAATCTCTTTTTTAAAAAGGAAAAATAAGAGGGGACAGGCTGAGTGCTGAATGTTGATGAAAAGTTTTCAGCTGTGAAGAGCTATAAATATAAATTGTAATTTTTTAAGTGAACCAAACTATGTAGGGATAAAAACTTCCATCAATTTAGCAAGACCTGGCTATGTGTAAATCTGGAAAATAACTATGATGGTTTCTGAAGACTGGTGGAATTATATTATTTATATAATATACCAAATATTATATATTTCTTTATAACTTAAAGCGTTCTTGCCTGTGAGCAGCAGCACTGGGCATGTTCTATAGCATGTGCAAGATTAAATATTGCCCCATGTGTCACTGGTAACTTCCTGCTTTTCCACTCTGCTGTTGCCCTCACCAGCACCGGAGGGTCTTGAGAAAAGCATGGTGGGACCTGCTGGAATTCGTGTCTTTGTGTTTCCCCCAGGGTTCATTCCTTCTCCTCCAGTTGCTCTTTGAAACCAATTCTTCAAAGAGCACTTCTCTACAGACAGCTTAATTTGCAGAGAGCGTCACCAAACATCTTAATACTCAGTACTGAAGGAGATTATGAAGTTACACTCTTTACAAAAATGCTGCCCATTCAAATAATTAGATTTTTTTTCATGTGCTCTCAGCGAAAATGTAATGTGGAAACAAATTGAGTAATTGCAATCTGAACTTAATGGTCTTGTTGCACGTATTTTTAAAACTTCCTGCAGCCCTAGGGTTTTTTTTTTACAGGTGCTTAAAGTTAAAAGCACAAGGAATTTAAATGTGGAATGTTCCAGTATGGAATTTGTTCCAAGGATGCCTTTGGTGTCTGAGAGTCTGGACATTTCAATTTCTAGACTATTTCTGCTATAGATTTTGCAGAGAAACTTTTTTTTTTTTCTCCCATAGCAAATTCTGAACCATATTTTGGATGACATAGAGTATTTTGTTACCAAACTTCAAAAAGCTGCTGAAGCATTTGCTGAACTTTCAAAGAGGAAGAAAACGAAAAAAAGTAAAAAGAAAGGACCTGGAGGTAGGAGCTCTTACTGCACACAATTCTGTTTCTCTAAGGATCATTGAAGGAGCTGGGAAATATGACTTTTTGTGCTGTTCTTTTAATCAGTGTAGCGATTTTCTCTTAATTTGAGCACCAAAGTTCCTATATTCTTAGAGGGAAATCTATGAAAATAATTTGCTTGAAGTCAGCGGGGACTGACTAATTAGAGATATGACCACGGAATGTGCTCCTGCCTTGGTTCTGTATTTACAGAATTCTCTAAGATGGTAAATTTGTGATGTATTTACATGTTCACTATATCTGGAGTATTTATGGATGTCATATACACATATATACATACATAAAAATCTCATTTTTTTCACCAGAGGGTGTTCTTACTCTCCGTGCAAAGCCACCACCTCCAGATGAATTTATTGACTGCTTCCAGAAGTTCAAGCACGGCTTCAATCTCCTGGTGAGTGAGTGCCAGTGAGGCTGGGGCAGGAGCAGGGGCTGGCCAGGAGCCCTGGGCTGCTGCTCCTCAGTTCTCTGCACAGCGACTGCATGGGCAACCTTCTTCTCCAGCATTGTTGTGTTTCTCCTTTTCCTGGTTCTTTAAAGCCTTTTCCTTGGGAAATTGGATTTTGAATCGGAAAAGAATTCCTAGGAAGCTCTGTGGGGCCCCCAGCTCTGCTGTGTGTGCCAGCAGCAGCAGCTGCAGCCCTTGTTGAGGTTTATTCGTTCAATCTCACTGTGCTTGTTGCTGTCACTGCACAGCACCCACAGCCTCACCCCCCACATCCCTGCAGCTGCTGCGTCTGTGCAGCTCCTCAGGAAGCTGAGCTGACAACTGAAGAGCCTTCCCCGGCACCCCCTCCTCTGCAGGAGGGAATCTCCTGTTCTGGGGGTGGGACACCCCCGAAGCGTTTGCTGTCACACTCTGACCGTCCCTTCCCTTTGCCGGGGAGGCTGTGCCAGTGGGGAAAGCTGTTCTTGCATTCACTGAGTCAAATCAGCTTTTTTCTTCCTCTTAGGGAATGAATTCTGATTGCAGGGCTGTGGGAAATATTTAGACATGTTAAAAAAAAATATATATATATTTTTTTTTAAAAAGGTGCATCAACTGTTGTGGTTCTGACCTCAAGGGATTGCTGTTTTGAGGGAGGATGAATGTCTTGGAACATGCTTACCCTTCTCAATGAAAGATGGAATGTCCAGGGTTTTTTCCATTCCTTTTGTCACATTCTGCATTTAAATCAGTGGTTTTTACCCAAGAACAATCTGTGCATCTTTGAATCTTCATCCTCCCAGCTCTTCTTTTGGTGCTCAGCAGCCTCCAGGACCTGGTTCTCATGCTGGTTTGAGTTGTGCTGTAACGGTGCTTTCCTTCAGCACCTTTGCAGGAACAACAGAAACCTGGAGTCCGTGCTTTAAGTCAGACAAGGAGACCTGGATAAAATGGAGAATCTGGTTTAAAATTAAAAAGAGTAGCTAGAAGAGTAGAATGGAAATAGTTTTAAAACCCCATGCTGGAAGCTTCCAGAAATGCCTGCCATCTGTCAAAAACTTTTAAATAGACTGAGAGTAAGTTGTTATGACTGAGGAACAATGTATAGGAAGTTATTAGAAGTAAAAACACATCCTCCTCCTTTCCTCATTTGGAGGGACCTTTGGATGGCAAAGCAGAGCAAGGGTAGCCAAAAGCAGTTTGAGGAACAGATGGCAAGCTGCAATAAAACTTACTATAGCTCTTTAAAGCACATTTGGGCTTCTTGTTTCTGGAGCCTGTAAAGCCAATGTGTGATCAATGGATGAAAGAAATCCTCCCATAGGCAATACCAGTGAATTTTAATGGTTTGGGATTTTTACAATGTTTTTTATGGTGGTGTTTGGTTATAGGTTGGAATTGATGATCTCAGAGGTCTTTTGTAGAAATATCTTATTAGAACAGAGAAAGTGATCGATGAAATTCAGTGTTGATAGATTGATAGTCATGCATGGACTGGTGAGGCAAAAATTCTATATATAACAAACCAGAACAAAACATTGATGTAATAGAGATTCCTGGGAGAAAGACATCTCTGTTCAGTGTGCTCAACCAGGCAAATGGTAAAACCCCTCAGGGAAAAAAAGACAGCAGAAAATGAATAAAGAGCATCAATATGCCATTACGTTACCTGCCCTGATTTTTTTGCCAGTGTAGCAGAATTGGAGAAGGTGCAGGGTGGACAGGGATGCTGAAAGCAAAAACTTCAGACTCGGGAATAACAGAACAGATCTGTGAGTGCTTATGAGCAGCGCTAGAACCAGTGAGTAAAGGATACCTGGGTTTGATTTGGAGAACTTTGAGAAAACCAAGGGCAGTGAGAGGTGTCAGATTTCAGAGGAGGTTCTCCTTCACAGAACGTGTCACTTGGCTGTGGAATTTCTTGTTCTGCCCAGCGGGTGCTGGACTGGCAGCGGTTCAGGAGCAGAGGCGGGAGCGAACGAGCCCTGCACCCAGGGGTGCTGCTCACACAAACCCGCGCTCGGGCTGAGCAGGGCTGGCCGCTCTTACCTGAAATATTCATTGTCTTCCTTGTGGAATGTGTCTGAAAATGTATCCTTTGTTTTATTCCTTCAGGCCAAGCTGAAGTTCCATATCCAAAATCCCAGCGCAGCTGATCTGGTGCATTTTCTCTTTACCCCACTACATATGGTGAGGTTTTACAATTTTCTCAGTGTTTGCCTTCAGAACTCTTGTATTTATATGCTCTGTAACCTTTTCAGTGATAACAAGATTGAAATGTTGTGTCCCTGGGCAATAACTAAGGAGAAATGTGTGTCTCAGGATGAGAATTCCTTTAGAAAATAATTTATGTCCTTTTCTGCACATTTTCCCAACTATTAAATATATTTATTTAAATCATCTTTAGTCTTGTGTTGCACTTTGTCACTATAATTTTTAACTAGCAATAAAAAATTGAAATTCTCTACATAATGCAGGAGGAAAGTTGAAAGCATGTTTAATGGAAATATGTGTGGCTTTGATCAGAAAAGCAAAAATAGCATTGCCCAGAGTGGGTCTAAATAAAAAAATGATTGGTGACCAGGACAATACTTCAGTAACAGTTTAATTAACTTGGGGGGGGTTTTTTGTATTTTTTTGGGGGGGTTTGTTTTTTGTGGGTGTTGTTCTTTCTTTGTGGGGTTTTTTTTGTTTGTTTGGTTGGTTTGGTTTTTTTGGTTTTGTTTTTTGGGTTTTTTTTGGGGGGGAAAGGTGTTTTTTTGATTAATAACTGTTTCCTAGCAGCACTATAGATAACATAAATTCACAGTACCTTCCTTACTGATGGTGTGTGCTCCGTACATGAATTTAATCCTTGGATTTAGGTGGTGCAGACCACGGGGGGCCCGGAGCTGGCTGGCACCGTGCTCAGCCCCCTCCTGACAAAAGACACCATCGACTTCCTGCGCTACACCGTCACCAGCGAGGAGGGACAGCTGTGGATGTCCCTGGGGGACTCATGGACCAAAGCCAGGTCAGCAAAACTCTGCATATTCCAGAGAACCTCTCTAAAGTCAGGTTGATTGACATGACCTTAGCCAGGTTATCCAGCCCCAAATAAACTCAGTATTGTTTATTTTTTTGGTTTAGGTGTAGCTAGGCCCCCTGAGTTCCGTGCTTCGTACCTGCTTCCAGGTGTTCTTACAAAGCTGGCTGTTTCTCTGCAGCCTTTTGTTGGTGCTTTCACACAAACAGAGCGTTGCAATATTTTCCCCATGTCTCTCACCTCGAAAACGAGTCCTAGATTTGTTTTGATTGATCCTTCTGTTGCCCGTCCTTTGCTGTAAGGCAGAAGTTTGTTGTGTTTTAGCACTGACATGTCCTTACAGATGGAACAGTTTGTTTCTGCAGGGCACTGCAGGGAGGATAGTTGTGGTAAATAAATATTTTCTGCTGTTTTTTTCTGTTCTAGCATGATTCTGCCTGTACTGTGATCCCAGCCTCTCCTCTATACTAATAAAAACTTTAAAGCATTTCAGTTTACAGAAACCCCATGAAACCAGCACTTGTACGGCCCTTGGCACAGGTTTCTAATTTGCTTTTCCTGCAGAGCTGAATGGCCAAAAGACCATTTTATTCCCCCTTATGTGCCCCGTTTCCGAAATGGCTGGGAGCCTCCCCTGCTGAACTTCCTGGGAGCCCCGAAGGAGCAGGAGCTGAACCACTTGGCCGAGTCGGTGGCAAACGTGGCAGAGCAGCAGCGGAAGCAGGAGATGAAGAGACTGTCGAGCGAGGTCAGTTACTGCACAGGTGCCTGGGGATCAGCAGCACTTCCTCCAGAAATGAAATATTCTGGGGCATTGCTGGGGCCGTGCTCTGGCTGCTGCTCCATCAGCGCAGAGCCGTTTGCACTTCGCGCTGAGTTACAGGAAACCAAACTCCTGTTCGGCCACCAAAAACGCAGTTAGGAAAAAGATCAGATTTTTTGCTGACTGTTCTCCTTGAGCCTGTGCCCTTCCCTGCCTCGGCTGGGAGGACAGCCCGACCCCGAGGTTTGGTTGGGTTGGGCTCTGCTATCACATCCCATTGGTTTTGGCCATAAATCCTTCGGGCAGTGTTTGAACCAAAGTGCTCTCAACGTGCATCTATTCACAGGCACAGAGACTAAAACAGAGAAACCACCCTTTCTGGTGGGATTTTGGACTTCAACTGCTTCTACATAAATGTGGAATTTAATATTCCTTTCATCAATCTCTTGATACTGTCACTGTATTGCTTATAAGCATTCAGAGGTGCTCTCAGGGCAATGCCATATCAGGTAACCTGAGCCTCCTTCTGAAAAATCACTGCTGATTTGGAGAATTATTGTATAAAACATTTTTTCAAACTTTTCTTCAAAGGAATGTAATGAATTTAGCAAAAGCTGGGTTATTCTCTTTAAAAAATGGAAATATGCACCACCATCTAAAGCCTTCAGAGGAAACCAGGGTGCATTTTCTGACCAACTTTATAGCCAGCCCTTCGTTTCTCGGCCAAGATTCTATCCCTTCTTTTTTAATACAATTTATCAGAAAACGATCTTTGATTTTTGTGAAAATTTGAAGGCTATTTGTGGATTTTGTTGCTTTTTAATTAACAAAGGTTATTTCCTTTTTAAACATACAAAAGTTTTCATTTTTTTCTTTTGTTGGGAGGATACAAGATTTAATTTAAATTTTTGATTTATTTTTCTATACTGGTTGCTAATCCCATTAGCAGCTGTGATATGGAAGTGCACTTAAGAATTTACTAGGTTCACTTTATAATCTTTTCTCTTTTGGGGAATTATTATTGGCTGTTATGGGATGTTGTTTTCTTGCAGATCAATTCTCCCATTGGAGATAAAAAAGCCTCCCCAGGAAAAACTTATCAAAACTTCCCAGTCACATTAAAACTTTATTTTTATTAAAATCTCTGCCACCAGGGGAAGAGCACTGGGGGTCCTCACTCATGGGAATCCTGGTTTTTTACATTCCTTAGTCCCAAAATCCAGCTGCACACGCGGCTCCCAGCCCAGGGGTTCCAAGGTGGAGTCAGTTGAGCAATGAGGATTTTGAATGGTCCGAAACAACCAATAGAGTCCAGGGAGCTTGATGTGATGCAAATAATTTGTGTGTGAGTTAAAATGAATTTCAGCTTTCTGGATGTCTTCTGATGTACAGCATAAGCCAGGTGACACTGGAGATTTTTTCCAAAGAGGTCTTAATAATAGCTTTAAAGAATATTTTATGTGTATGGGGAGTTCTGTGTGGTTTTAATTGCTTTTCATGAACCCTCAGTCCCCCAAGAAAGTGTCTCTGGGTGTCCAGTCAGACACCTGGAGGCAGAAATTAGGTGAGTAACTTTTCTGTAGCCACATTAATGGAGATAAGAGAAAAGTAAGCCAAAAGCAAAAACAATGTGGGAGAAGACAAAAATACCCAAGAAACCAGTTTGGCAGTTTCTGGTGAATCTCAGCCAGTCTAACTTGTGCAGCTGGATATAAAGGATATAAAATTAGCTACTTCAATATCATAATACCCACAAATGAACTATTAAGCTTGGTCTTGTTTTTGGAAATGGCGATTAAAAGAATTTTTGCCTAGAAGGGGAGTGTCAGTGCTGGATTTAAGGTGGTGTTTGGTTGGGTTTTTTTTAAAGAACTTCCTAAAGCCTTGAATGTTCTTACATATGTGTTTGTTATAAAGTATTACTATTTTCCTTAATTAAAATCCTTAATTGTACCAACTATCACACTCTTTTTAGCATTTCTTCATGAGCTATAGCCATATTCAGTAAGAGTGTGCCATGAGCGAGTTCTCTCATATTGTGATCCTGCGACAGAGTGATGATTTTCCTTTATTTCCTACACAGACTGACTGTTGGCTGGCTGGAGGTTTGTGGTTTGTGGTGCCCATCCAGGCCAGCAGCTCTGAGCAGTTTCCTGTGCAGTTTATTTTAAAGCAGCTCAGCCATGTTTCTAATTGTGCTGCTGTAGCGATATCAGCGATGGCACCGCCCTTGCCCCAGAGAACGTTTTCCTACAGAACATCCCTGCAATATTAATGCAGCGGGATGACTCGGGATAGGAATTCTTTTCTTCTTATCCCTTTGATCCCCGCGTTCACATGCTCGGAATGCAGAAGCGATTCGGATTTCATGGGCACCTGGGATGGGGGACGCTGGCGGGGCGCTCCGGGGGTGGCACTAATCCCGCCGTGGCTTTGTCCCTTGTGTCTTGCAGCCTCCCGGCGTCCCCGACTACCCGCCGGCGGAAGGGTACGCGTTCGGGAACACGGCCTACAAGAGAGGGGCTCTGCTGGACCAGGGCGCGGCCGTGGCTGCCTTTAAGCAAACCGTTAGCCGCCATGTAGATAGGTAACCTGGAACCCCGCTGCTGTGGAAAACTGTCCCCGCTCAGCGCTCGGGGGACGGGCTCTGCCCTGCCTCTGCTGGGGGAGTGATTCTGTTCGGCAGCGGGGATGCTGCTTCGGCTTCTCTAAGCCAATTCCATCCTTTCTGTGAAATACTCGCTTTATCTGTGATGTTAAATTTGTCAAAAATAATGTGGTGGAATTCCAACCCAATTGCGAGCACAGAATCCTCCTGCTTGGGTTCAGATTTCGGTTCTGATTTGTTTCGTGGTTTTAAATATACTCTTTGCTCTTTTCAGAATTACAGGGAATGACAAGTCTGCTCTGAGATTCACCTGTCCTTTTGATTGATTGTTTGATTTTCTTAGCTGCTCACTTTGTGCTCCATGGTCTTCTGCTTTTTGTTTTCTGGGCTGGTTATAAATACTCACTTTCAGAACAGTGACACCTTGTCTCTTCCATTCTCTTTCAAATGTTACAGAAAATGCTCTGAAATGTTTGCATAGCAACCAGTGTCTTTTTGCACATCCTCTTTCACCCCTTCAATTTATCCTAAAACTGAATAACTTGACAAGATGAAATGCAGTGATCCTTGCCCTTGTGTGTGGGGAGGATTTATACCAGCACGAGCTGTGAAAGCAGTTCAGTAAAGAAGCACTGGAATTGCTCTCCTGTGCCAAACCATATTCTATATACGCTGTATGAAAAGTATTTTGTCTTATGAGCCATGGAAGATGTTCAAGCTAAGCTTTGGGGATCAAGTTGCTGGTTGAAGCATCATTGATAGAACTCTTTTGATGAAAACCCTTGCAGAACGCCTGGTTCTGAGCCATGTGCTAAAAGATCCTGTTGTTAATGTGCGTGCAAACCAATTCCCGTGTGGTGTGCAGGATGAAGAGTCAATTATTCTCCTGAACTTTGGATTTGCTCTTCATAGCAACAGCAGAGTAGTCATCTCTTGTTTCTCAAACTTCATTGCCTGTTGCATTCTTGTCTCAGGACTGGTCAGCTTGAAATCCAGATGATCTGTGCTCTAAATTCCTTTCCCTTTTCTGTAAGGTCTTGTCCTTTCAGAGTGAGAACATTCCATGCAAATGTTTTTGCCTCCACGTCAGTTTTAGAGAATGAGTCTAACTGCTTGAGCTGATGGTGCCAGGGTCTGTGTCTGGAGCTGAAAGAGCTACCCAGGCCTCCTTTGTGGCTGGTACAGAGCCGTGGGTGTTCCTGAGAAGCAGCTCACGAGAGGTGGAGTGGGTCTGTGGCAAGCTGAGCTGCTGTGGGTGCCTTTTCTCACCGCTGCAGTGGGATGGAGTCGGGGGCTGCTCCTGGGCAAACACCCCCAGCGTGCCCCCATCTCCCAGTGCCCTCAGCACCGTGAGCTGCCCTCGCTTCACTGCAGCTTGAGACCCGGAATACCCGCCTGGAGCTCGGGGAAGCTGTTAACGTGGTCTTACCCCGAGAAACTTCCATTTCAAGTTACGTTCTAAGCGTCTGTGGACAAGGAGGGAGCGAACGCACCTGGGGGAAGGCGTGAGAAATTCAAGCTGACCCTTTCAGCCAACATTTGCTGGTCCTTCTTGAGTTATAACTCTTCTTGAGTTATGTTTTTTGAAGGAATCAGGATAGTTAGGTGGGGACAAAATAGGAAGACACAGTTATTGAAATTATTTTGGGAAGGCAGTGTAAAAGTAGAAGTTCTGTCACAGCTGCCTTAGTGGTATCTCTGAGGTAGTAAGAAAGGAATTCAAAATTAAATTAATTTTAAGTGGATGGCAGGAAAAATTGCTATTACACATAGTTCAGCCTCATAACAGCTTATTCTGCAGGCTGGGGTCGATCTCCTGCTTTTCACTCTCTCCTTAAACACTGTTTTTCCTTTCCTTCAAAATCATCTTTCAGTCTAAGTGTGACTCTTCCTTGGTTCTGCTGCTCAATCAAGTGAGACAGTTCTCCACAGCCATGCAATAGCCAGGTTTGCTGGGG
>VZTX01025860.1:0-53442 GCA_013400915.1 Pardalotus punctatus | reverse complement strand
AGGGACGAGGTCACTGACGGCGGCACCGGGCAGCGGCGGCCGCTTTATACCGGGTCCTCGGGAACCGGCACCCGCTTCCGCTTCCGCTTCCGCCCCCTCCCGCCCCCGGGGTCATGAATATGCAGCGAGAGAGGCGTGGCCTCCCATGGGGTACGTGAGGTGTGATTATGAATATGTATCAAGAGGCGTGGCGTGCGCACGCGTCAGGGGCGTTGGCAATGAATATGCAACGAGGGGCGTGGCCTCGGGCAGCGGGGGACGGGCGGGGGGCGTTGCTGGGTGACCGCGGGAGGGCTGCGGGGGCGCCCAGGCACCCGCCCAGGGGCGTTCACCTGAGGGGAGCCGGGGAGGGCGATGGCGGGGCAGGTGCTGGAGAGTGACGGCGTCTGAGAGTGACAGAATAGCCACAAGGAACGGCGAGTCCGACTCCTGGCCCTGCGCAGGACAGCCCCAACGGTCCCACCATGTGCCTGACAGTTGTCCAAACACACCCTGAGCTCTGCCAGGCTTGGTGCTGTGACCACTTTCCTGGGAAACTGTTCTAGCGCCCAGCCACTCTCTGGGTGAAGAACCTTTTTGTAATATCCAACCTAAACCTCCCCAACACAACTTCATGCCGTTCCCTCGAGTCCTGTCGTCACCACAGAGAAGAGATCAGTCCCTGCTCCTCCTCTTCCCCTCACAAGGAAGCTGTAACTGCAATGAGGTCTCTTCTGAGTCTCCTCCAGAGTAAACAGACCAAATGTCCTCAGCCACTCCTCATACGGCTTCCCCTTAAGGCCCTTCACCATCTTCATTACCCATCCTTTGGATGCTTTCTAATAGCTTTGTATCTTATATTGTGGTACCCAAAATCACCCACAATATTCAAGGTGGGACCACCCCAGTGCAGAGCAGAGTGGGACAATCTTCTCCCTTGCCCAGCTGGCGATGCTGTGCCTGAAGCCCCAAGACACTGTTGGCCCTCCTGGCTGACTCAAATTCAGCTTGCCATCAACCAGGACCCCCAGGTCCCTTTCTGCAATGCTTCTTTCCAGCACCTCATTCCCCATTTTGCATCAGGGGAGTTTTTCCCACTGCCCAGGGATGAAGGATGAGCCTGTCCACTCCACTCCCAGCTTGAAAAGAGGCTCTTGGTTGGAAAGGCAGCATGAGTGACAACCTGTGGGCACATGGAGACTCCACCTGGACTGTCCCTGCCAAGGTAGCGGACGTTTGCACAGAAACAGAGCACAGAGCCCCTTGCGCCTGTCAGGCAAAGTTGTGGCATGTACAGCTCCAAACCAACACCTTGGAAAGTGCAGGAGTGGGCGCTGTTCTCTGTCTAAGATACTGCAAACTTGCTGGCCCCAAATTGTTGAAATTGTCTTTCATCAAGAAGAAAAATAACAGCTTTTCCCCATGTTTGGCTACAGTCGAGGTCCCATCCTGCCTCCCCACCTTGCCCCTGCTTCTCCTCCCATTAGAGGCCATGAGCTGCCTCTCCTCATGTCCAGCCCAGCGCTGCAATGGGGTGTGCGCCAGGCCACATGGAGAGGGTGACATGTGGCATTTGTCATGTATTTGTCACATCTGCAGAACGCAATCCTCAACACACAGTGCCCAGTGACCCTCAGGACATTAAAATGCTTCGTTCCCCATGGCAGCCGTAACCCTGCCACATTGGAAGCACCCCCTGCAAATTTGCCATAAAAGATGGTGTTTTTTTAACTCTGGTGTGTGTTTTTTTAGTCCCAATTAAGGTCTTCTAGCCCTAATTGTGCTGGCTGCATTGTGCAGGGTAGCGTGATATTTAATTTCCATTACTTACATAAAGTGCGGATGCATAAAGCAGCGTGCGAGTGGCATGTAAAAATGCACGTTACGTTGTGTAAGTGTAATTGTTTTCTGTTTCTTGACACGCCGTTAAGTATATATTCCAAAACTTTTTTTTTTTATGGTGAACTTCTTTCTCTACAACTCATGAATAAATAAACCACGAAGCATACCAGACTTCAGAAAAGGAAAACCACAGAAGGCAAAATGGAAGAACTGTACACATCTATTAAAAAGCAAGATGAATCTTGAATCTCACAAAGAGACTCTATTAGAAGTCCTAAAGGAACAAAAAAAAAAAGACAGTAATATTTTGTTCTACAATGCTGGTACCAATAGGTATTTGTTTTTAGTCTAATCCAGACCAAGGGCTGAAAAGCACGCATGACCACAGTCATGCACAGCTCACTAAATTAATTATCCTCTTGTGAGGATGTCCAAAGTCCATTCAAAGAATGATGGTGTTTAAGACATACTACTGATGTTTATAAACACAAAAAAGTGGCAAAATAATTATCCTAATTAGCCAAATGGTAAAGATAAATTTTCCACACTCATGACAGCCCAGTGTAACACCTACTCTTGACAGGAAAATATCATCCATTGTATTACAACTGTGATATAGCTTAATAAAACATTAAGTTTATTCCATAGAAGAAACAAAATATATCTATACTTACAGAAAAGTCTAATGAGTCTATGGTAAAAAAAAAAAAGACCTGAGTGACTTTAGTGTTAATTCTAGGAGACCCTAACACACCTGAAAACATCAAGAAAGGATCTAAGATGTCATTACAACTTCTAAGATGTACTTCTTGTTGCCTATGGCTTTGTGGCAGCCCAAGCTACCTGATGTTTTGACACCTCATTTTAAAATAACTGAAAAAAAAAAATCAAATTACTTCTTTTATAGCCCTTTTGTTGCCTGCTGTTGTGGTGAAGTGTGATCCTTACCTCAGCCTGACATTTTTGACTCGTTCTGGCAATGTCCAGACCTGTCTGGACATGTCCAGATATTTCTCCATTGTATTTCCTCATGTTATTTTCACTCAAGAGTTGTTAATTCTCAGTCTTTAGCTGTACCTAAAGTCAGAAAGGGTAACTTTCCATTAAACAAATACAATAGTTTAAAAAATCTTATTTTTCATACCAAGTGAGGTGGTGGAAAAAAAATCCAAGGAAACAGACCCACCTTTTCCCTCTGAGGTTCTTACTCAGCTCCAAATATTTAACCCATAATAAATAAACGCACTCTCATGTCTTGGCAGGGGAGAAATGAGTGTCAGTCGGGAGCCTGAGGTGCTGTCCAGACGTGTGCTACGTTTGCCCAAGAGAGGGACCGGGAGAAAAACCCCGGGACTGTGCTTGAGAGCAGGGCTGGAGACAAGCTCTGAGCGCTCCCCTCAGATCCCTCCTCAGCAGGGTGGTGATTCCTGTTCCTTGCAGTGTCCCTAGGCAAGGTGTAAGGATTTGAGGCTCTTCAGGGAGAGCTTTTTCTAAAAAAAGCATCCGGAAGTCACCTTAAAATCTCTCTCTGGCTCTTGGTGTGCACGTATCCACTTTGTTGAGTCACGTAGTTGGAGAACCCCCCAAGGTACTGATCCCTTGCTTACCCTTGCGCCCACTGGTTTGTTTGGCACAGAGTACCCGAGGACTTAAAAAAAGCCCTCAGAACACTGGAGAGCAGCATCCTGCTCCAAACACCTTGCCTTGTGTCTTGGCGTAGACGCTGGAGCCAGGGGTCTTCCCTATTTAACGAGATATGTTAATCAACCAGACATCAACAAGCTGCCGTGAGTTCTCTGTACTCCATTTCACAGGTACTTGGCTTACCAAATTGTTATGAAAACTCACCTTCCAGCCAAGCCAAACAAACACCACCCCCAATATTATTTTACACGCGTGTCAAAAGAAATAACTTGCCGCAGGCCAAGCGGGTGAAAGAATTTTACGAGGCTGCGTCTGATCCTCCCTTCTCCCCTCCCTCCGACAGTTAAAGAAATGTTTGTATGATGAAAGGGGTAAGGGAGCAGAGGACAGCTGGTTAGGAATTAATGAAATGTTTGAGCATTATCATGCGATAATGGATTTAGCTGACTGTTTGCCAGTGTTCAGATCTAGTGTGAATTGCTTTACATGAAAGGAGGGGATTCCTAGATTATAGAAACCTCCTGAGACCGCTGCTGCTCCTAAATCCTTTCAAAGCTGCGATTTAAAAAAAAAATGGTTGTTTTCCCTCTGGATGGACAGAGCCTTTGGGATTGTTTTGACTTGCTTTCAGACTTAATGATATTTGACACAGCCGGCTCTCTGAGGTGTCTCCTAATTGGGAGTGGCCGTGGGTTTGGGAAGCCTAAGGCTACGCTTGAAGCAAATCTGAGCATCCAGAAGCCCGGGTGAGGTCTCCTAGCCAGGACATTTGTAAACAGGACATGAAAAATGAGTCTCAACTTTTACACATTTGACCTGTAACTCAGCCCCAGGGTATCTCACAAAGGGTGATATATCTGATGGGAGACCCAGGCTCTGGACTTGAAACTGTTGTTTATCCTTTTTCCAACCCTCCCCCAACACATGCTGTCATTAAGATGGAACTTTAATGGCTGTGTAAAATGGCCCATGTCCCTTGTTGCTTTTTTTTTTTTTCCCCCCCTGAAACATTGGGATGCTTCTGTTTTTTTCAGATATGGACTTGTGGCTGGCCAGCCAAAGATATTTTGTCTGAACACAGACAAGTCTCAAGAAGGTTTTATGAAGAAGAACAGGAGACTGTGTGACTTTGTGACTGACACCCAGACAGGCAGATTTTCAGGTTAATTCAGGTTGCCCATGTTAGCCAGAATTGACTTTGAATTCTGAGAGCCAAGGGGCTTCCAACAGAACGTGCAGGTATAGAGTGTGACTCAGCCCTTTGCCCTGTCACCAGCCCAAAGTCCACCCATGGGGAGCCAGTTGGTTCATGCCACCCCAGAGCAATGTCAACAGTCCTGAGCAAACAGGGTGGTGGAGGTGTAGGGTCCCTTTGCCCTCGTCCTGTGCTGAAACCTGGAGTCCCCCTGTGCTGGGCGTTGGTGAGATCCCACCTGAAATCCTGTGTTCAGTTTTGGACCCAACACAGCAAGGATATTGAGGTGCTGGAGTGTGTCCAAAGAAGGGCAGCGGAGCTGGGGAGGGGTCTGGGTGAGGAGTGCCTTGAGGAAACAGGGTGTTCAACGAGGAGAAAAGGAGGCTGAAAGGTCACATTATCACCGTCTACAAGAGAGATAATAGAGGTGATCTCTGTCGCTCCTGGGGAGATTGTTTAGTGGTGGACTTGGTTGGATTTTACATTCTTAAAGGTCTTTTCCAACTGAAATGATTCTGTGACTCTAAAAGCAGTAGCTATAATTTCTGACATCATCTTCATATGGAAAATAAACAGCTCACGTTGGCAGTTATGTCACAAGGTGCTCATACTGGCTGTAAGAAGGGGTTTGCTGCTTCTGCCACTTGTGAGGTCTCATCATGAATTCATGCCTTGAAGAATGAGAGTTCCCTGTCATTATTTTCTTGGTTTGCACAGCTGAAACCTGGTATTAATGGCTGCAGAAATTATCCTGCCTCTTGAGTTTATGTGGTCTATAATTATCTTCACAATAAAACCATGTGGAATTAAGCTTCAGAGCAGTTTATAGGTGACAAGGGGTGACTTGACAATCCTTCAAGAACTGTGGCTTTCAGTCCTCAAGTGCCAAGAGCAGTTAAGATGCTGCTAGATAGCACTTAAGAACTGCAGGGCTTGTTCAGTTCAGTCATTGCTTCCCTCCTCATGGAGAGACCAGAACCTCTTTTTTTTAATTTTTTTTTTTTTTAATGCTGTTTCCTTTTCTGTTTCTCTGCACTTGGGCAATGAGCTGAGATTAGTCAGTTTTCCTTCTGAGCTGCCTCTTATGAAACCATGATTGTGATGTTTTTGAGGTTTCCATTGCTGCACAGGGATATTTGTATTTTGGTCTATTTTTATTGAAAAACAGGTACATTTTCATCATATTGGATGTGCAGGGAACCAAAATCCCGAATCAAAGCCTGAAGTACAGTAGGCTGTTTTAGTCTGAGATGATTTTCAAGTGACTTCATTCACATTAGCCTTACCCCGATGAAAGCTGATTGGTAATATTTTCAGTTTACACTGGTGAATGTCTAAAAGAAGACCGGTAAGTCTTCTGCTTGCACAGGTTCCTGCTGCCTGCCATAAAGCCAATTTTCTGAAGTTTCTGAGAGAGCTTGTGGACTTTCAGTACTTAATGGGAGCTTGTAAAAAAGATGGAGAGGGACTTTTTATACAGCCAGAAAGTGATAAAACAAGGGGAACAGTTTTAAACTAAAAGAGGGGAGAGTTAAGATTAGATATTAAGAAGACATTGTTTACTCAGGGGGTAGTAAAGTGCTGGCCTGGGTTACCCAGAAAAGCTGTGGCTGCCCCATCCCTGTAAGTGTTCAACACCAGGCTGGACGGGACTTGGAGCAGCCTGGGATAGTGGAAGGTGTCCTTGCCCATAGCAGGGCGGTTGGAATGAGATGGGCTTCAAGGTCCCTTCCAACATAAACCATTCTATAATTCTTGGTTACTTAATGCTTTCTCATAACAACATAATGCTTCATGGATTAATTAATAGATGATAGCCAGTTGGGCTAGCCCACAGAGAATAAAATACCATATTTTATCTGATCACCACACAAATGCTTAGTTTATAGCTCTAGACACTAAGTGATGACCTCTAGTTAACTGAGCATTTATCCCTGTTCTCACTCTTCCTGCTTGTTTTGCAGCCTTGTGGCTCCAGCTGGATTCCAACTGTGCAGGTGTTACTGGGCACGTCTGTTCTGATCACCAGGTGGGACCTGAAGCCTCTGTAGCCTTCCTGGAGGACTCACTTTACTCTTTGCTTTGCTAAGGCCTGTTACAACCACATGCTGTGATTTATCTCTCCCCTTGCCTAATCAGTCACATACCTAATTGGTGTTTGCAATATTCTGGGTCCCAGCATAAACAAATTGTTTAGCCCTGTGTCATCAAAACTGCATCTGGACAACCATCAGCGTTCTCCATATTTTTGGAAAATCTTAAGAAAGGACTCAGAAGGTACACCTGCATTAGTGACTTCTGCAGATATGACTCAGTGTTAGCAGAAGTCCACGAGCAGTTGCAAAAATAGACACTGTTGTGCTGACTGTATTCAGAGTGTTTTTACATTTCCATGAAAACATGAGTAACACTCACCTGGGTGATGGAAAAGCCAGTTGGATTGGCACTGGTTGGCAATGGGATGGAAAATTAGTATGTAAAGAACCTAGTGATTAAGATAATGAAAAACAATGTTAAGAGTCTTAGGTGAAGCCAAGTTTTGTAGCCCTCGAGCTTTTAGTTGTGAAATTGTTGGCTCTTGTGTTGTTTCTGAAATAGAAATCTATTTAAATGACTTAAGCAACCCAAGTTTCAAGAATAACCCCAAGCAGGCTGTTTTAGTTGTGACTGAGAAACCGAATTGGGTGAATACTTTTTATTCTAATTGCTTGAATTTCCAAACACAACCAAAGAACCAAACAACTGCAGACCTTAAAGTATTTAATATGAAAGTAATTTTAAACTTTGAGGAAAAAAACAGAATGCCAAATTTGATTGGAGTGGAAATCCCCTGCAAAATACTGGGATTTTTTTAGGATTCTTTTAATTGTTCCCCCCTGGCCCTAAAAGCTGAGTGTAAACTGAAACATTCACAGTTTTTGGAATTAACTCAAAACAGTTGTTTTGAGTTAATTGTATTCAGGAATTTTTCCCTTTTCCTAGGCCTGCATATCACCCCAGTCATTGATTTTCATGCAGTGTTGGACTTGTCAAAGTCCCTCTACCTGAATACAGTGTGATACTTCACACTGCTGTTCTTCTGCTCTAGTTTCACTTCTCATCTTAAATGATTTTAAAACCACTTGGTCCCAAAAGGAGCAACTTTTCCTTTCCTTTTCATTTCCTCATACTCTGTATCATCATAGAGTATCTCAAGTTGGAAGGGACCCATAAGATTGATTTACTCCAACTCTCTGCTCCTTGCAGGAAGTAAAACTAAACCCTATGACATTGTCCAGACACTGCTTGAACTCTGTAGAGGCACTTATGAAGACCCCCTCAAATACAGTGCTCTCCATAAATAACTGTAGTAGATAGAAGCATTTTGGAATGCAGGATAGTTAATACAATTTGCAGACATTTTTGTGGGGATAAACACATGGCAGTGCACTACGGACCCCCAGAATTCTGCCTAAGGAATTTCAAGAATTTGGGCTTGGCATGAGTCAGTTCATCTAGTTGATTTTGTGGGAAACCCTACCAAAAAATGTGTAGTTTTCTGTTGAATAAACTGTGCACATTGACTCATGCCACAGTCCTACATCTTGTGTGAGCTTGCCAAGGCTGGCAGGTCATGGTCAGGCCCTTTCACAGAACAAATCACCCTCCAGTTCTCACTTCTGACCCCTATAAAAACAACTCCGTTTTCCAGTTCCTCCTCAAGCAATTTCATCATTTTCCTCAAACACTTCCCAGATTTTCTGAGGAATACAACACAACCTGCTGGAGGGGGACCTGGAGGTGGCCTGTCTGCATGAACACTGTGCCAACAGCAGAGGAAGATTATAATGGAGATGTGCTTTCCTGCTGCTCTTCTTTCTTGGACAATCCTATCAGTTCAGCAGTTCTTTTTTTATTTATAACAGGAGCCTGGCAACTAAGCTCCTGACTCAAGCACCTCAAAGACTCAAGGCTGCTTTGGTAGGACCAAAAGTTTTGTATTACTGTCATAAGATGAATAAAGAGCATTTCTCTTTGGGTTCCAGCTCCTTTCTCTGGACTGACGATGCATTTATGCTGGATGCTCTCTGCAGGGATGTCTTAGCCCTCATCTGGGCCAGAGCACAGACGGACAACAGATGATTTGAATGGAGATCATTTGCAACCTCGAGAGCAGACTCAAGAGGTTACAGCTGAAGATAAAGAAGTTTGTAAAACTGAGAGGAGAGAAAGTTCCTAGCAGGGAGTTTATTTGGGAGCTTTAACAAGCTCCCCAGGGAAGTACTGTTCCTGTGGATAACTTTGAGAAGAGACCAGGAGAAATGTTTTTGAGGAGTTCAGATTTTTCTTGTCAAGTAATCAGCTATATTTCTGCCAGAAAAGGCCTTCCTCAGTCCCAATTAAACAAGAACTAGCTTGAGTGGATTGCTCCAAATGTGAACAAAACCTTTTTCTTTTTTCCAGCTGGCAAAAATTTCATATATTTTCCTTGCTCTTTTTCTTCCCTTGTTAGTGGTTTTGGTCAGACCATAAGCATATGTTGCAGAATCTGCTAGAAAAAAATGTTTGCACAATTGATATTTTCCTAAATGCCTTTAAAAATTTTTCAGTCAGTGCCCAGGTAGTTTCCTGCTAACCAAGTATTCCCCCAAACCATTTCTTCTTAAAGGACCATGCTTTGTTTTTGAATGCAAACTTAAGCTTGTTTTCCTGTGGTTTGAACAGATACAAGGTCTCTCTACCACATGGGTTTACTCACATCAAATACCACAAAACCCATATTTCAGATGAGCTACAAATCTCCCCTCTAAGAGCTTATTTTAACGAACTTGCAGCATTTCATCCTCTCTGTGGATTTGATTTCCCACTGAAATGCAGCTGAAGCCAAGATGTTTAAAACTTCTCAGGAAAGGGGACACACTGTTGGACCAACCTCACCTCCTTAGGAAACAGATGTAAAATTCAGAGACAGGGACAAGCCTATAAATTGGAGCCCCCCAATATTTCTAGGGCTTGAAGGCATTTGCACACATGAATGCTGAATTTTGCCTCAGCTCCCTGAGCTCTGTCTGAATTTTGCACTTCAAGCCAGCTCCAGGAAAACTTACAGATCTTCAGACCTTTGCTTTCTATCTGTGGGGGACAAAAAACACAGAGCTGGTTGTAACAGAGCTCTGGCAGTTGCACTCTCCATGACAGAAAGAAAGAAAGAAAGTGAAGCTGTTCAGCTGATCCATGACCATCTCCAACTCATCCCGAGATATATTATTTGAACCACAAAAACCCTCCACGCATTTCATGCCTTGCAGGGACGGATGTTCCACCACTTGTCTCACTAGTGGTTTGCAGGATTTACCTTGCTGTAAATCGGAAATAGTGCATGGGTGCAGAAATACCCATTATTTTTAGAGTACAAAATATCTTCTCTGTTGTGTGTGCGCATTTAATTCACGGACTTCACTTTCTCTCAAATGACCTAGGAGTATCTCTTGTCTCATGGAATTGAGTGTTGTTTGCTTGTTCACAGCTTCCTTTCCTTCCGTTATCCAGCAAAGAAAGTTTGCTTAAGTGGCTTTTGTGAACTCTTTCAAGATCCCCAGAAGGATGATACAGGAAACAGAGAGTTTCCTTTCTATACAAACTTCTAGGGTGTTCCCATAATAGCCTGAAATTTATCTGCCCTCAGCAGCCTGCAATTGGATAAAAAATAAATGAACTGTCAAGGGATCAGGCCAAACACAATTAACGTATCGGAGGAGAGTTTGCAATAAGAAAGAATCCTCCACTTACACAGCACCTTTTATCCCATGTTGCTAAACATTTTCCTTTCTACGTTTCCAATTACAAGTGGACCATGCTTTAACCATCCAGCCTGAAATTTTCCATTATTGCTCCCTGCCTCATGTTGAGCAGAATTTTCAGAGATCAGTGAAGGGGGAAAAGCTTCAGAAAAACAAAACCCTCTTAAAAAGGTGCAGTTACATTGCACTGAGCTTCAAGCTAATGGATTAGTTTTAGGGGTGTTTAAGCATTCTCCCTCTTTATTTTGAAGAGCAAGTTTGCACTACATGAGGCCGGAATGGGAATGAGACACTTGGCACAGCAGCAGTGCTGGGGATGAGAATCTGTCACTATTGCTGTGAAAATTCATCTGGGTTTGTCCAAAAAATAAACCACAGACAAACCCCTATTTCAGTGTTTTAGAAGCAGGTTTGTACCTCGGTTTTATGCCTTCCTACTGCTGTGCCTGTATTTTCTGCAGCCCCCCAAAAGCAGCCCCTGTAAGCCGAACATCTGGACAGGGTGCCGACAAAATGGATTCTCATCCTTCAGGATTTCACCCGGTGTGACCTGGCACTGTGGGTGAGATCTGGGAGGATTGTAGCACTGGGAGGGAGGGCAGGGCCCGTGTTGAAAGCTGACAAGGTAGAAATGTGAGTCATTAAAAGGCAAAGACCAATCTGTAAAGAAACAATTACTTACATATTTAAAAAAAAAAAACAAAATCAGATCTGGAAGGCACGTTCGCCTGGTGGTTGACACTCCCTACAAAAGCACCATGTTGTTCCAAAAGTCTCCCATGAGATGAACAAACCTTGCCAGGAATAATCACAGATCTGGAGCTGTATAATTGCTCAACTAAAGGCAGGCAGGGAACAGATAGGGAACCTGTGCTTTGCTTTTCCTGCCCACTTCCTTGCTTTCAGGGCTGTGTGGTGCTCCGGAGCACTGGGGCTTATATTGGCCGGAGCAGTCAGGGCACCCGGAAAAGAAAAAAAGCTTCTAAGCAACAGTTCCACGGCGTGTGTTGTTTTTAACTCCATTCATAAAAGCAGTGAGCCGGGCTGTGTGAGGCGGCTGGGGCTCTGAGCGCTCGTGTCTGCTCGGAGCAGAAAGCTCTCAACGTGCTCGAGCCGAGTGCCGGCAGTTTCATACCCTTCCAGCACTAATCCAGCAATAACGAAAATGGCTTTAAGCCACTTCAGACCCATTAGTGCTCTCCCGAATGCTAATATAGCGTAGAGATGAAAGGACTGCAGCGAGGGGAATGAGGGGATGTGGGCAACAGCATCGCCTCCCCTCTTCAGGATGTTTGGTTCATTCTCTCAAGGAGCAGAGACAAAATTTGGGGAGCAGATACCGTGGCACCACAGCACAGTGGCACTCCCATGTCATGGGACTCCGGGCGTTGCATCAGGGAGTGTTAACGGCGGGGCTCCGCTGCCTTTATTTTAGTGATAATTCATGGTTAACCAGAAATCTGATACTTGATCTGCTGCAGCCTGGAATGCCAAGTCCATATGCTGACCCGTATCTGTGTGGCCCCAGGCTGTGAAAATCGTTTGGGTAATAGCAATTAGCACAGCAATAGTTTATTTTCTAAATCTGCTTGGAAAAACTAATATTTTAAAAGTTAAGAAACAAAAATCAAACCTCTCATGTTTACCGTGAAAGGTCTGTCTTTGGTGACAAGAGCCTATTTTTTTTTTTCCCAAGTGAAACAGCACTACTTAAAATAGTCCCTGAGAAAAGGTAAAGAGGTTCTGCCAGAAAGCCTCACAATGCAGAGAAAGAAACTGAGGAGGATGGTTGATGTGGGACTTCACAGGTTTCGAAACAGGAGTGTGGTGGAGCTCCGGGATGTTTACTCTGCGGTAGGGAAGGTGAGAAGGGATTTTGCCCAGCAATACCTGCAGCAGAAGGTGCCAGGCAAAGCAGGCTGTCTAATCTATTAGAGCCATTTGCTGGAGGTGCAAACAAGAGATGTTCCCGCTGGAAATCAGGACCAGAGGTTAATTAACTATAGGAACATCCTACTGAGAAGCCATCCTGTGAATTCCTGTATCATGGCTCGGGGGCATTGCCATCAGATGCTTTAGGTATCCCACTAAGCTGCTCACCACGTTGTTGTGGAGATAACCTGCTTTTCCACTGATTCCAGAGGGATGCCAGGGCTCCTGCTGCAGGTCCCCAAACCTCAGGACTGTGGATACCCTCGGGTGCCTGCTGCAGGACTGTGCCCTACTTTTGTGTTTCTCAGTGAAAGAGCCACATCAAGTCTCTGGAAAAAAAAGCAAAACAAGGACAAAGTTCTGCCCTTCCACTACTCTGTTTTCATTTACAGCCAAATTCTGCCAATCTTTGAGTGTCTATTTAAAACTCCTATTTCCGTCCCATCAGCCTGTTTCCGTGCTGGGGTGCATGTTCCTTTTTTTTCCCTTTTTTTTCTTTCTTTTTCTCTTTTTCTTTTTCTTTTTCTTTTTCTTTTTCTTTTTCTTTTCTTATTTTTCTTTTTCTCGTTCTTTGCAGCTTTCATTTTTTCTTTTTCTTTTTCCTCTATTTCTTTATCTTTCCCACTGTTGTTTCACAGTCCACCTGATGATACTCATCGGTCATCACTCCAGACACACCAGGACCCTGAGCTGAGCCCAGTCCGTTGCAAACACTGTTACATGAGGTGTCAGACTGCTGCGTATCCAGGGGCGGAGACTGTGCCTGACTTTCCTTGGCTGTGATACTGTGGCTCAGCCTGGAACTGACAGCTGTGGAAAATTAATGGATGGGCTCTGTTTCCAAGGAATGGCCATCAAGGTCACGGTTTTGAGGCTATAAGGGCACAGCCCTTTCCTACTTGCAGCCAGTACACATGCCAGCTTTGCTGTCCCCTCTTCGATGTCACCAGATCGCTGTCACATGAGGGCACCGGGGGTGAGGGGGGTGCCATCGGCTGCCCAGCCTGTTTTCATGCTCAGGGACTCTATGAATACAGCCTGACGATGCTCGAGGTGTAACTGAAACCTGCTCTGCAGCCACAGCTCCTGGCTGAACTATCCCTGCCCCTTGCAAGGCTGAGCACAGGAGTTGGTTCAAACCAGCCTTGAGGACAGGGTCACTCCATGCAGCAGCGTGCAGGAAGGTACCTGGTGCTCCCCCTCTGCTGAGGGTACTGGCCTGTTTAGTGCTCTTCTCCATCTGTTTGGTGGTCAGCCCACTTGAATGGAGCCAATTTGGATGCAAAGAAATGGAATTTTTCCCAGGCAGAGAAGCCAGAGATGAATCCTTTTGGGCATGGAGAGCCTGGGCTTGAATACATTGAGCCTTGTCTCTGGGCAGTTTAATCTCACCAGCCAGAAACCTGTATGGATTTACACTTCCATATGCAACTGTTTGATAATCATGTTGCCATGGCTACATTTGAATCCTGCAATAAATGTGTAATTTCACACATTCACATCAAAAGGAGCTCCAGAACATACAGCTGCCTCACAAAGCAGCTGATCTCTCTCCATAAGCACTTTCCATTTTTAACACCATATTATTGTACTCACTGGTGTGCTTCTTTTGGGAGGGGGTGCGGACTATAGGGCGGGTTTGACAGTCAGTTTCTTGAGGTCTGACCTACACTAAGGTTCCCTCAATGCTGGTACCAGGGCAGTTGCCCTGCTGGGGTCAGAGCAGCCATTTCCAGCGCAGCACTGGTTCTGCAGCCACTCCAGCTGCAGGAGACTGAGATCCTTTGCAATTAAGGAAGGACAAAGTGAAACACAAGGTGCTGGTGTGCCCAAAATGCAGGGAGAAGGACTGAGAAAAAGGAGTGGAGCATGAGGCTCTGCTCAGGGATCTGATGCCCACCTCTCTTGGCAGTTTGATGCCTTCATCTCCTTTTCATCCCAGCCCTCTCAGGTCTGCCTCCCTTGCTCCTTGCCTCCTCTCACCCACCTTCTGCCATCTCAATTGCTCTTTATCTCACCATCCACCTTGTCCCAGTGTTTTGCCCCCAGGCTACCTGTCCCTCCAGTGCCCTCTGAGTGTTGTCCTACTTGTCCCACAGACACCCTCTGTTAATCCCATGGGCAGCTTTGTCCTTGGTGGAAACCTCTTTCAATGGCAATGGCAATGGCAGTGGGCAAAGAAGTTAGAGAGGGGCAGCTCACAAGGGGAGCTGAGAAGAGGAGGTACCAGAATACAGCTTCAACTAGCAGCAGCTGGTGGAAGTGGTGGATGGCACCCACTGAACATCAGATCTGGAGAGAAATTTGCATCCAGACTCTATTCCTGCTGATTTAAACAGATTTTTTTCAGGAACTTGAAACTTGGACAGTTCTGCCTTTGGTTTTTTTTTTTCCTATAGCAACAGCAGCTGGAACAATTGGCTGCTGTTGGCACCAAGGCAGGGCTGCAGCTGGTCTCCTCCTTGCTCCAAGCAAAGAGATGCTGGAGAGTCTTCAGCACTCAGAATATGGACAAAGCAAACATTTCACTTCACTCCATGAACTTACTGTTGTGTGGAGAGAGAGGAAATTTGACAGTGACAAGCACCCAATACTGACAATTTCTGTGTGAGAAATTGGAAGAAGGAAAAATATTGGAAAAGCATAAGGTTCTATTTTTTTTCTCAGCTGTTTATACAATTGGAAAAGTTAAGTAAGTCTAATTATTGAGGTTATTGGTTTTAATGAGTCACCACCTTGCTGTTATTATTCCTGGTTCCTGTTGCCATAGGACAAGAAGCTGCAGCTGGGCTGAGCCATGCTATGCAACAAACCCTCACGCTTGCTATTCCAAGATTAAGACATAGGAAAATGGGTGGCTCAGACAAATGGGAACATGGAGAAGGAAAGTGATGTTTGCCAATGTGTTGTGTGGCAACATGACCAGTACGCAGATACTGGGAACAAAGATGGGTTTCTACCAGAAACTGATTTTTGCATGATTTTGAAGAGCACTTCCAAGGACACGATAGAAAGAAGGTTGGCCACCATCATGGGCTGGTTGTTGGTGGGAAGGGCTATGGACAGAGAAGTCACAGGGCTTTGAGAGCCAAGACCTGAGTTTGGTGTTACAGGAAGGGATGAACCAGTGAAGGGATACAGCCTGAGAAACAAGACAAAAGGGAAAGGTTAGGAGAAAAATCTCCACAGGAATATCGTAAATGGGTAAAAGTGAAGTGTGATCAGGGGTCATGAGAAATGTTTTAGTAACAGAGGAAGGAAGAGATATGCAAGAGATTTACCTGCAGGGCTGGAGAAACTGGGCTTGCAAAATTCTGCAAGGGTTAACTGCAGCCTAAATTCATAGATTTGAAAGAGAGGTATGAAGTGGCATCAGGAGCAGTGCCTGCATGGCAGATAAACCACTGTGTTGCCCACTGTGTTTTGAGAAGAAGAGAAAGGCTTGGGAAGAAGGGAATGTCAAAAACTGTGTTTTATCCAGGTTGGGCTTTGGATAATAATTAGACATCCATGAGAGATCCTGGAGGATCAGATGCCACTGGAGGATGTGTGTTTGCATGTGCATTAGCGTGGGAGACAGCTCTGATCTGCCTTGGGATCAGGCAGAGCCGGTAGGGTGGAGGCAGGAACACACCAACCCCCAGTGTTTCATTGATTGGTTTCAAATGATCAGTTGTGTAGAAACAAAGCAAATGAAGTTTCTGGTCTCTTGGATGCAGAAGGTGTTGGTTTGCTTGCAGCAAGTTAATCTTTTTCAGCTGATCCTGCACTTTTAGTTCTTTTTCCGGAGTGGCAGAGAAAAGTCTTTTTTGAGATGAGCTCAGAAACAAAAGGGAAGATCTGCTAGAGCAGTGGGCTTTCAGACAGATTTTCTTTCCCTCTCAAATGCATACAAGGGTGCCTACTAAAAATGCCATGGGAGCAAGCACAGGAGGGGTAGGCACCGAAGTGAGCTCCCCATGGTGTGAAAGTCATCCTCAAGCCATTGGCTTTTTCCCAGTGTGGCCCCTCCCTGTAAGCCCCACAAGAAGAGTGGCATGGTCTCTTTTTCTCCCAGTTTGAACACTGTGTCCAGTCAGTTCCAGCATCCATAGCCTCGAGGGAGAGGGAAACCCTTCCCTTTATCTCCGTGGCATGGGTAATGTATGTCTTTCCTTTTCACAGCTACCAAAATCTGGCATTTCCTGTTCTATTATCCATTTCCTAATACTTCCCAGGGCTTGAATGCTGGACTCGGCCAAGACTTCAGAGAGGGATTAGCATGGACTTGCCTTGGCCGTGGATGACCTTCATTCTCTTTAGCATTTATTCTTGCTGGAGGATTGAGGAGGAGAAGGGGAGGGTGAGCCACAGCTAAATCCTGTTCTTGGATCTCCCTTCAGCCACTGAAGAATGAGCTGAGTGCCTAAATGAACCCAAAAGGCACCATGGGGTGAGGCACATCACATCCAAGCCGGACGTGGTGGCCTCTTCCCAAGTTCCTGAGCTGCCACACGCTCCAGCCATGCTTCAGCAGGCAGGACAGTCCAGGGACTCTGGGGACTGTGACAGGGCTGCTGCCAAGGCTCTGAGCTCCCCTCTGGGTGACTGGAAAACAGCAAAGACACAGGTCATGAATGCTGTCTGGAGTGAGTGACCTGGATGTGTCTGCCCAGGCTCCACTGCTCCCAGGGCTTTGTGCCGGAGGCTGAAGTGGATCCTGTCCAAGGCGTGGAGAGCCACAGCTCTTGCCCAGTTGCAGGAGACGCCTCTGTTCTCTCTGGTACCCAGAGTGGCTCTGCGGACCCGGCTGCACAATAGGCTGGTGAAAATGGATGCCAGGAGTATCTCTGTCATCACTGCCAAACTTCCTGATAACAGACTGCTCTGCAGCCTAACACAGCTCACTGAGAGGGAATTCAGATGCTCAGATGAGAACTGCTTAATATATTGGCAATTGTCCATGTCTTCACTCTTGGGGCCACCTAATTTTTTGACATGTCATGCCAAGCCCCCCTGTGCAGCACCATTGCTGTGAATTTTGTAGCTTGCTAAAGATAAGCTGTGTTTTTCTTTGTATGCTGATCATTGCTTTCTCTGTTGACTTGTGTATGTGAGAACTGTTTTCCTAAACTCTCTTGCCTCTCTTCCAAAGCACACTGAATCCTCTAACAGTGGCAAGAAGAACCTGGCTTACAACCCAGCTCATCCTCTCCTTCTCCCAACAGGTACTTGTTTGAGGTTTGTGAACATGGGAATGCCTCCAGCATTGCATAGGGACAGGGCTCAATCCACTGTATCCACTGAGTCCATTACTACTGAGTTTGCTTCTTCTCTCCCTTCTAAATCTGTATGATGAAACAGTTTTCCCCAGGCATTTGGCACTTCTGAACATTATTTAGTGCACTGCATTACAAATAAAGGAAAATACTCAATTTCTCCTCTTTTTCTGTTTTTTGTTTGAGGTTCAAATTTTATATCCCCCAGTCCTTTTTTTGGTAGGTTAAAATTAATGGACTTTTCAGGGTGATCAAGGGAGAAATAGAGTGTCAGTCTTTTACCAAATGAGACAACACAAGAAGTGTTAATGAGATAATCTTGGATAAATACCTTTTTTCCCCTACTCTTCCCATCGGATCAGTGTATGGGGTACCAGGGCCAGACAAGTGGGAGAGGCAGCACTGCTTTTGCTTCCCCCTCCTTCCTGCATACAGAAATGAGGGACCTGAGGAGACTCCAAGCTTGGATCAAAAAGGATTGTCTGCTAAGAAACAGATTTGCTTCCGTAGAAACATTCCTCCATCTCTTCCATGTTGGAAGAGAGAGACTTTGGCCATTTTCTTTTTCTTAGTTATGAACAAATAGCACATGGCCATCACTCACCACTAACTAAGAAGCCCAGTTCATGTATCTGGTGATACACCCTGGCTGCCCCGAGGTGCTGTTGTGCAATGGAAGTTGGTAAACTGGGCCAAAAAAATGCCTTAAAATCTCCCTGCTTCCACAGTAGCTCAAACTCCCGGTCAGAGTGGACACAAAATACACTGGGCCAGAAATGTGACTTTACAGACACCATCCATTTCCTTCCACATCCCTTTTTTGCCACCAAGAATTCAGCTAATTAAGCATAGCATCACAGACGACAGCAGTTAGTGTCAGTGTTGAAGGATCAACACTGCTTCTGCAATCCCCTGCATGCCAGCTGGGAAGAGTCAACGTGCCCTTCCTGGGAAGGCTGTTGCAGTGATGAAAAGATGACGGATGTGTTATTAGACCAATATGTATGTGCCAGGTCCAAGGCCTCAGGTTTCTGTAGAAAGGTGTGACATTTTCTAACTTAAGGTTGGAAATATATGATCTGTAAGATCTCTTCCAACCCAAACCATCCTGTGATTCTAAGACTTCAGCAGAATTGTTGACATGAAATGGTTTAGCGCTGGATTTTCCATGAGGAAACACCTCTCAGACTCTGTGCCCACTAGCACAGAGTCACCAGTAATACGTGAGAGCCCTCCCAACCCCTACGATTAGGAAAAAACAAGAGCTGGCATGAGATGGTAAATGCTGCCGTGCGGTGTTCAGAGAAAACTTGTTTGCGTGGGATGTGCTGGAAAAATTGCTCAAGGATGGTGCATTCTCATAAGAAAAATGATCTGGCTGCTGTTCAGGTCAGTGGTTTTGTATCAGGGCTGCAGGCTGTGTGGTTGCTTCAGCATATGGTGCAGCCACTGGCAAAGTGTTTGCTCTGCATGTGACCCAGTCCCCCTGGCTCTGGGGTGTTGGAGGTCTTTGTCCTCACCCAGTTTTGGGTCTGGATCTGTGTTCTCAGAGCAGCCTGTGCTGGCACAGGGCTCCATGGCAGAGAGAGGCACCCTGTGGATGTCAGCCCAGGAGAGCAGGGCAGTCTGGATCAGTTTGCTGGTGGGGCTTAGGCCCTTCATGGTGGGAAGGTGGGAGGGATAAAATGCTATGCTCATGTCGATAGGAAGTTATAACCAGGGTTCTGATCCTTGCTGAGCAAAGCAGTGACCGTGCTTCCAAGGTGGATGAAGAGGTTCCTGGAGACACAGATCGTGAACCAGCAATAGCTGCTGAAAGAACTCAATTACGGGAATGCCCAGGTGCTAACTGGAGCCTCCTTCCAACCTCTGCTTGACAGGCTGTCAACAAGCCATGAAGGGACAGCCTTCACTCCATCTCCTTTTTCACCTTAGGTGAAGGCTGAAGGACAAAGACACCTGGAAGATCTCCTGTCAGGCAGAGATCTGTAAGCCCTCATTCACTCACTTTTCATGCTGTCATACCAGCAGACCCTCAGCCTTTGACAACGGCAGCATTGGCCTATGCGTGGTTCCTGTAACTTTCGAGACCAGAGCCATCAGCAGGACTGCAACCAACACCAGCCAGACCCTGTAGTTTTAGGGGTGAGGTTTAATAGATTTGTTTTAATAGGGTTGCTCAGTAGAGAGGACCCTTTGTCCTCAACAGCATTAATCAAAATAATACAAACAGTAAATTTAATGAAAGAAAATGAAGTAGCTGTCCAAGGCAAGCTGCTGCTTCTGCAGAGAACAAGCCCTGACACTGCTAAATGATTTGATTCTGGTCAGTCCTGGAGCAGCCACTGGAAATAAGACCAGAGTAAGGTTATGCCAGAGGAAGGTTATGCTTTAGGTTCCTTGTGCTACTGCTTTTAAAGAAAAGAGCCTTCACAGCAACTGCTCTTTTCCCTCTGGAAGAAGAGCTGAGGCAGAGTTTGCAGTGTAAAGTTTAAAAGAGAAATGAGGAGGGAGTAGATTCCCCTTTTCTTGCCAACACACAATATTTCTCATTTGTGGCTTTGTGCATTGCTGGCCAGCACAGATGGTGATGGGTTAGTACAGGGAGCACTCCCTGCCATCGCATACCTTTGTCCCCTCCTCACCACAGACCTGTCCCAGCACACACAAATGCCTTGTCTCCCTTTTGATCCCTGGTCACCTCATCTCCAGGAAGATTTGCTGCTATTTGCCTGCCTTTCCAATCCCCTTCCCATCCAAATCAACCCTGCCAAGTCGCCCTCCATGGTATTTTCACTCTGCCACCCCAGCTGGAGCTGCAAATTGACTTGGACCTTATGTCCTTACTGTATCCATGCAGGAGGTCCCATGGAAGCACCGGGCATTTGACACCAGCTTTTGAGTAACAGGCACCAGTTTTAGCTTGAGATGCCCAGGACCATGAGCGCTGAAAGCTCCAGGATCACCATGTTAAACCCAGCCAGGCTCTCCTTTTAAAAGCACAGCCCTGCTTAACACCTATCATCACAGCTACAGCTGTGATGGCTGCACACCCAGGTTTGGGGTACAGCGAGAAGTTCAGGCCTCTTCCCCCCCAAACACAGATGCACATTTGCACCCACACACAAACCCAGGGCGTTAAAAACTTCCCCGTGATGGAGCTTTCACAAGCAGCATTTCTGGGAAGGCCTGGCATTCAGATGGCAGGCAGGACAGCTGGTATCAGCAGTGCCTGTCATCGTGGTGTCGGGGCTTTGCAAAACAGGGTCTGTCTTTTGAAAATATTTTTTTTTAAATTAAAAAAAAAAAATTAAGAGTAGCCTGCTAAGCCAAGAACTCCCTGCTCCTGACCATCTCAGAAGATAAATCATACCAAACCATGTTCCCCTGCCTGGGGATTATTGTACCGTTTCAAAACACCAGCCCAGTCTGGTAATTCTGTGTTTTAACCCCTCTGCCAGGCTGCGTCCTTTAGCTGCCAGCAAGCATCCTCTTCCCAAATTAACCCAACCACAATGAGCTGCAGCAGAATCCGCATAATTGCTCTTTCTTGCTCCAAACAGCCTGACTTACAAAGGGGACATTTCCTGCAGCAGCCAGCCCTGCAATACTCGTTATTCCTAAATCAGGGGTTGTTGCGGTATCTCTATTTTCAGATACCGCGTTTAATCTCACACGCTCCCTTCAGCAGCACCACCGGCTGCAGCAGTCCCGCAAGATGCCCTCTTTCCATCGTCTCCCAGGCAAGCAAGCCAAGAGGCTGCCGGTGGAGCCGGCATTCCCCGGCGAGAGCTGCATCCCCCCTTGGAGCCAGGCATGCAACTTCCACCTGCCCTGGCAGGCGCGGAGCACTCACGTTGGCGGCGGCGCGGATCCCTTTCAACAGCTTAACTGCGGCTCATTTTTAACCCCGGCCAGCGGATCTAAGCTGCTCTCCCCAGGGTTCAGACGGAGCTGCCTGCATGACACCGAGGCATCCAGACGCCGGCTCGCCAGCTGACATGTCAAAGCAACGTCGTGGTTAGCAAACACATCAACAAATCGACTGACAACCCACACATCGGCGGGAGCGGGGTCCCTGCGCTCCGTGCCGCTGTCGCTGCTCCGGGGTTTGTGCAGCCCCGTCGAATTCGGTGTTGCTATCTGGCGTTTTCTGCCGGTGTCTAAAATAGCATCAGGAACGTTCCCTGTTGATTTCCCCGGCAGTGCTTGCTGAGCCATGCTGGGGACCACGGCTCCCGCAACCTGCCTCCACGCAGCACATTAAAAACATTTTCTTGCCTTCTACCTCCAAAGGAGGTGGAGGCGGGGGGGAAGCCCTGTAGATGTTTTTTTGCCCGGCTATCAGCAAATCCCGACCTGAGCTAATTCTGCTATGGCTGAAAGCAGAGGATGTCTGCAGTGCATGAAGCTGATTTGCTGACTTACCCTTCATCTCTCCCAGGAATGCCAGGTGAAGAAGCTGGCCTCTCGCTCCAGGAAAGAGCCACAAGGAGCCCGGCAGCAGCCACTGCAGAGCCTGCTCAGAAGTTCGCTCTCTCTGTCACAGTGTGTGCAGCTTGCCAGGTATAGCCTGGATGAGAACACCCCGTGCTTTTCCCAGGATGAATGAGATCAGCACATATTCAGTCAAGGAAAAAAAATAAATATATATGTGATGGTTTAGGACCCAGAGGAATATTTTTGGTCTACAAGTTGCTCTGCTTTACAACTCAGGATTTTCTGGGGTGAATTTCATAGGGAGAGGAGTTTCTCCTCTGCATTTGGTGTTGTTAGATGTGTTAAAAAGCAAGCAAATGATGGTATCCATGGGGTAGGCAGGAACCCATCCGGAGCTGCATGAGGTGGAGGGCACGTGAAGGGCACCCTTACAAGCAGCAGCGATTCCTCTATAACCTGCAGGCTGATGCCTTTTGACTCAAACCAGCACCTTGCTGTTACAGGCTCCACATGGCTTATGCAGATCCGGGCTCCACTGGTCCTGGCTTTCCTGAATGAATTGCACCTGGCTTTTTCTTCCACCTGGCTGCTCCGTGACTCCCCAGGTTGACAAAGTGCCTTTCTGCTGCCAGCTCCTTCACATCAAGCGTCTCTCAAGGCTCATCTCCTGCCTGTTGGGGAGGGGCTGTCACTGATCTGAAACCCTGGGGTGACAGGGAGGCATGGAAAGGGCACGAGGTGCTTGGAGGACTCAGGTGGATTGAAACATTTTGGTGTCAGTGTTATGTCAAAGAGCATCTTGTTCCTCTGGGTCTCTGTCGTTGTTCTGGGTGTGGATTCTGTGCTCCCGTGCAAGAGGCCCATGGCATGGCACGAGTTTTGATGCCTGCCACGGCCTTACCTAATGGTTGGGAACGTCTGGCGCAAGGAATGTGGCATTTTTCTTTAGCCTTGGAACTAAAGTGGCTGTGTTGGAGGAAAATTAGATGATTTCCTCAGGATCAGGCCCCAAAGCTTGTCTGGCTGGGAACCCAGTTCAGCTCCACAACTCCCTCGCTTTAGCTACTGCAAACCTCATCCCTTTCCCTCTCCCAAAGCCCAGGGCTAGGTGTCACCGAGGTACTGACCTCTGTCACAGACTCTCTGCTTAACCTTGGGTGTGCCCCTGTACCTCCCTATCCCACTCATCTGCACACAGCTCCTGTGCAGCTCATCCACGCAAGGAACGGGTTCCCTGCCTCCCACACCTGGCCTCGTTCCCTGCTGACAGTGAGACTGGAACGTGGGGTTTGATGTGGCTGAGACAGTCCCCGTGAACAGGCTGTGGGGGAAGCCGGGCTCCCCCGGGTGTCACTTCAGCAGGATGCAGCAGGGCGGTGTGCTGTGCTCACCTGTCACCGTCCTAAGGCCAGGTTTGTTCTCCTGCATCAGCAGGACTCATGGATGGCTGCCAGCCAGACCCCGGGGGAAGGTTTATCCCACCTGCACTCGAGGTCTGGCAGAGCCTCAGGCAACTTGTTGCTTGTCTGAGCAAGTTGGCTTCAGATACTGGATGTGCCCAGAACCCCACTGGGTGGCAGAGTGGGGAATGACGCAATCATGGAGGGCCAGAGAAGATGCAGGAGAAAAGTCCATTTGAGGCCAAGCTTGGCAAGAGTCCTGGGTTGGGGACATTGTCCCCTGTGCCCAGTGACCTCTGAAGTCACAGCACAGAAGGGCAGTGCTTCATGGGTCCCTCTTGGAAGGGAGGGGGAGTGGGGATGGTGGACCTCCCATCACCTCTGCAGAGCTGCCTCTGCCTTTGACCCATGAGGCAGCCATGGGCATGTTTGGAAGCTACACACAAGACTGAACTAACCTACCTCAGATAAGGCTTGGATTAATTAGTCAATACATGTTAAGTGCTGCAAAGATTTAAGGCTCTACTTAATTGTTAAGTAACTCAATCATCAGTGGCTGCGTGGGATGCCTGAGGCAGAGAGTGGATGAATCAGCCGTGCTCTGGCAAGTGCAAGGTAAAGAGGGAGAAAACTTTCCAAGGCTGGGTGACAGCAGGACAGGTTGGTTAGGGGACAGCAGTGATTACTGAGGTCACTGGGACTGACACAGGTTGCCCAGAGAAGCTGTGGATGCCCCATTTTTGGAAGTGCTCCAGGCCAGGCTGGATGGAGCTCTGAACAACCTTGTCTGGTGGAAGGTGTCCCTGCCCATGGCAGGGAGTTGGAATGAGATGATCTTGAAGGTTCCTTCCAACTCAAACCATTCTGTGATTCTGTGACTGGGAGCACTTAGGAACATCTAAAAAGGAGGTCAGGTCCTGCATGGAGCAGCCAGCTCTGAGACCAGGAGTTCCTTAGGCTATGGAGGGAAAAGCAATGATTTCATAGAAGAAAGAGACAACAAGACCATGAAGAACTTCATTGAGCTCTTCAGGCTTGTTATGGCCAAGCCACTCTGAAAGAGGTGGTTTTGGGGCTGAACCAAAATTCTTTGGGGGATGTGAGAGCAGTTTGGGTGAAGTGGGGAGCATTTAATGTGCCATGGATTCATCTGTCCTCCCTGCAGGGACTGGTCCCATGTTATAGGCTTTGGTGGGACATGAAGATGCTGCTGAGGAACCAATATGTGTCCTGCAGGAACTCAAACCATGAAGTGATTACAACCTGAGAGGATTCCCAACAGGAATGTTCATGCAATCCATCACCAGCCTGAGACATGTCTTCTCCTGCCACCATACAGTGTGGCCTGTCACTCAGGGGTGGGTTTCAGACCTGGACCTGTTGCCTTGTTTCTGCACCAGCAAATTCCAGCTTCCACAGACTCTCCATTTGCCCCTACCCTTCCTGCTGAGCTTTGCCCTCTGCTTCTCTCCATGTGGGAGCTTCCCAGGTATGCTGCAGAGTCTGCTCCCAAAGACCTTTGCACAGGATAGGAATGCCCTCAGAGTCAGCCAGGGTGTTTTCCATCTCCTTGTGGGAAAGTGTCCCCCCTTGAAGGTGCAACTCACTGATACTGAGGCTTTAATCCCAGGGTTAATCCCTGTGCAGAGGTGACTTCCAGCCATCCATGATCATGAAACCTTGGCCAGATAAGATGAGGGCCTCCTTGCATTGTGCCTCATCCACACACACATTCCCAGAGCTTTCTGTGAGGTTGGAAGTGGGAAGGACCTATCTACCTGGCATCACTCTGGCTGGAAAAAGCCTCTGAGCGCTGCCCTGGTGAAACATTCATCTTTTCAGAAACAGGGAGCAGGCAGGAACAGCCTGTACTGTTGTGACAGAGCTGCTTGCACGAGATGAACCTCCGTGCCAGGGTTGGGATGGTTGCATGTGGTTCATGTGGGATAAAGGTGTGAGCTCTGGAAGGGGACACAGCCAAACACAAGCCCTGGGAAGGGCCAGCAGGACAGCATGGAAGTATTGGCAAACAAGCCATAAATGCTTGCTCTCTTATCCTGCAGACTCCCATGTCCCTGATCCCAGTCCCTGCCCTGCAGCTCTCTGAGCAGAGCAGCAGTGCCAAAGGCAAGCAGCCCAGATAGGTTGCCTGGGTCTTGGATTAGACCTGTCTTATTCCTGGAGAAGCTGGAGTCACCAGCAGGCAGCCCCCTGTCCCAGCACCAGCTGCAGGGCTTGGCGTAGGTTAGCAAGGCACCCCTTGACCTCAGCGTCGCCCACGTCCTTACAGCCTTGCTTTAATCCTTTTTTAATTAACTGCTGAGGGGTGTGATGGTATCAGAAGGGTGGGAGGGGGGTGGCCTGGGGTGTTTTGGGCTTGGTGTATGTGCCAGCCAGCTGGGTTTGTTATGAGCCTGTCAGATCTCACAGGGCTAGCATTCCCTCTCCAGATCCGGTTGCAGCTCAGGCATTGCGTGGATCATCCCTGCGGCTCTTGCACTGCTCAGGGATCCTGCTGTGGCCCACCTGGCAGGTGCTGGCGTATCAAAGATTCGTGTGAAGCTGGCAGCTGAAAGGCAAAGTGGCTTCTCTGACGGCACAGAATGCTGGGGAGGAGGTTTGACTTCAATCAGAAAACCCTGGGGAAATAATCAGAGCAAAGACGGAGTGGCCACGGGGATGTCCAAGATGGAAATGAGGGTGAGGTCAGCAGTTGGGTGGTCACTGAGGTCATGCAAAAAGCTCTTAAGGGGTTTGGGTTTATCAGTGCTTGGTGCTGGGTTTTCACAGGGATTCAACACCTGCTTACCTGGGGTTTGACTCGAGGACAAGGCATATCCAGGCTTTCCATACCCCCAACACCTCCATCATGGGGACCTGCAGTTGCCCAGAGTGCCTCTAGGGATCTGGTGCTCCTGAGGAGAATAAGTTGTACACTGGACCCGAATGCCATGAAAGTCTGTTCCCAGGCTGAAAGCAGCCTCTGGCTGAAAGGATGAGTTGTTCTGGGGGCAGATTACCTGCCTCTAGCCATGGGTGTACAAGAAGGCAGGATGACTGGAACTGAGATCCCAGCCTACTGGCACTGCCAGGAGCACCAAAAATGTGTGTGCTGGGGGTCAGTGCATACTCTGAGAGCACATGATGTTGAGTCCTAATAAAAGTACACCTAGACATTAACCTCCACATCCATCCTGTGTCTGACCTGCACCCTCACTGTGATTTCTTTGAGAGGAACTTGCCCAGTAGATTTTGATTTGGCCTTTTGTGGCCCTGAGGTGGCTCTTGGTTTTTAAACATCTAATAAGATCTTGTGTAACATAAGGCCTTGAGGGGAACCAAGGGGATCAGAGCAGGGAACAGAGCACGGCTGTTCTTGGCCATTGTGGATGATGAGGCACAGCTGTGCCCAAAGCAGCAATGAAGTTCAGAAATGGAGGACCTGACCTGGATGAGGTGGATGCAAAGACTTTCCAAGGGGTGAACAACACTTCAGTCCCACTGGGAAAACCAAACCACATCTAATGATGTGGAGCAGAGGCCAGATGTGTTCAGAGTCAGTCAGATGCCCTCCTGGCTTTAACTGGTGGAGGCTGCAGACCACTTTGACCAGACACCTGGTGCACAGTTGGTTCTCCATTGCTGGAAATCTCCAAATCAACACAGCAAAATTATTGCTCAAAAGGAAATCGTGGGCTTCGCAGAAGTGGTCAGTGCTGGCTTTTGCAAGAGGGTGGATTGCTGAGCACTGTTCACCCCATGTGCTTTAAACCCTGTGACTCTGAACCATCAGCTGGTCACTGGTTCCTCTTAGCCAGAGTCATGAGAAGCTTTGTGGGTCTATTACCTGGCCAGGAGATGCTCTGCAGGATTGCTTACAAAATCTCTGCTTCCTGTGCACATAAATTTGGGGAGACTGACTTTGAGGGCTCCATCCTCATGCTTTGACTTTGCCGCTGACAGCAAACTGCTGAGTGAAAGAGATGCCTGAAATGAGGGAGAGCTGTAGATATGCAATGTCTCTGCCTGCAACACACCTGTTTCCATGCAAGAAAAGCCTGCAGGGGTCCTGCTCACCCCGATGTTTCCTGGCCCCCTTCCTGAGCTGCTCCCTTGGTACTGGGATGTGCGCATGCAAAGCAGAGCACCAGAGAGGTGCTTGGTGAGGGAAACCTGGGCTTTGAGAAGACAATGCTTAATCAGAAGCATGACCAGAAGGTGAAGGGCAGGGAGATAGATGCATAAAATCTCCTTGATGCCTTATACTGCTGTCCTCTGTTGAAGCTGGGAAGTTTGGCAGCAGCAGGAGCCTTGCCACAGCAGAGGCTCCACCATGGGAAGAGATTGCTCACCACTGGGTCACCTGAGAATCTCCCTTGTGGGAAAGGTTTTAGAACTGCTTGGCCAGATGAAAGTCCCCTCAACTGCTAAGATTCCTGCCCTCTTTTTGGTTATACTAAAGATAAGGTTTAAAAAATCCTGTGGGTCAAGGCCTCATGAAACCTCCCTCTGTAGGAATGCTTCCCTTTGAGCTTTTGCTGTTGGGCTGCTTTTTTTCCCCTCAAGATCTGCTGGTTCTGGGGTTGGCAGGAAGTCAAACGCTCTTCACTGAAGTCAGCCGTAGCTGGAAGCAAAACCAGTTATTCATCCCCTCTTCCCTGCTGCAGCCAGATGTGCGTTGCTCTCCTGAAGCAATGCTACTGCTTTCATATTCCTGCCCTCTCTGCTCTGAGGCCATCCCTGCCCCACAGCCTTGCTGGTCTGCAACCCAGAGGAGCCCCAGACTCTGGCTCAGCACTCAGCAGCAGCTGGTTCAGCTGGTGGCAATGTGGAATTTTGCAGGCACCAGGCTGTGTGAGGGATCAGAGGTAACTCAGAGCTAACCTGCCTCTTGTTCCTGGGGATGAACCATGGCAATGTCTGAGCTTCAGGCAGCAAAGAGGGAGTGGAGCAAGGCAAATGCAGGGTCACAGAAAATGGGATTTCTTCATTCCTCAAACAGTTGTTCAGTTGTGCTGACCCATGGTGCTGCTTGGCCGCTGTTTTTCTGCACTCACCGTGGTTACTCCCCATGGGGCTCATTAAAAGCACAGTGTTTGTCCCCATGGCAGTGTTGGTTTGGAGAAATGGCCACAGCTCTCTCAAGAGGCAGAGTGGAGCACAGCACATGTGCTCCCTTTAGTTCTGTGGCTGGAGAAAGGGTTGGAGCAAAGGAAAACATGAAAGGGGAGATGAAAGGAAAACAGCTGGGCAGATCAGGACATGGTGGGAAGTGAAGGTCTGCCAACCACAGGGCATGACCACAAAACCAGAGCTCCTGACATACCCCACAGGGCTGCAGGATTGACCAGCCTGGCCACCCATGGCCTGTCTGTACTTCCTACAAGCTGTGCCTGTGTTATGCCCTGACCTGTGCCCCCACAGCAGGAGGGATGTGTGGGACACAGCAGCTCTGCTGCAGGCTGTCTGCCAGCTCAGACCAGACCTGGAGGCATCAGGAGATGCCCAGTGACTGCAGGCACTGCTCAGCGTGGGGAATGCCAAGGCAGCAGGACCACAGATGAGACAAATGGGATGTCCCTGCCAGAGGCAGGTCGTGCCTTGGCTTTGTGCTGTTGAGCTGGTGCAGCTCTTGGCTGGCCACTGCCTGGAGAAAGGCACCTGCATTGCAGAGTGTGCTCAGAGCAAGGCAGCCAGGCTGTTCTGCAGCCTGTTGTGGTGGCACTGGGGTGTGTCACCTGTGGTGCTGTGTCACTACTTCCAGTTCCCCCCCACAGTGTCTCAGACAAAGGGACGTTGTGCTGCTTGCATTAGCATAGAGAGCTGAGGAAGGCATGGAGAGCTGGCAGGGGAACTTTTTATACCCCAGAGCTGATGGCCAAGTCAGCTTTGTGGATAAGGATGTTTCTCGAAGAGAAACTGGGGCTCTGGGGAAACCTTAGAGCCACTGCCAGGACCTAAAAGGGCTACAAGAGAGCTGGAGAGGGAGTTTTGACAAGGGCCCTCAGTGATAGGACAAGGGGGAATGCCTTCAAGAGAGAGGACAGGTTTAGAGTAGATGTTAAGAAGAAATTCTTGACTGTGAGGCTGGTGAGGCCCTGGCACTTGCCAAGAGAAGCTGTGGCTGCCCCATCCCTGGAATTATTCAAGGCCAGGCTGGATGGGGCTCTGAGCAACCTTGTCTTGTGGAAGGTGTCCTTACCTAGGGCGGGGGGTTTGGAGCAAGATGATCTTGAAGGTCCTTTCCAACCCAAACCATTCTATGAGGACACAAAAGTAAGGTGTGAAAGAGAAGGGCTTTTTATGAGCCTTGGTTTTTCCCGTGGAAGGTTCCTGTTGTGCTGGGTGGAGAAGCTGTGCTCTGGGACCTTGGTCTGCAAGGCCCACAGGAGGGCAGGAGGCAAAGGCAAGCACAGGGATCCTGGCAGGCCTCGAAAACACGTGAGAGAATTACATCTGCTCAGTGAGAAGGAAGAGCTGGCAGGGAACCTTCCCCCTCCCCTTGCATCTGTCCAGCGCTGAGCAAACACCAACTAATCTTCCTGACACTTGCAGAAGACAAGGAAGCATTACAGTGCCACAGTGGTCAGTCAGTGAAAACCACAGCTGCAGTGACATATGCTGCATGAACCCACCCCTCAGGCAGGCTCACCCCATCAGGAGCAGGGCTGAGCTGTTTCCCACAGCAGGTCAGGGACAGAACCAGAGGGGAGCCCAGACATCCTGTCTTGCAGCCTCCTGCTCTTGCTTCTGGGCCACAATGAGCTCAACCAGCCGGGGCAATAACCCCCCAAGGGGGCTGTAGGGGTGAGGAAATAATTAAAATCTGATCTGTGCTCCTGCTTTGGAGAAAGAAAACCCCTCTCACTTATTTTCTTAATGATTTAAAAGTACTCTTTCATCTCCAAACCAGCAGGAACCTTCTATTGTTTGTTTCTCTTAGGTTTGCTCCTAATCAGTTTTTGCTCAGCAGAGATGGAGATGTGGGAGCCAGTTTATCAGGCAGAGCAGAGGAGACACATGAAACAGAGTGGAGAAAGTTGGTTCTCATCAGCAAATACTTATAGATTTGCTGCCAAAGGTGCAGGAGCTTGTTCTTGCTGCTCACAGAGATATTTGACAAATAACAGAGGTATTTGCTGGGAGTTGATTAAATTTTAAACTCAAATCAAAACAGAAGTTGTTGTTAGACTTTCATGCTCACAGCAGCAGTGTGTACCCACCGGTCTGACACCAAAACACTCGTATCCAAGTCATCTGTCCAGGGTTTACTGCAAAGCCATGGAGGACAAGAGAAGTGACCTATTGAACCTCTCCATCCTGTCCCATGTCTGCCAGTCATCCTGGTTTACTCATTGCCCTTTCGTGTCCTATCCTGAGTGCCCTGAGGTGTTGCATGGAGATGTGCTGGGATCTTGCTGGCTTGTTCTGCCAGGTGCCACCAGAATGTGCTGCTTGTGTAGCCCTTCCCTGCCACTTGTTCCTTCTGGTGCTTCCACACAAAACATCCACATTTCCTCCGGTCTGAACATTTCTGTTATGGAGCCCTGCATGGCAAAGGAAACATTTTTCACTCGGAGGGGGTAAGTGCTGGGACAGGTGCTCAAGATACTGTGCTGTCTTCACACCTGGAAACAACCAGAAGTCATCTGGGTAAGATCCTTATCAAAGTTTGAAGCTAACTTTTTAGAGCAGGAGATTGGACTGGAGATGCCCAGAGGACCTTTCTGACTTAAATTATTCCATCTTCCTCAGCACACAAAGGAGAAGGTCTTTGTTCTGACAAGAAAAGGAAAGGAAAGAGAAGGGGGAGCAATGACTTCAGTGTCCTTCATTAACCTTACTGATTCACTTTGAATCATCATCAGCTGTGTACAGGACACTGCTGCCTGCTGGCTGCAGGAGAAACCAGTGCCCTTTCCCTTCTCAAGGGTCACAGGAACTTGGGATGGCCAATGAACAGCCTCTGCCTCCTTCAGCTGATTTCAGAGCCTGGTGTGGGGACAGAGCTGTATCCCTGTTTCTGCCAGGAGTGGAGGCATTAGGGAACAGGCAGCTTGCCCAGCTCTGCAGTGACGCACTGGCCGCAGCAGACTCCTGTCTCCCAGCCCTCTCCATCTCCAGCCAGGCTATCTCCAAGGAGAGCCCTGTGCCAGACCACAGATGTGGTTCTCTCCAGGTCCCTCCTCTGCTCAAAGCCTCAGAGAGCTCACCAGGGTCCCAGGGCAGCCCAGTCCTGGCTGCAGGCAGGCAGAGGTGGTTCCCACCAGATGGGAATGCTCTCCATCTCCTGTCCATCTCCATAGTCTGAGGTGTGTTTGAGGCTGGGCATCCTCCAGCTTTTCTATAGTCACTCGTCCTCCTCTCTGGTGTTATGGAGGGGACAGAGAGACTGTGATCCTATGCTTTGCTTAAACCCTTTGATCCCAAACACCTTGCTCCCTTTGCCCACCCATTTTCATACCATGTGTCAAAAAAAAACCATCCTTTGGACTTCTGAAAGCCCTACATTGGTGGGGTAGAAACTGTTGGGCAGGAGCAGAATTACAGTCATGCACAGTGATTGCATAAGGGGATTTCCTGGCCACTTAGGAAACCTGACAGAAATACAAACCCAAGCAAAAAAATCTCGTCTTGAAATCAGGTTCCTCAAAGAGCTCAGGGATGTGGTGGTTGGGCAGGACTGACACAGACCCTGACCTTGCCCCAGCTCAGCCACCCTGGTTCCCTCGGGCACCCTCCCAGCCTGCCCTCCAGCACCAGCTGAGTCTCGGGTCACAGAAGGGATTTATCGCCCACCTGCCTCAGAAAGTTTTAGTCATCACCCAGCTGCTGAATAACCCTCTTGTCTGAATTCCCCCGAAGGCCCAGAAGGACTCTGCTTATCTAACGCTCATTTGACCGGATAATTTGAAGGCAGTTCCAAGCACTGTGGAAGTGACCTGCTCTAAGTCAGTTCAGCATTTCAATCCCCTCAGCTGCAGCATCAGCAGTTTTCCTTGTGTTCTGTTCTTCTGCCTGATGCAGGCTCTGACATTTCTACTGTCCCAAGCATCGTGTTTACCCTGCTGGGACACAGGGGATGAATGGTGACCCCAGTTCTTACCATAACCTCTGTGTTACCTTCCCTGGACCCATGGAAACTCCAGCACAGGGGATCTTTTGCAAAGAGTAATTAATCTTAAAAGCCTTTTTTTGTCTCATCCTTGAATGCTTGAAAGTGGCTTCCCAGAGCCCTTCCTCAGGACCTCTGAGTACAGTATTAACAGCTTGTTCCTGCACTGTCTCCTTTTTGGGTGTTATTGATTAATCCTGCTGCTGTTTGCTGTTTTGCTGGCAGGGTTGTGTTGCTTTCTTGCTGCTGGGGAGATAAGCTGCCGCCTTGCCATGGGTAGAGCACAACAGGTATTTAGTTCCAGTGCTAATACTTTCCAACAAAAACTTTGTTTTCTGCGACCAATCTCGTGCCCGGCTTTGAAACACTTTCAATGGGTCTATTCACTGCACAGCCGCCTGTGTGAATGTATGTGAAAGTTACTCAGACAATCGCCTTGTGTTTGCTCTCCTCCTCCCACTGGGTGCCCAGCTTTTCCTGAAAATGCTAACGGGAAGTGGCAAAATCATCCTGAACCTCTGAAATGACTGAGCCATCTTTTCATACCTTTCAAGCTCTAGTTCCTGCAATAGCAGGATGCCACAGTCAATAGCTAAGGATGTTGATTTCTGATATACTGGAGATAAAAAGCTAATACTGCCTTGCTTTCTCTTGATGTGCTTTCCCCCCTTCACTCTTCCATGCCTTTGAATCCTTTCCCATTTCAGCCAAGTCTGGTGCAGTGCCAAAGATTGTAGATATCAAAATTCCTACCACTTTTGCAAGTATTAATTGCTGGATAAAGGAAAAGTCTCTTTCAGTGCCTCCACTAAGGGAAATACAATACTATGAGGATACTACGTGTTACCCCAGAGCAGAAGTCTAAAAATGTCTCTGTAAAAACCCTTCCAATCCCTTTAAAGCAGGTTTCATTAATCCACTTCTCCAAGGACAGCTTGTTCATTGCAGTGAATGATTTGCAGGGGTTTCTTCGGTCCTCTCCTGTAGCTTACTGCACTTGTAGTTCCCTGGTCTGTCACTCTTGGACTGGATGAGCTGAGAGACCTCAAAAACTGCCAGTGCAGGAGGATGGCTCTGTGGCTTTGTAGGTCATGCTGGTGATGAGAGGGAGGATCACAGCAGTATCCTCCAGCCTTGCTCTCTGTGCTGGCTATATCAAATCATTTAGCCACTCAGGAGATTGAGCTGCAGCTTCAGAGGCAGGAATTTATTTTCTGGAGGAAAGTACTGAAGTTGGGTGCATTGTGGTGGGGGGACCTGGGGACAAGAAGGAATGGCTTTAAACTAAAAGAGGGCAGGTTTAGATTAGATATTAGAAAGAAATTCTTTACTGTGAAGGTAGTGATGAACTGGAACAGGTTGCCCAGAGAAGCTGTGGATGCTCAATCCCTGGAGGTGTTCAAGGCCAGGTTGGATGGGGTTTTGGGCAACCTGGTCTAGTGGAAAGTGTCCCTGCTCATGGCAGGGGGGTTGGAATGAGATAATCTTGAAGATCCCTTCCAACCCAAATCATTCAGTGGTTTTATGACATTGCATTGTTTTAGCCATGAAACCCAAGGGGCCTGAATTGATGCCAGAGAAATGGCAGTAAAAAATAATATGGGACTTTACGATCTCAAGTGGATGAGCCTGAATATGAGGTAGGATCTTTTCAGATATAAACTCACCTGGTTTCATGTTTTTGCTCTGTAGGGAAGATGATCCTTCTAGGAGGTCCAGACACACCAGCAGGTCACAGCTGTGCTCTAAGTCTGTTGTATATCTGTCCCTGGTGGGGACTCTCTGGGCATACCCACATCCTGGCCCTAGTTCCCTGTCCCAGTTATTCCTTGTTCTATCTCTTTTTCCTTGTGCTTGATTCCCTTCCCTTTCCAGCTCACAAATGTCCTGAGCTGTCTTGCAGACTCTGACCTTTCCACCATGGTCTCCTTCTCCTTGTTTCCCATTTGCCTTCATCCAATTATCATGTTACCTTCTGCTCTCTGAGAGGAACTCTGCCAAAAATCCCCCCTCTGTGCTGTGTGTTTGCCAGGTCTGAGCAGGAAAATACTGTTTCCTGCTATTTCATTATCAGCGGTCAGGAAAGTTTCTCCCGCTGAGGGAAGGCACTTCAGTGAATTACATCCCTCCTCAGCTGCCTCAGAGGAGATCATGTGTGCTAAATCCGGTCCTTTCTGTCCCTAATTTTCCCCTTGTAGCTGCACCATGGATGGCAATAAGAAGAACAGAGACATGAGGCTCATCCTAGCTCCTGATGAGCATCCTCAGAGCCCCTGCACAATTTGTCCTTATCTCCCTTGAGGACAATATATATGTCCTAATCTGAGCTACAGCTCAAGGGGAAGCCCCAGTGAGGGCGAGATCCCACAGTTTTCCTGTAAGAGAGCAAGCCCAGGCTCTCTCAGGGTCTCTTGTTCAGGAGCAGACAAGGATGTTTTATTCCAGCTTAGTCAGAACATTTTCTGGTTTTATAACTGGACATGGTTCTTTGGGATATGTGTATGGCTCATGATGTGATTTTTCCTGGGACAGCTGCTATGTGTAGTACCAAGAGGTGGTGACAAAGCTGCCATTGCTGTATCTGTTTGTAGAACTGATGCAGAGGTGTTGCAGCTTGAGGCAGATTCACCCCCCATAGTCAGAGAGAAACAGGCTTGACTAGGACATCTCATCCCAGGCGATGTCTGCCCATGGATGTTACAGAATCTGGATGACAAGGTCACGTGCAGACACCTGCTCCTGTCTGCTGACGCTTTGGGATTCAGACAGGAATTGCCCTAACTGCAGATCTCACTGCAGCTCAGGATAAACTGGGAACTAAAGGGGCCCCTGCCAGAGGGAGCAGCAGAACTACGAGTCCCTAAGTTGCTTGGCTGAGCAGGATAGATTTTGGCAAACATCTGGTGAGGTTTCTTTGGCAGTTCTGCACCTGCAGGTCTTTCAGCCAGTCTTGCTCTGACCCTTCTTTGCAGGCACAACCCTGGTCTGTTAAAAAGGATGGGACATGTGTGACTGTAAGCACAGTGTCTGGCATGTTGGGGTCTATGATTCATGAGTCAGAGCTAGAAATCAACCAAAGAGAAGAGCCAGCAGGGGTGAGTCATTGCAGGGTTAAAATCCTCTTCCCAGGTCAGTCAGGCAATGCAATGCAGCCACCTTCCCTTCCTTCCCATGGATGTGTGTTTGTGCACTTACACTACCATTTTGTTTTTAATGAAAAGGATTTATTTTGATAGATAAAGGCTTCTGGTTATGTAATTGCCCTTGTAAGGAAGCACAGAGGAGAATTTTAACAATATTGCTGGCTCTTATGCAAGAGTGTTGCCAGTGTTTACTCTGCAGACATGTGAATCTCCTCTGTCATTTGGGCAGAAAATGATGCCTTAATCTTCTAAGACATTTATGAAACATTGGATTACGCCAGGATCAGTGTGCTATCATCTGTAAGAAATTTACTGGCTGATTGGATTGCACAGAACTTTTCAAGGCAGGTTTTATATTTAAACTTTGCATTTCCCTGCTGGAAGAACAGCAGATATCAAACCTTTAAGAGCTTTGGATAAATCATGAGGTCCTAGTTCTCAACAATTACTATCAGCGGAAAGCTGGGCTTGTGCATCTGTCAAGAATAGAAGCTGTATGGCTGATTACTGGTCTCCTATACACATTTTCATCATATTTCTTGGCTAAAGGGAATTAAACAAGCCTAAATTGCACAGTAATGCTGAGAGGCCATTCTGAATCTTATCTGTTCCCTGGAGAGCTGTGACATGATTTAATGACACAGGTTTAGTGTATCACGTCACTGGCTGAAGCAGTGACTTGAGAGCTAAATTAGGAACATAATAAGGTATAGGACACCAAATCAACTTCAGCTAAGTTAGCTCTGGCAGGTTGTCAAGGTTTGACAAAAATATTGTTCAAATGTGAGAAATTTATTTTTTTTTTCCCCTCCCTGCTCCTTTGGCAAATTGGAGGTTTCTGGGATGTATGTTGTAATGCTGTTATAGTGCAAGAGAGCATCTGGGGTTAAAAGCCTGGTTTTCAGCCTCATTTTCTTTGTGACTGCTCATGTTTTCCAGCAGAGGTGCAGCCCATCCATGGTTTCAGACAGCTGAAATAGGTTTGTGCCTCTGTATGAACCCCAACACCTGGAGGACTTTGGTACCCACAGCTCATGGCGGAGCCTTTGCCACCACCTGTCTCCAGACTCTCTTCTGCACCAGATACCTGCACCCACAATAACCAGCTTTGGAAGCTCAAGATATCTTTCAAGGCAGTAGAGTTCAAATCTTGAGGTTGTAAGTGCCATAAAAATGCTGCCCTTTTAAAAACACCCCTTTGAGTGTACTCGGAATCATGTGCTCACATGAGTGTCAGATACATGCAGTGCTGGACACAAATAATGATCCTCTTGCCACTCTCCTGACTGCAGCAGGATGCTGGCCCAGTCTACCAAGTGTTGACCTTTCTTAAGAAGTCCAGCTCTGTGATTCCCACACTTCTCCATGGCCAATAGAATAAAAAAAGCAAGGCTTGCTCCAAGTTAAAAGGTGATCCCTAGTATCCTTTGGAAATCTGGTCAAGGTCCCTGCCCATAGGTACACAATACTCCAGGCTTATTTACTGCTTTTCACCAGATGTTTGTGAATCACCGATCACCAGCCAAAGGTTTCCCTCCCCACTTCTTTCCTCTCCATTAACACAGCAATGGAGCCACTGGTTCTGGCCATTCCTCCTTTTACAGGTAGGGAAACTGAAGCAGGGACTTGGCAGAGCTGGAGGCAACAAATGTTGTGGGCCTGGATGTTCCAAGGGCAGGTTAAAGTGAGAGCTCTCAGGACTGGTTCAGGCATGCTTGATCTTGCCTGGGGGCAGAGGGAAGGACAAAGTCACCTGCTCATGTCCTTCCCAATCCCCCTCTCAGTGGTTTGAAAGTCCACCCAGTCACTTTGGAAACATGGCCCTCCCATCAGTGACACACAGGCTTCTTACAGTCTTCCTGTTTATGTCTTACCCATGCTCTTGTTCCCACAGTATTTGCAGTGCTTGGAGCTCTGGGGCTGTGAGTGGAGGATTCAGGGAATGACACGCACAGAGATCCTCGAGCAAGGCACTCACCGACCAGGAATGTGAATACCCCCAGAGCATGGCAGTGGGGAAGGGAACTGAAGAGGTGCTCCTGACCCCAAGGAAGGGACCAGGATGGCCACTGGCACATTTTGGGGCTCAGAGTGAGTGTCAGCAGTGTGGACAGAGATTGTGTCACCAGGTAATGGCCAGGGCTCCCTGGGTGTGACAGGGAGTCTTGCCGTGGGTGGGAAGAAGTTAATTTCTCCTTGGGTGGGGAGGGCAAAGAACTGGGTGTGGGTCAAGTAGGCACATAGTGTGAAACAAAATAATGGCATTATCTGGGAGACCTGTGGCTGGATGTGGCCTAAACAGTGTTTTGAAACCCCCTCGAAATAACTCCACCTTTCCGGAGAACTCTGCCGCAGCAGGGGTGAGTCCCTGGGTCAGCCTCGTGTGGGGTTGCAGGAGCAGGGTGGGCAGGCTGGGAGACTCTGCAGTGTGACACCTCCCCAGGCACGGGAACACCGTGTCTTGCCCCACCTTTGCCCTGCTGTAAATGATTAAACAGGGCGCTAAGTAACAAAGAGTCCTTCCCATGGCCCTGGGCCAGGAGGAGGAAATGCTCCATCCAACAACCATCACCAATGTTAATTCCTGGGATGGGGAGACCGGCTGGTTGTGTAGCCATAGTCCAAGGCTCAAAGTCACCAGACTCATGAAGTACACACGGAAAGGCAGCTGAAATAGAATTACAGAGTCATTTATGTTGGAAAATACCTCTAAAGTCATTGAGCCCAACTATTCACCCAACACTGCCAACTCCACCACTAAATTAATCTCCCCAGGTGCCACATCTACATGTCCTTTAAATCCTTTCAGGGATAATGATGCCACCACTTCCCTGAGCAGCCTGTTCCAATGCCCCTTCTATGAAGAAATTTCCATAATATCCAACTGAAATCTCCCCTGGTGCATCTTGAGGTCACTTAATCTTGTCCTGTCACTTGTGGCTTGAGAGAAGAGACCAGGCCCCACCTGGCTACAACCTCCTGTCAGGGAGTTGTAGAGAGCAAGAAGATCACCCCTGATCCTCCTTTTCTCCAGGCTGAGTTTCCCCAGCTCCCTCAGCCGCTCCTAATCAGACTTGCAGTTTCCCGCCTTTCCCAGCTTCACTGCCTTCTCTGGACATGGGTTAATTGCTATTTATCTGCCTGGCTCACAAATAAATACTGATTATGGGCCTTGTTGGTAAAAGCCCAGTTCAGAAGCTGGAAGGTCAATGACCTGCTGGAAAGGGGCCAAAGACAATGCTCTGGCCCTGCTGTACTGTTGTTCAGACAGAGGTGGAGGTGTGCCCCAGCCACCCTCCCTTGGCAGGGGTTCCACAGCCAGGTCTGACCAGGGCAACCTTGGGTCTGCTGTTAGGGCAGAGCCCCCCAGGCCTCCTGGCACAGAGGAGATATGAGAGAAGGACAAATGGCACAACTGATGTTATTCCAGAATCAACAAAAAACTGCCCCTTACAGAACCCTTCCTGACATGAGGCCACACTTGTGGGCACAATGTTCACATAGTGCATCCATGCTTTGTTGCAGGAGTCTACTATTGCAGGATAATTCAGGTTGAAGTGGACACTGGAAGGTCTCTAGAACAACCTGCAGCACACCTGGGGGAAGCACAAGAGTCTCATTTCTCTCCTGGGGAGACGGTGGCTGGCAGGACCAACACTGGTTTCTGCAATGTTCCTGACTGGAACAGTGAATCACTGTTAGAGATGTGGTCAGCACATGTAGGTGGGCTGTCTTCCTGTTCACAGATGTTATAAGCTTCCAGGATGGGTTGAAATGTGTAAATACATCTGAAATACAGATGTAGTGTTTGGCTCATCTTGAGGTTTCCATCCGGATGTGCAATTCATATAGAAGCCCAGAACTGAGTTAAGTCAGGTGCTGAGCATCATGGCATTGCCACAAGGTAAAAACTCTTTATGTTGTTTTTGATGTCTCTCAGTTGAGCACTGTGACCTGGGCTCCTCTTACTGTGGAGGATGGCATGTCAGAACACTCAGATGTAGAGGAGTGAGCTGTAACATCTCTGTGTAACTGGTGGGGAGCTGCACCATGAAGAGATTCAGTGGGTTTCAGACAGAGATACATCTGAGCATCTCAAATAGTGTGTGGTACTGAAATTTAGGCAAGTGAGTTAGCTGTACATTCACTCAGTTAAATTGCTAATTTGTCTGCATTGTCACCTGCATGTGCCTCCCATCCCCAGTGGCTTTCCAAATACCTCCTTGGAGGTGCTGCAGGAAGGTTGTGATGGAGATGGGGAATGCTTCTGGATCTCTTGACTCCCCGACTTGCACGATTTCACCATGGCAGGGTGCTGACATGTCTCATGTCCCCACCTCTTCACCTCCATCCAGAGTCTCCCCAGGCAGCCTCTTCGCTTGTGCTTTGAGGCTTAGGCCACCACAGCTGGCTCAGCTCAGAGAAAGCCTAGGACAGGGGTGTCCTCACCCATGACAAGCACTCTGAGGTGCTTCAGGGTTACAGGTCAATGACAACAGCATATAATATCAGCAGTAAGTCTATTATTCTTCTAATTGACAGAGGAATAACAACAATTACTATCATTAATATTAATAACAGTGGAAGTAAAAATAGGCATTAATATCTACTGTTAATTACCATTACTGTGAGAACCTCATGAAATTCAACAAGGCCAAGTGCACAGTTCTGCACATGCATTGGGTTGTTCCCAAACACAAACACAGGCTGGACACAGAATGATTTGAGAGCAACCCTGAGGAGAATGACTTGGTCTGACATGGTGCTGGAAGATGAGAGGCTGGACATGAGCCATCAATGTGCACTTGCAGCCCAGAAATCAAATTGTGTCCTGGGCCGCTACAAAAGCAGTGTGGGCAGCAGGTGAGGGAGGGGATGCTGCCCCTCTGCTCTGCTCTGGTGAGACCCCACCTGGAGTGCTGCATCCAGCTCTAGGGTCCCCAACATTAGAAAGGATGTGGACCTGTTGGAGTGAGTCCAGAAGAGGCCATGAAGATGCTCAGAGCACTGGAGCTCCTCTCATATGGAGACAGGCTGAGATTGGGGTTTTTCACTATGGAGGAGGCTCTAGGATGACCTTATAGCAGTCTGCCAGTACCTAAAGGAGTTACAAGAAAGCTGGAGAGGGACTTTTGACAAAGGCAGTGATAGGACAAGAGGGAAAGTCTTTAAGATGACAGATATTAGGTAGAAATTCTTCCCTGTGAAGGTGGTGAGGCACTGGCACAGATTTCCCAAAGAAGCTGTGGCTGCCCTATCTCTGGAAGTGTTCAAGGCCAGGTTGGATGAGGTTTTGAGCAACATGGTCTGACCACGGTGGTCAGGCATTGGAACAGACTGCCCCGGGAAGTGGTGGAGTCACCATACCTGGAGGTATTTAAAAGGTGTAGATGTGGCACTTAGGGACATGGTTTAGTGATGCACTTGGCAGTGCTGGGTTAATGTCTGTAAATGATCATAGGGGTAATTTTCAACCTAAATGATTCTGTGATTCAATGATTCTCTGTGCAGAGGTAGCAGGGATGTGGTAACAGGGGCAACTTTACCCACCGTGGGGTAGAAGGGTTCTCTTGGTCCCCATTAGCAGGTGGGTCCTGCAGGTGCAGGTGAGTGACTACTGTGGCCATATCCCACCCTGACTGATGTTCTGTCACCAGTAATTCATATCCTGGGTGCTTTGGAAACTGAGCAGTGAAGATCCATTTTTAATTGTTTGGGGATTACACCAGCTCCGGGATTACATCTGAAGCTCATCAACGTTGCAGCTTTCAAGCTGCACTACTGACATCTGCCGCTTGCTGCTTCATTTCCTGAATGGGCTTTGGATAGCACTGCAGAAAGGACTGGATGTGCAGGGAAATAGCCTCAGTTGTTATTGCCCTGATGGAGTTTGAGCACTTAGTACTGGCAGGCTGGTTGCTCACTGTGGATAATTCATCACTACAGTGTAAGGATGCCCTTAACCATGCCTCTGCTGCACAAATTTCCCAGCAGTGCCATGTGCTGTGAGACTGGTGGATGTGGAGCATGTTACAGACCTCCCCAGGATGGGGCAGAGAGAGCTTCTGCTCTGTGGAATGGTGCTGGAGGGGAGGAAGGCAGGGTTACTCTTGTCTTAGCCCTCCCTGGGATAAATTCACACCAGTCTCTGCCAGCAAAGAGAAATGAACCCCTAGGGACAGCTCGGTGTGGATGTGCAACCCTTGGCTCAGGTTGTTTCTCTGGTTACTCCAAAGTGGCTAAAAATTTACAGTTGATTCTAGCAAAGGGATTTGAAGAGCAGTTGCCTGAATTTCCCACAGTAGCTTGGGAGTGTGTTTGAAATGTCTCAGATGATGAGGTCTGTGTGGGCAGGTTCCTATGTGGCAGTATCTTGTCCCATCGTGAAGGTGTTGTTGTGCTGTCAGCAGGAGAGGGGATTTTGTGTGTGTTTGGGAATTAAAATGGAAATGTAGGGACTGAAAAGAATGGAAATTGGATGAAGATTAGTGTAGAAGCACCAGAAGGGACAAACAGCAGCAGGCTGCAAAAATGTTAGGTGTAGATGGCCATTAGATGAGCAAATCAGCAAGATCCCAGCACAGCTACATGCAATGTCTCAGGACACCCAGAGTGGGAAAGAAAAGCCAGAAAAGTTAGTAAATCCTGGTGACGCACCAAGGTAAAACAGGTAGGAGAGACCAATCACTGGCAGGTCGCTCAGGGATAAAAGGTACATCCAAACCCAGCACACTGTGACCAGCCTGGGAGAAACCCAAGAAATGTGCTCAGGGCTTGATAGTCATTGTCCCCTGTACCTGGAGTAGAGAAATGCTGAAGGGTCATGGATACTCATGGCTTAGGATGTGACAAGATCCCAAGAGAGTGCTGCAGTGGGAGTAAGCCTCATCCATTCATATTTCTGTAACCAGTGAAAAGCTGTCCTTGGATATAAAATTGGATGTGAAATTGCCTTTGCCTCTAAGTCATTCCTGAAATGTCTCCCCATTGCTATTTGTCAGATGCAATCACTCCACAAATAGCAAGTAGTGGCAGAAGCAGCAGCTGTGGCCCAGGGAATACACTGTAGACTTCAGGAAAATGGTGTCTGTAATGTGCCCAGCTGATGCAGAATTAATCAGGTTTGAAAAAAGAACACGGCTCTCACACCCTGGGGGACTGTACCTAAAAATTCCTGCCTATGTAGATCTTCCCATCGTGCTCCTTGACATAACTTCTAAAGAGAAATAAATGAGTTTATCTCTCACATTGCCTGCAGACCTTTCACATGGAAATAGTGGGATTAAGAAGATTAAGATTTAGCTTCAACTTGGATAAAGAACAACAAAGAATGATTAACACTTGAAATGGTTCCCAGTCATTAGATCTGAACTCCAGTCTCCCTGAATTTCCTCCAGTGAAGAGCTTTTCTCTTGTGTTCATTGCTGTCACATCTGATCCCATAAGAGTAAACCAAATAGTTCCCTATGCTGGGATGAGCTGGCTCTAAAAAAGAGCCAAGGTTTGGGCCATGGAGGATGTAGAAGGCATGGAAGAGAAAAAGAAGACTGGTGAGGTTTATGGGATGCATGTAGGGAAGGCTGCTCTTGAAAAGGACCAGGAATCAGGGAGAACAGGGTCGAGGAGGTGGAGAGTATAGAGTCCAAGTGTTGGGATCTTGGTTTCAGGTGAGCAGGAGGGAGAAGAAGGTGGGAGGCCATAGGCTTGGGGTGGACCTGAGTGATTGCTGGGAATTTTACCATTCAGAGGAGATCCTATTCTTGCAGGATTCAATCCTTCCTACAGAATCCTGGTTTGCTTCCTGAGCAGCTGGCTGCTCACAAATGGTGATGCTCAGTATCTTAACTGGATGCAGCATGTGAGGTCAGGAAAGGGCATGTGATCCCTGTTCCAGTTCTTGCATATCCTCATACATTTAACAGTTCTGGAGACAGCAGAGCAGTGCCGACCAGCTTAAAGCCTTCCTGGTCTTGGCCTGGTCATCAGGTTTCTTTATAGAATAACTTGGTCCCTTTTTGTGCTGCCCCATATTTTAGATTAAACACAGATGTTTGCTCTGACAATGAGTCATTATCACAGCTGTAGGTGTCAAGAAAGCTGGTGTTTTTTGCATCTGGATCAGGGAAAGTCAAAGACTTTAGCATACTTCAAACCACAGAAGTTCATGTGCTTTTTTGGGAATTTGGGATCAGCCAGACAGATCAGTGCCAGCAAAGGAATCTCTCTCTGTGACTAGTGCAGTAATAAATTTACAGTGAAGGGGCTTTGAATCCCTTCTTCCCCTGCCCAACACTGCCTTTGCCTGCTCTGCCCTCTGTGCTCTGCCTGTTTATCCTACTTGGGGTCAGGGATTTACCACATCTCCGTCGGTCAGTACAGCAGGGCCTTGCTGGGATCTGAAGTCTTCAGGTGTCACTGCAGTGGACATTCTAGGATCGCCCCAGTGTGTGTGAGTTGTATTTTCAAACACATGGAGGAGAGGGACTCGAATTCTCCCTAGAAAAGCAATTTCTGCTAATGGCTTTTATGATACGGTGACTGATCTACAGGACTCGACCTTCACAAAGGTCCCTGGATACACCTCTTTCTCACTCTCAACCCAGCTGGATTCTCATATCCCATTCCTGTCTCCTTTAATACTCACTGTGGTTCTGTAATTTACAAGTATATGTCAAAACCAAATAACGTTTATAGACCAGCAGAAATAATTCATGAGCTTTTAAGCCAGTGCAGAGAGGCAGTCTCTGCATCTGCCACTCAGAGCCAGAGCCAGGTGAAGGCAATGAGAGACAGCATTGTAAGAAATGGGAAAGTGGCAGGAAGAAGCAAAAAAAATTAGATTTCTTGAACAGAAGTAATTTTCCTGGTCCATTGCTGTCATGCTGTCTAGACAGTGCAGATGTGGTTTCTCTTAGGGAAGAAATGGACCTCCTGGAACAATTCCTTCTCTTTACAAGGAAGGCAGAAAAGAGCCTCTGGGACTTTCAGGGATTTTGTGTGTTTCATTTAGAGGAACAACAGAGGACGCAAGCAATGTCACTGCTCTCTGCCATGAGTGTGCACTGAGAGCCCACACCCTCATACAGGTATTAGGAGCCCTAAAGTAAGAGGAAAGTCTGAGGATGTTGGAAAAAAGAAAGGGAAAAAAAATTGAGCTAAAGCTGTTTACATGTAAATAGGAGTCAGAGAAGTGAGGGAGAGTGACTTCTTGCCCTTGTAGGGAGGACACGGAGATCTCCAGGGTGAAGGCAGAGGAAAACGGTACAAGCCCCAAGGGAGATCTGTATTTGGCTCTCCTGGAGAAATTGCCACCGCAAACCTAAAGAAGGGAAGTTATCCATAACCTAGAAAATACAGGGAAATATTTTCCAAGCTGCTCTGGGAGACCAGGAAGTTATTTTTGGTTTCTGTAGCACAGTGAGTGTCGTTGGGAGCATGTGCAACAACAGAGTTTTCAGCAGGTCCCATTGTAATTGCTCCCATTGACCTTATCACTTATAAGTGCAGGATGTGAATTATAACGGCAAAGATGTAATCGGAGAGGCCTGGAGACAGCTCGTCTGCAAGGGACGAGCAGTTGCCATGACAGAGCCTCTCACGTTGCTCCTTCTCAAGTGGAACATCAGGTAAAACAAGGACTCTGCTGCTTCTGTTGATTTCAGTACAATTTAGGGGATAAGTGACTTCACTGTTTCCCTGGATGTGGGAGGCAAGGACATTTTTATGATTGTGAAGGACAGAAGAAAGTCATGTTATTGCACTCCTGGTGAATTACTTTGATATTCTGCATAGCACTCAGGCTGGGAGGCTAAATGTTATTCTTAGTTATTGCTTATAAAGTCACAGCTCATGTAGGGATGCACCAGAGGCAAAGGATCCAGATCCATCCTGATTTACAGCAGCTTAAACACCTTTGATATTGCTACAACTATTTGTACCAGCTCAGAGTCTGGGCCAAAGTTTCCACGAGGTGTAGTACCAGCGGTTTAGGAGGGGAAAAACAGGCACCCTCTCATCCAGCAGCTTCCCTGTGCTGAGCAGCCTAGTCAAGTGAGTGAGGAGTGCCTGACACTGACATCCTTTCTTATAAACAGGCCAAGGGAAAAAGATCTGGAGCTGTGCAATGTGTGCAGTACATTAGTTCAATCCCTTATGGCCCAAGGTGTGGTGAGAGTGCTCAGCCAGGCAGAGATGTTGCACAGGGTTTCTGAAGGGCTTGGAAGTACAGGTGTCTTCCAGATGCCGCTGTTTGGTCCTAAGGGCTGTGGTCTGGGAAGCAGTTAGGGAAAGGAATCTCTGAAAGTTTCTGTGAGCATCTTCCTTCCTCCTGTTTTGCCTCTGCTGTGAAATCATCTTTGAAACAACAAGAACTGACACTGTAATGGCTGTGGAACCATAGGGCAGGCTAAGGACTGGTGGGAGTTTGCAGTCTAGAGAGAACTGAGAAATATGGTCTGAAATTCAGCAGCAGTGGTGGATGTAGGTATTTTTCCAGGGCATAATGGTTTGAAAGGAAAGAAGAGGTAGCAAACATTCCTTGCAATGATACATATGGGTACCTGACTGTCTCTGGGAGGATTTATCAGAAGATAGGGAAACAGGGCTATAATCTGCAAGTGCCCATGTGTCCAGAAGGACAGTGGGAAAGGGGACAGATTGAAGGGGAATGGGACCAGCAGGCAGTAATACTGTTACTGTCAAATACATCAGTGCCAATGATTCTTGTTTTAGAAGCAAGGGACACAGTATCATTTTATTGTTATTCCTTGACAGCATCTGATTCACATCACAGCACCTGAATCTAAAAGTGAAGACTTTCAGATGGAGATGAAAAATCAGCACAAAGGAAGTGCTAAACAAACAGAAATGAAGGGCTCTGGGGATTTCAGACCTTGTGCACTTGGAATAAAAAAGGCCTAGCCTCTCATTTTGATTGAGAAATGCAGTTGAACTACCACATGCATGGACTAGGTAAACAAGTCCCAGGCATCTCACTGTGTCTTTTGCCAAGACCCCACAATATTTCAGGAAGATCAAAAGATCTTGATGTTTATCTGACTCTGGTTTTGTAAGGAAAGAGACAAAAAAGGATTTTGCCTAACTGGTGTCTAAGCAGACATCTGCTGTAGCTCAGCCTGTGCTCTCCTCTGAGACAGATTTCTGCCACCTCCTCCAGCCATCATTCAGTTTGTATCACTTTTATGGACTGCTTGAATTTGCCGAGTGGGTGTTATCCCCAAAAGAGGAGAACGAAAGCTGGTATCTCTCAACAGAACTTGTTCTCCATGTAGGCCACCTTCCACTTTTGGCCTGTGTCTGCATTTCTTTAGCCAGATCCCAAGGAGCCTTGTCACTTGCTGAAGTTTTGTGGCACATCACTGATGATAGCAAGGATGTTCTTCTGCAGAGCTTGGTGTGGTGAAGCACAGGGTGTTGTTCTGAGCAACATCCTGGAGATCTAGGAAGGCACAAGGCACGACTCTGTCCCTGTCTGCATTAAGTAATCTTCTCTATGTGTTTTCTTACATCTGCATATGTCAGCAAGGTATTCCTGCCAGTTTTAGGGCAGCCATAGAGATGTGGCCATGCTACACCCGTAGCTTTCTTTTGCAAGAATGAAGAGTTATTGACATCGCTATAAACAAACTGCATCACCAGCTCCTGCACCTGGTTGCAATGACCCAAACTCCCAGGCTCTCCAGAGCACCACTGACTTTTCCAACTGCATGCGTCTCCCAATGGGGAAGGCAGTGGGACTCAGTGGGTGAAATTAAATCCCTAAAAGCAGCCCCAGTGACCTCTGTGCCACAGAATGCTGGGAATGATGAGGGTGAAGGGAACAATTTGCAAGTATTCTAATTCTTCACCTGTAGTGACCATGTGTCACATGTGAATACAATCTCTATGCACAGTAAAGTCTTGTGCTGTGTGTGGAGGGGTTTGCAGAGAATCATAGAATAGTTTGGGTAAGAAGGGACATCTAAAGGTCATGATTTAATGTAGGTTGGATCTGAGCTTTACAGCTCGGTAGCAGGCTCTTATTTTTATTCTTATAGCCTTAGTAGTCTATAAATACCATACCTATTTATTTTGACCATTTGGGCTTTAAAAGCCTGTCAGAAACACTCCTTGGCAATTTGGTGTAGAAATAGGAAGAAGGAAGGGAAGCCAATAGTAAGTGCTCATATATGCCTGTTGTCTGCATAAATTTTATGTGAAGTAGGGGCTAAAACTCAAATGCAAATCCATGGTGCTTGATCCAGTGCCAAGAGAAAGCTTGAGTTCAATTGCTTCAAGGCATGTCTGTGTAGACAGAGGCAATTTGAGGTTAACTGAGATGAAGCCACTGCTAATTTCACTTATGGGTTATAACCTTGGGCAGACTTGAACCTTCTCCCAGAACCAGAATGTCAGCTGAAACACAGTGGCTGCCTGTACTGCAGCACAGGGGTGAAGTCTCAGAGCAGTTTGTCTCAGCCGGGGGTGATTTTGGACAAGTTAGTGTCTGAAGTGCACAAAGGCTTCCTTCAAACGATGCATTTCCTTGGTTTAATGAAGACTAAGCTTTTATGGAGATACAGATCAGCTTGGACATTCCTGAGAATGCAGTTTGCAATCTGTGGGAAATATGAGCTATATGTACAAGCAGAGGCATAATTTACACTTTAAAAAATACAGTACCTCGTTTCATCTCACTGTGAGCTTCCCTTTGCACGCTTGATAGCCGTCCTGAAGACATCCATCATGTTCTCTGTCTTGGTAGGATCTACATGCAACACAGGCTGGAAGCTGTGGTCCCAGTTTTCAAGAAGAGCAAGAGGGACGACCCTGGTAACTAAACTGGAAGGAGCTGTTGATTCCCTTGAAGGCAGAGAGGCCCTGCAGAGAGGTCTTGATGAAACAGAGGACTGGACAATCAGCAACCATATGAAGTCAACAACAGCAAGTGATGGGGTCTGCACATAGAATGGGAGAACCCTGGATATATGGACAGACTGGGACCAGTGCAGTAGAAAGGGACCTGAGGATCCCGGTCAATGGACAGTTGAATAGGAGTCAGCAGCCCTGGCAGCCAGGAGGGCCAGCCCCGTCCTGGGGGCATCAGGCACAGCATTGCCAGCCGGGCAAGGGAGGGGATTGTCCTGCTCTGCTCTGAGCTGGGGCAGCCTCACCTTAAATATTGTGTGAACTTTTGGGCACCACAATGCAAGAGAGAGATTAAGCTGTTAGACAACATCCAGGTGATGGTCAAGGGTCTGGAGGGGAAGTCTTGTGAGAAGCAGCTGAGGTCACTTGGTTTGTTTGGCTTGAAGAAGAGGAGACTGAGGAAAGTCCTCATCACAAACTACAGCTTCCTCACGGGAGGAAGCAGAGGGACAGCACCAGTCTCTTTCTTCTGGTGACCAGTGACAGGACCCAAGGGAATGACATGAAGCCATCTCAGGATATTCTATGATTCTGTGATTCTAAGCTTTGCTGGCTCCTGTACTGTCAGCAAGGAGGATTATTTGGGATGCAGTGGTGCCTCTTCATGACAGTCACTGATGCCTTTTCTTCTTCCTTGTCTTTGGCTGGGGTCACCCTCTACTGATGAGGTTGACTTTGGTGTTGTCTCCTCAGGGAGGGAAGAAGAAGAAGAAGCCTGTCCTACCACGTATCTGTATGTACAAAGGATGGACTCAGAGTTCTGTATGAGTCTGAGCCAGAGCACCCTATCTATTGCTCTCTGAGCTGTTAGCACTCTCCTCTTCCCTTCAACAACCACAACCTGAGACTTGCCAGCAATCCTATAGCCTCAGAGGGATACCTGCTCTACCCAACACCCCTCTTCCATTAATTCTTCTCCTGCTGGCTTATACCAGCTCTTCTCCTTGGATGGATGTAGCTGTATTTGCCATGCTGCCCATGTCTCCCTGCCCTCCCACACTACAGCTTCAGTATCAACTCAGATCTAAAGGTTTGGGCTCAGCTCACCAGATGGATGTGAGTGGGAAGAGGATTAGGTGGGTCCTGTGAGAGCAAATGCAGGGGAGAGTAAATACAGTCAACATTTATGATGAAATCATCTCAGCTAGGATGTAGATAGCACCGTACAAATACTAGCCAGGTTAGTCCTTCCTGCTGGAATTTCCAGAGCTTCCACTTCCAGAATCAGACTAAAGTGCAGAGAAAGAAGTCTGTGATGTGTGCCAAGGCAGTAACACAGACCAGTTAGGAGGGAGCTCATCTCTGCAGAGACATCTTTGCCACTTAAACTGACTATCCAAAGGGGTGAATTGAAACTGTGTGTATTAAACCCAGACAAAGTGAATAAAACTACTTCAAAGTAAAGTTACTTTAGTTCTCATGGTGCTGACTCAGAAACTTAATGTGGTCTAAGCAAGGTGTCAACATACTGAGAAAACCATAATATCTACCAGGGTAGGTTAATGTTTTAAGGTAGTGGGTATAAGGGACCCCAGAGCCCTGAGGGACAACAGTGATGAGGTGGTAATGATACCATTTCTCCACACGGATATTTATCCAGATGTAGGCACTCACTGCACTTCCTCCATGGAGTCTATATTTCATCTGCAAGGCTGGGGACTCCTTTGCCTCTGAAATACCAGCCTATGTTGACCTATGGGATACAATCCACAGAAAAGGGGGAAAGGGTCGGGTTTTAGAGTTGCCTGGCTGCTGCACTCAACAACTCTTTCTGACTGATGCATCACGACATTTTTCTGCGTTGACTTGTCACTCAGAAACAGATCAATTCCCCAGCCAGGTGAGCTGCCCCTCTCCTTAGGCTGCGTTTGTAAAAGAGACTGCTTATGTCAGAGTTGTGCTGTTTTGAACTTGTGTGAATTGCTGTGTCACCGTTGCACTGTGGATCTGTTTGGAAACAACTCTGCAGCTGCCGCTCCTTCTGTTTTATTTGGAGCGAAGCAGCGGAGTCGTCCTGGGCCACTTTGAGTGTTCTTCCTTTGTGGCACTTTGCCTGAGAACGAGTTGAGTCACGGGCAGGTTACATGCCCTGTCCTCGTGAGTGTGAATTAGGGGAAAGGCTCCGGGATTACTGATGATTGTCTCCCTGAGCACCCCATGGAATTATGCATTTCACAGGGCTGGAGGCCTGCTGTGGCCTCCTGGTCCTTTGGGTCCTGCTTAAAGGGGGATGAGCTCTTCTGTTCTGCTCTGCCAGCTGGGAGCAAAACCTGTTAGGTCTGCCTGACCTGTCAAATTGTTAGGGTTCAAATGGATTAAGAAAGGAACGTCAAAAAATGTTCCCAGCATGCAGATGCCTCGTGGCTTTGCAGCAGGCTGTGTGTCATGGACAGAGCTGTGTGCAATGAAGGACAGAAGTGGGATAAGAGAAATATTGTCTCCCTTGCTGCACCTTGAACCATGGAACTTTCCGTGCCTAAGGAAACGCAAGGAGGAATCAAGCACTGAGGGTTACAAGTAGGTCCACAGAGTGCAGCACAGTCCCATGGAATTCAGACTATGCTTGGATCAGGGAAAGTGAGATGTATTTTTTGTTAAGAGCATATGAACCACTTAGTCAACTGAAGCTGAAAGATGCTGTTTGTAAGCAAAGCAAAAGAAGTTTGAGGGCAAAGAAATATTTATATTAAATATATTGCAGTATAAGAGGTATTTATGTTAAAACATAGTACCAGTGGAGGATCAAGTGGGAGTAAATTGGACATGGGCATCTTCTGCTTGGAAGGAGAACAGTATTTCTAGGCCTCTGAGACATTTTAGGAAACCTTTCCAAAGAAAGGCATCAAGCCTCTTTCAGTGTGCAAGAGGCAAAATCAAGGAAGAGGCTGCACAGGGCAGGTGCCAGAGTGAGGGTGTGGAATTTGTCAATATTCTGAGGAAGGTATTGGAAGGAGATGATCATTGCTGTTCTGTTTGTTATGTGCCATTTTGACTGTGTTTAATTATTCCTGTATTTCAGGGTTTCTGCCAGGAGGAATGCAGAATTTAGCTTTGGGTTCAGTTTGTTCCTGGGATTTTTTTCTCTTCTTTCCCAGTTAGCATTGGACTGACCCAAGTCAAAGTTAGCCTGAGACAAGGTTGAGCACTCCACTTGTGCTTTTAGAAGAAGAAAGAAATGTTTTGAATACCCAGCTCATTCTCACACCCAAAAATTGTCCCAGAGTCAGACCTCACGTCAGAGAGGAACTGGGCTGGGTCCTTCCTTCTCTGCAATGCAGAGGGTGGGTGACATCATTTGACATGGATCCATGACCTTGGCAACGTATTTGCTGTCTCTTGCCTTTTTGCAACGGCACAGTGTACTTGGAAGCTTTAAAGTCCTTTATATTTGAAGTCTTTTCTTGACTGTGAACTGCTGGGGATGCCCATGAAGGGCTATGGTTGAACAAGACCCTGAACAGCGCTTTTGAGGGGCTTTTCCAGACATGAAGCTACTGCCTGGGGACAATGCATAAGGTGACCATTGTGATCTGTTCTGGAGCTCAGTGCTCCAAGGTAAGTGGTTCCCAGGACTGGTGTGTGGTGACTTATTTCCATCAGGACCTTTTCCTTCCGTAGTGACTTGGTAGCCCAAAGGAAATTACTGATGCAGGCATTGCCTAACCAGGAGCACTTTGTGTTTGAGAATGGAAGGGATAGGTCAGAGCATTTTTTTCCCCTCTCTGATTTACTAGCAACCCAAGAAGGTGACAAATAAAACAGTTTCAGACAGGAAACTGTCAGAGTTTAATGCAGTGTGTAACTGTGCAGGTTTGAATTGGAGCTGAAAACATTCCCCTACATGCTGGTTGTGATGTGGCTGACCCAGAGCTTTCCCCAGTCAGGGATCCAGCAGTGTACCCGGGCCAGATAACCGCAGTTCACTTGGACGTGAGAGTTTGGACCAGTTGTCCCTGGAGTGGATGAGTTCCAGACCAGGACAGCAGCTCTAGCCAGGTGTTTCTGGGACACTGAACATGGGTCAACAAAGTTAACACAGAGATAGTGATGCCCCCTTATGAAGCTGTAGGATGAAAGGGGTCATTTAGACCAAACCAGGGCTTCAGCAAGTACAGAGGAAGGAGTTGTAGTGGGAAAGGTTATCGCAGGATTATGTCATGGGCATTTACACAAACGTTTGCCAAGGCAAGAACAGGGGAACCCTTCTTGGTCTGAGCACTCCAGCGAGGGATGGAGCAGGGGTCCGCCCCTGAGGGGATGTGGTCTGAGCTCCACCACAGGGCAGAGGGTCCTGCCTCTTAGGGGACGAGCTCTGAGCATTCCTTTGAGGGTCTGCGGCTTCTGGCTCGGAAGGGTCAGGATCTGATCTCGTGTGTCTGAGCCCCATCGCGGAGCAGGGGGATCCTGTCTCGGAGGGGTCATGATCTGCGTCCCCCCAGCCAAGGGACAGAGTGACGGTTCTGCCGCAGGGGAGTCCTGTCACTAAGGGGACAAGGATGGGATGAGCGTACGAGGTCTGAGCCGCACCACCGAGGGGCTGGGGATCCTGTCTCTGAGGGGGCGAGGTCCGAGCCCCAGGGTAGAGCAGATCCTGTCTCTGAGGGACAAGGTCTGAGCCCGCCCTCGAGGGGCCGCGCTCCCGTCCCTGAGGAGCCGCCGCGCTCCCGCCTCGGCCTCTCCGTAAGCGCCATCTGGCGGCGGCCGCGGTGCCCGTCCCGTTCCGCTCCCCTCGGCCCGGCGGTGCCCCGGGTGCGGCGGGAACCCGCGCCGAGCTCCGGCTGGGGCCG
>VZTX01025853.1:0-11715 GCA_013400915.1 Pardalotus punctatus | reverse complement strand
CCCAAACCAGGCTGGGATTCTGGGGGGGTGAAGGTGGGGGCAAGGCAGGAAATTCCCATTCTGCTGCAGGGCGGGGCAGGGATCCTACAAGCCATGGAAGAGGGGCCAAGCAGCAAATGGGGCTGAGTTTTGTTCCAGTGGCCAAAGAAAAGCGGTTTTGGGGTAAATGTGGGATTTTCAGACTTAGGCAGTGAATTGGAGCAGGACTGGTGCAGAGAACAGGGATGGCTTGGCCAAAAAGCCAGCAGGGACGGTTTTGGGGTAAATGTGGGATTTTCAGAATTGCAGGCAGTGAGTTGGAGAAGGACTGGAGCAGGAAACAGGGATGGCTTGGCCAAAAAGCCAGCAGGGATGGTTTTGGGGTAAATGTGGGATTTTCAGACTTGCAGGCAGGGAACAGGGATGGCTTGGCCAAAAAGCCAGCAGGGACGGTTTTGGGGTAAATGTGGGATTTTCAGACTTGCAGGCAGGGAACAGGGATGGCTTGGCCAAAAACCCAGCAGGGATGCCAGAGGCCACCTCTGCTCCCTGCCCGGTGTCCCAGAGGGGCGGCCACACCTGGAGTGACAAACCCAGAGAGCCTCACACACCCCTGCGCTGAGCATCTGTGCAGAGCTGCAATTCCTCTCTCACAGGCAATCTCTCAATATTTGCATTTTACTCTGGAGCTGCCCAGAAAATGCCGAGAGCAGGATGAGACCCCAGCCAGCCTTTGTTTTGTTAGGGAGAGGAGTTTGTACCAGGCTTCATTTTCACTCCCTAAGCCTCCCTGTGATCTGCCTCGTGCATCTGTTTCCCCTTGATCTCGCTGCCTGACTGACAGCTACTTTACACCAGCATTATCTGTCAAAACATTATTTAATGGAATCCCTTCTAGAAGGAGTTTTTGTTATTATTAGAAATCAAAATGCGGCGATAATTGAATCCCTTTGTATTCCCTGTGTAATGCAGGGAGTAAGACACATTCACACCTAAGGGGAAAACACATCTGGATTTCCTCTTTGCCCCGAGTCCGGGAGCTCTCCCTCTGCCTGGCTTTGATTCTCCTACCTCGGCGGGGGAGGAAATTTGCAGTGTGTGCATCTCATCTGAGGGAAACAATGCCATACATAGACTGATTTTTAAAAATTTTTTTAAAATTTTTTTTGCTATAGGAATGGCATTAAATAAATACATAGCAGGCTGCAGTGTCACAACAAGGAGATGTACAATTATGAAGACAAAATACCCCAAGGAAATCAACAGAAGGCTTATTAATATCCAGGCCTGCAGAAGACAACTGTCAGACAATTGGTCAACAAGGTACATGGTATCTGTTAGATACTGACTAACCCATTATGATCTTTATGAAGTGTCCTTTTGGGGGTCTAGATCTTCAAATATGAGTTGGAAGACCCTTTTCTTTTATTAGTTGCTAAGCTCTTTATACTTTTACCATATTGCGGCAGGTTAGAAGTCTGAGCTTTATTGTCTTATGTTATTGAAAATCCAGATTCCCGCAGCCTTCTCCCTCAGGTCAAGATTTGTCTGAGAATACATTCTCATTTCTCCATGTACAAAGGCTGTCTGGAGAGAGGCAGAAAAAGATTATGACTGTAATATACTTAAATCCAATTTATTTGCCTGACTAGAAACTTCCACACTTCACAATTGCTTCCTACAGAAGATTTTGTATTTAATTCCTTCATCGCAGTGAGGAGCGGGAGCGATCCGAGTCCTCCAACAGGTCCGTGCTCCACACACACCTGAGCCAGAGGAGAGGGCATGAAAACAGCAAACGGACCCTCATTTTGCATGGCTGCAGTTTATTTCTGCTTAAGGATAATGAGTTTGGGAGGGATTTTTAAATACCCTTTGCAGAGCCGGCCTTTGGGGCACGGGGGTTCTGAGCACCCTGGAAGTGCTGCTTGATGGAGACATCACTGGGCTCGGTGACTTCATCGTGCTCCTGTCTCAGCTCTGCTTTGGGAGGAGCAGATCAGCTGCTGTGCTCGCCGGGTCCTGGGGCTATTTTAAACCTTCATTTGAGAAGGCTTGAAAAGCCCTGGCTCGGGTTTCCCGCACCCTTTCCCTAAGTAGAGGTGGCACCGAAGCTTTTCTGCCTGGCTCCAAAGCAAACACGGCCAGTCCGCAATGCTCCGGACCAGCCTGGACCTCACCAACGCCTTTGTTTAGGAGAAAAAGTTTAAAATGGCATGAAAAGATGCTTTGCAAAGCGCAGCACTGTGGCTGGGAGCCCTGATGTCCATAACGCTGTCCCGGGCTTGGGATATTTGTAAAGGATGGATAAAGGGACATCACATCCCAAAGGGACCGGGAAAGCCGTGGAGCAGGAGCTGATGCTGCTTTGGCTCTTGGGTGCGGTCTGCGGTGGTGACTGGGGCTCACTGCCTGGGCAGTGCCAAAGGTGGCAGAAAGGAGAATTTCTTCCCAGTCCCCAGGAAAAAACGTACAAAAGCAGGGCACAAGGGAATTGAGTGTGAAGGTCAGGGTCACTGAGCTGACGAGGGTGATGGCAGCACCTCCAAAGGGTGGGCGGCAAAGGCCTCACAGCTCCTGGGGCGTGGGGGTCTTGGGATTCTCGGGATGCCGGGGCAGGGGTGGGGGTGTCCCCCCTGCACGGGGGCACCGGGGGCACAGGCAGCAGCTCAGGGGGGCTCAGAGGGGCGGCCAGTGCTCCCTGATGTGCTGGGACAGAGCCAAGGACTCAGGAGCTGGTGGCTCTGAGGGGGATGCTCGGACAGAGCCCTTGGGTGGCCATCGGGACCCTCAGACAGGTGCCCTGGTGGCCACTGAGGTGCCACAAGTCTGACACTGAAGCTGCAAAGGGGGAGCTGCCTCCACATCTTTCTAGATTTCCCCACTTCTTCAGAGTCATTCATCTGTCCCTAAACCAAAATCCAGCCTGAAAAGATGGGAAATCCACTCTGGGACAGCTGTTTATTTCGGAAAATACCACAGTTGGGTTTTTTAGCCATGAAAAGAGATCTCAGCCCAGCTCTTGGTTTAAAACAAACTTAATTCTCCCAGAAAGTGCCGTGGCTCTGATAACCCTGGGGCAGCTGGGCTGGGTAAAGCTCCTTTTCACAGCCAAATGTATTGAATTGCTCCCAAAGTTCTGCACTTGGAGAATTCCAGCGTGTGGCTGCATGGTTTGTGCTTTCCAGGATCGCCATCCCTTCACCCCGGGGGCAGCAATGCTGTCATTCCCTGTCCAGCTTTCCCAGCACCGTCCCCGGGCTGGTTTCGCACGGCCACCACGCTGGATTTTTTAATTTCCCTCCCAATCTTTGGAACAAATTCTCCTTTTCAAAGTCTTCACCCCGTGGGGCTCTAAAATCATAACAATTAATGCCGGCAAAGTCTCCTGAAGCCACCTAAGCCGTCCCTGCTAGGGCGGGATTGCAGGAGCAGGCAGAGAAATTAATGGAGAGGGGAGGCACGGGAGCCAGGCAGGGACCTGCTCCAGAGCTAAAGTTGGGGTAAAAAGTTGAAATCACTTTAAAAAAGCTGCTTTAGGGAAAGCGACAGAGCTGCCCTGTCACCCATGTGCTTGACATTTAAAATGGAAGGAGTTGTAATCATTAATTTGTCCCAATTTTAACCCTTATTTCAACGTTTACTTGTTGTTTTTTTCCTTATTTTGACTTTTTTCCCCGGATTTTGTAGCAACGAGGGGTGATCAAACAGATTTACAATAGTCAGTGTTTATCACCCTTCCCGAGGCGTTAAGTGGCTATAAATGCATATGAAATATCTGTGGTGGATCCCTCGCCTGCTCAGCAATGTGTTCTTCCTACGTTCCTAATTGCTAGCAGGAAAAATAGGAGGAATTTGTTTACCAGCTTCCTGCATAATATTCAGACATCTGGAGCTGCGAGGTCTGGATGGCATTCCTGGGGGACAGAAAATACATCAAGGACAATTAGACAACTGGGGAACTGCAGCCTAAAGGGAATTTCCCAAACATGGGGAACGGCTCCGTGACGGCTCCGAGCGAGCCCCGGCACCCACCCACCCTCCCTGGGCTCTCCTGCTCTTCCTCCTCTCCCCGAGAAGTTTTTTCCTGCTCCTTTTATCATCCTGGCAGTGCTGAGAATGGTTTGACTCAATGATCTCGGAGGGTTTTTTCCTAAATGAATCCCTGACCCTCCGGTTCCCACTGTTTGCAGGTGCAGGTCCCCATCCCTGTCGTTTTTCCTGTGTGGATTTTCCCAAAGCAGGGACAGCACCCTCAGGAAAATGAATTTTTGTGAAATAGAATTGCTGCCTGCGTCTCTTAAAGGTGTTTTAGGCTCTTTTTAGGGAGTGTAAATACCATCCTGCAGTGTGAGCCCTCACTTCTGGCTCCTGTCACACACTGAGGGTACAAATTCCTTTCTGAGGGTTCCTCTGGGCTCCTGCCATCCCTCAAAAATCCAGGGATTGCCATATGAGAACCAGGGAGCAGCGGTCCCCGTGGGGCTGCTCCTCATCTGTGACACAGATGGGTTATTGATGATTTTCTGTTTCTTATTTAACAGCTTGAGATCAGCAGAGAGAAACTGTGTGGTTTGATTGAAATCAGCCAAGGAACTGCTTTTAATCATGATTTAAATCAAAAAAGTGAGAAACGTTGGTTTAAGTAATTGATTTTTAAATTTGCTTTGCATTTGGGCTTTTTCAGTTGCCTAAATAAAGGTCTGTCCCCTTTGGGGGTGTCCTGGAACCCAAAATCTCTTTGTAACACATTAGGCCCAAAGACTACGCAGTTCCCACTTACATATTTTCCAACATACTTTAATTTAATTTAATTTTTAGAGAAAACCCACTCATCTGCTGAATTTTTCTTCCTTTCCTGTTGCCTGTGTTTTATAATTCCTGGTATCAGGCTGTGGCAGGAGGTGACTGGAGGGCAGCCAGGGGACACTTTTTCCTGGAGATAATGCCTTTTCTTAAACACAGACCTGGGAAAAGATGTTAAAATATATTTGGGAGCAGGGCATGAGGCTGGGGCAGCCTTTGGGAGCGCTCAGGTGCCCAGGGAGGGAGATTTGGGAATGGGTGGGGGTCCCTGAGTCACCTGGCAGCCCCTCGAGCTACCCCTGGCCTTTTGCTTGGCAGAATTAGCAGATCTCATCCTCGCACACCTTTGGGCACAGACAGGTGTCCAGCTCCATCTTGGACAGGGCTTGGAGCAGCCTGGGACAGTGGGAGGTGTCCCTGCCACGGCTGGGGGGGCACTGGTGGGATTTAAGGTCCCTTCCCACCCAAACCACTCTGGAATTCTGGGATTCTGTGAAACCGTGAGCACCAGGGAGGGGAAGCCCGGGGGGAGCCCTTGGAGCACCCACAAATCGTTCATTTATCCCCTTCCACTTCTGGGAAGGTTCTTCTGCCCAAGCTGGCGCTGGGATGGGTTTGGCTGGGTTTTGGGGTGGATCTGCCTGTGGATATTCCCACTGCTGGGTGGGAAGCTGAGCTGCTGCCGTGGGCAAAGGGGAACTCATGGAGCTGATTCCAGTCCGGCTGGTTCTGCCCCAGTGCATCCTCTGCTCTCCTTCCCGGGATATCGGGAATTCAGCTGGCGTTGTCCACCGGGGGCTCAAACCCCCGGCATCCCCCCAGGGCTGGGGGGAGCTGTGTCAGGAGCACTCCCTGCTTTTCTGAGGGGCTGATCAGCACCCGAGCCCATCTCCCGCTGCTGCAAAGGCTGTGCTGCGAGCTTTCCCCGCAGATAGAACAGAACCTTATGTCTTCTTCGGACTCGCTCAGAATTGCAAATCCCGGAGGTGCGACACGCTGAGATGTCGCGGGCAGCTCTGCCAGCCGCAGGTGGCCAGCAGGAGCAGGGCTGGTACTAGCCAGGGCTCCTGGCCCGAGCCGGAGCCGCAGCCTCCGCCGGGCGAGCAGAGGACCGGGCTCGGCTCCCCCGGGACCGCGGCAGCGCCCGGGCCGCTCGGAGGAGGCACCGGAGCAAATAGAGCTGTCGGTGCGGACGGAGCCGATGCTCCACGAGCAGTGCTGGAGCTCCTTCCTGTGGTGGCAGCGATGAGTTACCGGCGGAGAGCAGCCCGGGACGGAGAGCCCACCGCCCCGGGACCCACCGGCCCCGGGACCCACCGGCCCCGGGACAGCGGCGGCCCGGCCGGACCCCGGGGATGCGGATGGAGAGACCCCCGGGCGATGCTCCAGGGGCAGTGGGGTGGTCATCTCAGTCAGCCCCGGACCGGCTGTGTGGTCATCTCAGCCAGCCCCGGGACCCACCGGCCCCGGGACCCGCCGGCCCCGGGACCCGCCGGCCCCGGGACCCGCCGGCCCCGGGACCCGCCGGCCCCGGGACCCGCCGGCCCCGGGACCCGCCGGCCCCGGGACCCCCCGGCCCCGGGACAGCGGCGGCCCGGCCGGACCCCGGGGATGCGGATGGAGCGACCCCCGGGAGATGCTCCAGGACACTCCAGGGGATGCGGATGGAGCGACCCTCGGGCGATGCTCCAGGACACTGCAGGGGGAGTGGGGTGGTCATCTCAGCCAGCCCCGGGCTGTGTGGCCATGTCAGCCAGCCCCGGGCTGTGTGGTCATCTCAGCCAGCCCCGGGACCCACCGGCCCCGGGACAGCGGCAGCCCGGCCGAACCTTGGGGATGCGGATGGAGCGACCCCCGAGCGATGCTCCAGGACGCTCCAAGGGGAGTGGGGTGGTCATCTCAGCCAGCCCCGGGCTGTGTGGCCATGTCAATCAGCCCCGGGCTGTGTGGTCACGCACGATGTGTCCCTATCCAAGGTTATTTTCCCCCTGCCGTTGCGCATCTTCCCACTCGGGAAGGGTCAGGCTGGCGCTGGGGAGGGAAGAGCGGAGCGAGGGCACGCAGTGTGGCACACACGGGTGTGCCTGGCCCGGGGACGGGCGGCAGGGGGGATTTTGGGGGGCAGGCTGATTTTGGGGACGGGCTGAGCTGGGGGTCCTGCCCTCTCCCCTGGCCACAGGGAGAGCAGCAGAGATGTGCAAGCAGTGCCTGCAGAGCTTCAAAAGAACAGAATTTGGCCCTTAATTTTCTTTTGATGTGTTTTTTGTATGCAAATAAGGTTTAATTTGCAAACTTTGAACAGTTTGCAGATGAGTTTATTAGAGTGTTGTGTTATTAAGTTTATACTCCCGGGGTCAGCGCCAGGCACTGGGAAACCACAGCGAACATTATTTATATTGTTAAACAAAGTCAAGGAATTCAGGCATCTGCTATTCACCAGGAAAACAGACAATCAAAACAAAGCCATATTTGTAATCATACTCAGTAGTCTTTTTATGAGACGTAATTGCTAAAATAATCGAAAGACATGGATGGGATTATTAATGACAGCCGTAGCCTGGAATATCCATCCCTACCTTCCACAGAGCAGCTGGAGAGGTGGGGGGATGGAATGAGTAGCCCTGGGGTTGTGGAATGCCAGAGCTCCCACTTGGAAATGTGTTGGCTCAGCTGAGGAGCTCAGAGGGGAGCAGGAGCAGCCCCGCTGCCGCCTGGGCTCTGGGTGGGCATTCTCAATCCTGTCCCATGGACTGGTTTTGCTCTTTCTGCTCTGGAGAAACTAAATATAAGTTATTAATGAATTCTTTTTAATATGAGCATTTATATGCGCAGAGCTGGGTGAAATTCAAAATAAGGTGGAAAACATCCAGGCTGATTTGCCTGCATTACCATAGGGATGAGACGAGGAGCAGGGATTCAAGTGGGAGCCTGGACAGGCTTCCCTGGGTCCAGGCTGTCACCCTGGCATCAGTGCCTGGATGGACAGGGCTTGGAGCAGCCTGGGACAGTGGGAGGTGTCCCTGCCATGGCAGGGGGTGGAACTGGGTGGGCTTTGAGGTCCCTTCCCACCCAAACCGTTGGGGATTCTGTGATGTCTGTGGTGATGCTCAGACTCCTCCACAGAGCAGGGTGGTACCCAGACCAACCTGCCAAAATGATGAGGTAAAAACCTGCTTTAGAGAGAAAACAGAGCTATGGAGATACACCAGGTCCAGCTGGAGCTCCCTGAACCCCCCTGGGTCTTCGTTCAGGGCCAGGCTCTGCACTGAGAGCAAAGCGAGGAGAGCAGGACTGGGAGGAGATGGGAGCAAACCTCTTCCACGCTTCTGGAACAGGAGCAGCGGGAATAAAATGCCACTTTTCTGGCACTAATGAATATGTGGCAGAGCAGGAATAGCTCTGTGCCCATAGGAAGTCTGGATTTTCAGCTACTGTTTAAGTTTCCTTTCTTCTAAAAGTGCCGGTGAGGCTCAGTCCTGTCATCCACTTCCTCTTACAACCGCCGCCGACTTCAAAGGAAATCCTGCTGGCAAAATAGCTACAGAATTGTGTCAGGAGTTTATTTGCTCCCAAGATTAGATAATTAATGAAGATAGAATATTAAAATTACATTTACATAAAGCTAAGGGTAATCTTAAAGCGTTCTATTATTTTGTAAATGACCCGGAGTTTGTAACGCATTTATAATGATGAATCAGGAGACGAGGCCTTTCAAATGAGGAAGTACAATTTATAATCTCACTTTCCTTCATTATTTATTCATCCTGCTGTTGAATCATCTGCTCTTCAAAACCTGTAAAGCCACGCAGATCCCTTCACCTGCCAGTGTCACTCTAGAAGGAAACCAAGCTTTGTGCTTGAGTCAGTCCCAATCACATCACGAGGGCAGCTCCACATGGATCCCTTTGCTTGGACCCAGTCAATCTGAAATTCATAGAGTTCCAGACTGGTTTGGGTTGGAAGGGACCTCAAAGCCCACCCAGTGCCACCCCAGCCATGGCAGGGACACCTCCCACTGTCCCAGGCTGCTCCAAGCCCCAATGTCCAGCCTGGCCTTGGGCACTGCCAGGGATCCAGGGGCAGCCCCAGCTGCTCTGGGCACCCTAGGCACCCTGCCCACCCTCCCAGGGAACAATTCCTGCCCAAATCCCATCCAGCCCTGCCCTCCTTCGGCTGAAGGCCACAAATTCCACAGAATTTCTGCTGTCTGGCCTTCCCTTCAGGCTCAGTCATTGCTACACCTGAATTACTGAAGATGTAGCGATGGTAAAACCAGACATTTCCTATTTTCAGCATAAACCCATGGAAATATTGAGTCCTTTCCATTCTGGTGCTGTATTTGTGGCAGTGCCCTGAATGATTGCCACTGTATGAACTCATTGTTCTGCTCCTTTCAAAACAAGCCTCTCCCCCAGCAGAGCTTTATTTAAAGCTCTTTGCCCATTTCTGTGTGCAGCCATTCCCCACCCCTCACACCAGGGTAGAATTTTCTTCACACAGATTTGTCTGCCTCATCCTGGCAGTGCCCAAGGCCAGGTTGGACATTGGGGCTTGGAGCAGTCTGGGATGGTGGGAGGTGTCCCTGCCATGGCAGGGGTGGGATGGGATGAGCTTTAAGGTCCCTTCCAACCCAAACCATTCCAGAATTACATCCAAGTGTGGTGTGCCCATCCAGTGGGCACCGAGGGCTCAGGAGGATTCACCCAAGGAAATCAGGCCCTTCATCCAAAGGCTGCTCCAGGAGCATTCCCTCATCCCAAACAGGAACAGTGAGATCCCCAAATTCCTGCCATAAGGGCTGGCACTAACCCCACCCACCCCTGCTGCTTTTTGGCACAAAGAAAAACACTGGGGTCAAGAAATGACAGGGAAAAACCTCTGTCCCCTTCCCTGAAGTGCCTGTCCCAGCCTGCTGCTCTGGGGAAGGGACTGGCTGCACACAGGGACTGAGAAAGTGAATTCTGGACAGGGCAGGATTTTGTGACTCAGCTTTTACCAGACCTGGAACGACCTCAACAGGATGCTCAGCACAAGTGCTGTAACCCTGGCCGTAAAACCAGACAGAAAACTCGGAATGGTGTTTACCAACTACCCTAAATGACCCAATCTGCAATGAAACAGCCTCTCTTCACCAAATAACTCAAACCAGCTCTTTCCCTTTCCTTGCAAACTCTCTCCAAAACGACTCGGAATTCTTTTCCCTCTTGGCGTTGCTCAGACATGCACATTTTAAAAACTTCCCAGACTCTTTCCTCAGTGAGCTACTGAGTCAGGGACTGAAAATCTGGCACTTGCTGAGATTTTCCAGCTGGAGGTGCTCAGTTCAGAGAACGTAACTTTTATTTAAAGGCATTTTTTTTGTCCGAGACTCCAACAAAGCAGCACGCAGTGGGTGCAGCGAGGGCTGAGGGATTGGAGATGGATTGCTGCCCGCTCTCCCTGGGGATGTGGAGATGAGGATGCTGGGGGTGAAGGCTGCTGCTCAGGAAGGGGTTTCGGGATTTGGGTGGGATGTGGGAGGCTCAGGGGGGATTTCAGCTGGGTGGTTTCAGCTGTGTGATCGTCGCTGTGCTCTGCCCTGCTGAGGGGTTGATGGAATATTCACATTCCACTGAGCTCCTGTCATTCCCAGGGCACGGACAAGCCGGGCTGAGGGCACCACTGACAAAGAGAGAGCTGTGTCGATATCTCTTTGTTCATTAAGGCCTAATGCATAAATTAGGATTTAAGCTGGGGCTGCCCCTGGATCCCTGGCAGTGCCCAAGGCCAGGCTGGACATTGGGGTTGGAGCAGCCTGGGACAGTGGGAGGTGTCCCTGCCATGGCAGGGGTGGCACTGGGGGGGCTTTGAGGTCCCTTCCAACCCAAACCAGTGTGAAATTCCATGTAATTAAGAGGTAAATGTTAATGGTTTGAGGGGCAAAATCTTCCCAAGGAGCTGCATGGACCTGGCAAAAGTGGAAAGGGGAAGAAAGTACAAGAGGAACCAGGTGTTCAAATCCCAACAATTTGATTAATCAGTGACCACGGTGCTCGCTTGGAACCATTAGTGGTTGGTGCTGGTGGCAACACAGCTGGGAGAGAGATTCCCACGAGGAATGTGCACGTGGGGAAACCTCAGGCTGATTTCACAGATTAGGAAAAGCCTTCCTGCTCCTGAAGCTCTGTGTTCCATCTGCAGCTTCCCCCAATCTTCACAGGCCTCTCACTGTGCAATTACAGGAGGATTTTAGTCTGATTATACATTAAAAATTCTCCTCTCTAAAGAAACTCAAAGATCAGAGACATTTTCTTTCAAGTATTACACTGGAATTTGAACGCTCCTGCTGCTTATTACAAAATGTTTCTGCAAGCCACTGTGGAACTCTTAGACTTGATACTTTTATTGTTGGCATTGTTTTGTCTGTAAATCCGAGGAGTTCTCTTCCATACCCTTCTTTTTTATGGAGATATTGTTAGGGAAGTTTTAGTCACAGCTTCAGCAGGATGCACAGTCACAAGCCACTGCTGTGGGTACATTAACAGGACTATGGGAATCACAACCAAACACAAAACAAATGACATGTTTGTCCTTCAGCTGGGTGAAAATGGGAATGCAAAGTCGGGAGTCTTATTTTTCCTGATCCCCCCGATTCTCTAATCTTATCAAATATACATTCCCATATTCCAAGGCAGCCTGATAAAGCAGCTTGCTCGAAATAAGTTGCATTAGACTGTGTAGAGCACATTTTCCTAGGAAATCCAATTTCACAATCATGTTCTGGTGACATTTAGCCATTGCTTTGTACAGCAAGGGATCCTTGGATGTTTGAGCTGTGGGGTTCTGCTGACTGGGTGGCAGCGGGAGCAGGGCAGGGATTGTCCCCCTGTGCCACCACAGGGACCTCGAGGGCTGAGCCAGCTCTGGGTCCTCACTCCAGGAGAGCCCTGG
>VZTX01025851.1:0-13353 GCA_013400915.1 Pardalotus punctatus | reverse complement strand
CTGGGATGGCTCGATAGCTAGACATCCAATAATGAAATTATTGCAATGATACAGAATGCAATACATACCTGGTAAAATATCCTTTACGTGGTGTGGTACGGTTTGAAAGCCGGTTAAAATACGCAGTCTTCGGATAAAATGGCATCAAGGTGAAAATTTTCTCAGATCTGCACAATTCGACATGTGCCAGATGCATAATTTTCCTAGTCAGTTTTTTTTTTTTCCCTCTCTCCTGTGTAATTATTTTTTATAAACTGGTATTATAAATAGAAATATACATTCAAAATATATGGAAAAGTGAGTTACTACATTAAATTTGCATGTATCGATCCATCCCTTTCCCCTGCACAGTAATAGAAAATACTATTTTGCCTTGAACTTCATATTTGACAGTGAAATGCCACTAAAGTATTTACCAAAAAGTCCATCTAGTCAAATTGTGAAACAAAATGAACCAAGTGAAAACTTTACATTTCCTTTAGAAAAAAATTACAAGAATTTTGTTTCCTAGCTATGAATCTTTAACTTTTTTTTTTTAGACACAAAGTTGCATTTATTTGTACAAGATACAAAATGTAAACATGGCAAAATAAATAGTTTAAACAAGTGATGCAGGATCCCATGTCATGCTCATGATCCCATTAAAGAATTATTTTTTAATCCATTCAGTTGCAAATTCAAGTGCAAAAGCATGATGATGAATATCTACTATTCAAGTAACAGAAATAATATTGATGATACAAATAAACTATTTTACAAGGTAGTGATTTTCCCAACTTTACAAAATTTACATTGTATATCGACTTAATACACGATATAAGCGGAGTCCATTCGGGTGTGTCTGAGTTCTCTGTGACGCACAGAGCGCTGTGGTTTGCATGGAGCTGGAGCAGGAGGAGCACGCCACGAGCACGGGCAGGGGACAGCGGTGGAGGTTATGTCACCTCCATGGCCACTGTGGTCTCTGCGATGCCGTTCAAGCCCAGGCGCTCTGGTTCATGGTTCTCTCTGCAAGGGGAGAACAGCCCAGTTACAGGCAGGACAGATTTCCTCCCAGTTTTCATCATTTCTGTCGTATTTTCACATAGTTGTTACCTGGACCTGGCAGGAGCTTAGCACACACACTGCAAACATTATTTAGAAATACTGCCATTCAACAACTGCTGTTAGTCCACAGTGCAGAATTACTGCATTTAACTGTCCATTTCCTGCCCAAATTAAGGATAAAAGTACTAAAGGCTCTCCTGAAGGAACAAAGTCAAGACATACCATGAGAATTCAGTTATTCTGTTCATGAACCAAGTGTTGTTGTAATCCCCTTCTGCTTTAGCACTAGTGCAAGAAACTTAATTTTTCACTCGTTCACTAATACCCATTTTTTACTTTTCCAATTCACAAACATGACTTTGTTTTTTTAACATCACATAATCCAGCAGTGTTGGGTGTCCTTAACAGGCAGGGCAGTGAAATATGCACAATCCAGCATTAGTTTAGCAGAGCCAACAGAAGCAGCGTTTGTATGACAGCTCACCATCGCTCTAAGAGATTCGTTTAGATGTGTAAACAAGTAGCTAGTAACCAATCTACTGCTTACATATAGAGAAGTAGAAGATGTATATAAGTAGCCTTCTGATCTGTAATAAATGGCTTTCACCTGATCACATTGGTCTGCATGTGACTGACCCGTGCCCCCGCAACACAGCAGAGACTTCACACAAAGCCCAAATATTGCAATTTTCAGAAAACTCTGCCAACTGCAAAGCTCCTGCCACTCCTACAAAACATCATTAAAGTATCCTGAAATAACAGGGCTGCTGTGCAATGAGAATAAATATCTTAATGGTTGGACTTGATGATCTAAAAGGTATTTTCCAACCTAAACAATTATGATTTTATATGCAAGATGCAGGCTGTCACTTTTCTGGTTGGTGTTTCACATCAATATGTAATACATATATCCAAATGTAAATATAAAAATCTATGTGCCAGCCTGAATCTTACAATATTGGTACACAGCATTATAGAGAACACAAGGAAAATCTGACAGAATCGACCTGAAAGCGCTGCATTGAGAAGGGACAAATTAAAACGGCTGAAATTCCTACAGAGCAGAAGTTGACCAAAACTCCTAAAGGCGTTGTTTGGGGGGCTCATCTGCAAAACGAGCTCTTGGGGTTCGCCGTGGCCATGCTGAAGGTGCTGAGGGTGTTTTTGGGAGGCTGAAGGTGCTGAGAAGCCTCTCAGAGGTGGAAACAATTCCCTCCAGTGCAGAGCTGGGAATGACTACAAGAGAGGACACAGCCTGAAGCTGCACCATGGGAGGTTAGGGGGAACACGGGAATTCCTTCATGGGCAGGGCTGCTGGGCACTGAACTGCCCAGGGGGCTGGGGGGTCACTGCTGAGGTGGCACTCAGAGCACTGGGCACAGGGTGGGGGCCGCTCCCAGGCTGACCCCGCACTTTGGAGACCCCAACCCAAACAATCCCGCGGCTCCAAGCGCAGCCGGCAGCGCCGCAGCCCGGCCCCACTCACCTTGCTATACTGCTGATGGCACTGCTGGGAGTTACCTTTGGCACTCTGTCCATGCTGGCAGCAACTGTGGCAAGTTTTAAGGCTGTTGGCGAGGGCGCTGAAGTCCGTGTATTGATATGAACATTGACTGGAGACACAACGCTGACGTTGTTGAGGTGCACCGCGCTGGGCAGGCAGGAATTGTTCATGGGGAGAGGCTGAGGGCTGCTCGTGCACAAGGCTGGGATTAAGTGGTTTGTGGTGCTGTGGCCAACTGTCCTTACGAGCTGTACAGTTGAGATCCCTGGGCTGGATGATAAAGCCATGTTGGTGGAGTACAAAGTTCTGGAGGTTCCTGTGGCACAGAACAAATGGCGGGTGTTAAAAATGTGATATAAAGTCAAAGATTAACCTCAAGGGTAATGCTTTGAGTGTGCATGTCATTAATGTCTGCATTTTACAGACTCACAACATGGAAAAGTTCAGAAGTGGCAGCATGGCACCCTCCTCTGTGTCTGATCTCCCACCCTCAAAGCACGGCCCTCTTGGATAGGAACTCAGAAAATCACACACAGACCTCTCTCCCTTTGCTGGAACCGCTCCAGTTTATTGATTTTATTCACTTGTGTTTTCTCTCCCTCTATTCATTTCATATTACCATTAACCCAGCCTGGCAGAAGGTCTATAAAACTAATCACATCATTAACTGCTAAAACAACAAATTACTCTAAAAGCCTCTTCTTTGTCCTGGCAGCCCAAATCCCATTTGCCTCTTGGCATGGTGGAGACAGCACCAGCACAAGCAGCACCGCAGGAGGAGGGCGGGGAGGGGGCACTGAGGGACAGTGGCTGCACTTGTGGGGACAAATCCTAAATGCAGTGAAACCTGAGGCTCACAGTGATGTCAAAAGAACTGCCAGTAGAGGTTGGTTATGAGTTTTTGGCTGAGTGCATGAGTGAGATAACAACCAAATAATGAACCAACTTTTCCATTTCCTTCTCCAAGTACTTAATGTTTTAAGCTGCTGGTTTATACCTTCATTACACACTCACACTCGGTTTAAAACGCTGTCATTTAGACTTTTGATCAGAATAGATTTTAGAAGATATAGACTTCCAAAGGAAAACAATGCTCTTGCAATGCAATGAGCACTTGGTAGTTTTGTGTCCATTTTAACAACATTTACTGACAGGGCCCTCAGGCACAGGGTGGGATTCTTGGGGCTGTCCTGTACAGGGCAAGGAGCTCAACTTTGATGATCCTTGTGGGTCCCTTCCAACTCAGGATATCCCATGACACAAACCACTGCTCCAAAGTACTTCAGAGCACAATATTTAAAACTACCACAACTAATACATTTGATTTTTTTTGGTTGTTTATGAACATTTCAGAAATCAGCAATAAGATCAGCTGGTCAATAAGACCAGTTGATATTCTCAGCTCACTGCAGAGCAGGATCTCCAGGCTCCTCACCTGAAGGCTGGACAACACCGTTGATATTGTTGTGGCTGGTGTTCTGCTCCTTCGTTCCCTCGCTGCGCCCGGGGGCAGGGGCACTGACCACTGCAGAGGCAGCAAAGTGGGCACTGGCTGAATCCAGGGTTTTGGACATGCAGTCAGAGGTGCTGGAGCCCTGCAGGAAGAAAAGAAGTTTTTCATGATTAGCTAAGTACAAAATGAAATAGACCTTGGGATTGCTACAGTGCACAAGTCAAGCAAACAAATAAATACAGCTTCCACATGTGACCTAATGCACCCCAACATTGAATATTTCTGTGTCACCAGACCGATGGGAAGCTGGAAATCAGTGTCCAAATGAGTGCAGAGCAAGTGCTGCCCAACTCAGCCAGGCCATGGCCAGTGCAGTTCTCAGCACAACAAACCCCCTGTGCCTGGGCTGCTCAGTCTGGAGAGCAAAAGGCTCTGGGGAGAGCTCAGAGCCCCTGGCAGGGCCTGGAGGGGCTCCAGGAGAGCTGGAGAGGGACTGGGGACAAGGGATGGAGGGACAGGACACAGGGAATGGATCCCACTGCCAGAGGGCAGGGATGGATGGGATTTGGGAATTGGGAATTGCTGGCTGGGCTGGAATTCCCAGAGCAGCTGGGGCTGCCCCTGGATCCCTGGGACTGCTCAAGGCCAGGCTGGAATAACCTGGGACAGCGGGAAGTGTCCCTGCCATGGGATGGGATGAGCTTTAAGGTCCCTCCCCACCCAACCCAAACCACACAGGATTCCCTATGTCTGGAGAAGTTTCCTCTAAGAAAACAACCATGTCTTCAATCTCCTCCTCTCCTCCATCTCCAGGCAGCAAATGCTCTGCAGCTGCAAATCTCAGGGCTGTTCAGTATTTGTGGCACATCCATTCTCAGGCAGTGACTTGTACCACAGCAAAACTGCCCAGCACATTCTGGAATCCCACTCTGTTGGTCCAGTTTCTACTGGAAAGTCTCACCATTCTTACTGGAAAGAACATTAAATCTGCAAATTCAATTTATATTAACTAAGAAAATGACATTGCACAGAAGCCTGAAGTGTTTTAAAGATCCAAAATTCATTTGTTTTGTTTAAATATTTTGGCATCGTGTCTTTTCACTTTAAAAAATGTCATCAGTGTCTGCCAACACAGAAGCCCTGATTAATTGAAGTAGAAAACACTGAGGGGAAGGGAAAAACAGCACAAGCAGTCAGACAGAAAATGCTCAAAGTAATATACATTTTCCTAGTAACAGACAGCAGCAAGAGCTTTTATATTTTATTGGGAAGAAACTAAGAGAAAACTAAGTGCAATGGAAATGCGTCTTCTTCCCTTGCAAGGAATTCCAGAGGAAAAATGGGATTCTTTTAGAAGCCAGAATATGCAAATATGCAAAACTCCCATTTTCCTCTCAGAGGTACCAATTTTTAGTACTCACTGAACATCTGTTCACAACAGAACACGTTAGGTTGGAAGGTAATTTTAATAAAGTCTCTTCCGAGCACTTACACAAAGGGAGGCAGAACCAGTGAGAATGGTTAAGATTTGAGAGCACACACGGATATTTTCACACTGTGGGTGCAGGTCACACATCCAGCCACGAAGTCTCTCAACTTGTAAAACACAACCAACTTATTCAAAAACCCCAGAGTGTTTTACATTCACTGTAAAACCCAGAGGCTGGGAAGGAAAAGGAGGCGCCAGGCCGTGCCGAGGCAGGAGCGGTACCTGTGCTTTCGGATGGCTCTGCTGGGAGCAATGCTGAGACTGCTGCTGCTTCTGCTGCAGCTGGGCCAGCTGCTGCCTCTGCATCTGCACGAGCTGCTGTTGGTGGGTCTGGAACTGCTCCTCTGTGATACCCCCTGTGACTACGGAGAGAGAGGAGCCACGGTTACACAGCCTGCACACAACACGTGGACAAGGCCAGAGCGCAGCCATGGTGGGAAACAAGTGGGTGAGTGTTGGGGAAGAAGAAACAGAAAGGCCTCGTAAATATGATTGCTTAAATTCTGAGTATATGAAACCTGTAAGTGAAATAGAATTGAAAGCAAGTTTTGATCTCTAAAACGCCAAGCCTCAGTTACTGAACAACTGGAAAACAATGCTATGGCCAGCTGTCTGTAATCTCCTTTTGGATTAAACAATGCCCTTCTCCTTACCAAGAGTCCAGGGGTCAAAGCTGACCCTGCTGGCCTGGCAGGAGGGGTCCAAAATGGTAATGTAGTGATTCTTATAGGCTGTATGTAAATGCTATAGGATTTGTATCTTGTACGAGATTTGTTACTGTAAAATAGAATATGGTGAGGACGAGGAAATCACGTCAGATGCGCCCAGAATCTCCACAAATTACATAAAGGAGAGGTCAAGCGGCGGTTTTTTGTTGTGTTCTTTCATTGAATCAATTTGGAACAAAAGAATTCAGAGCTTTTGCTGCTTTTAAGTAGTTTCTGCCTTTGGTGGTTTTCTTTCCAGTAGCTTTAGGCAAAAGCTTAAGAGCAATGATTTTCCTGGCTTTCAGCAAAGCAGCACAACCTGAAAATCAGCTGAGGACAAAGCAACCTGGGCTGAGCTGGGCATCTTCTCTCCCAGTGAACAGTGGGAGCTGATTCCTGGACAAATTCCCTTCCTGCAGCCCAGTACTGTCCCCTTCTCCAACTCCAGAATGGACTCCTAGGGAAGCACACACCTGGCACGGGAGATTTGCTCTGCCAACTATTGTTTTAAATGGAGGAAGAGTTCAGGGGTGCCATAATAAAGTTATTTTTGAGAACCAGGTTAATGCCACCCCGGTAATCTCACAGTCACAACACATGAAGGGAATGAAGTTAGAACAGCTGGGTTTAAACTTCTGTCCCTGAAGAACTGCACACTTGGTAAACTGGAAATACTGACACAGGTTTCACACTAAACCCTGAGCTGTGAGCAGTTAACCTAAGAACTGAGTTCAGCTGGGAGCAAGTAAAGAGAGAATTCACTTCTCAAAGATTTCCATGAACACATTTCAACAGCTTATCCTGAACTCAGCTTTTCCAAGACTGAAGCTGTGATGCACCTCAAACACCTGGATTCTGCAGGAATATCCTCCTACCAAGAGACGCTGAGCTAACATTAAATTCTGGGGTAATTCATCTTTTCAGGGTTTGGCTCTTCCATTTATTACTTTTAGTACTTGTGGTTGTCCTGAAATTCCATTGTGAAAAAATACCAGAATTAGGACTGTGACTGCTTAGAAATTAGACTGAAACTTCTTCTCTACTGCTACATTATTAAAGCAGGTTTCCACCATGTTAGGAGAGCACTTAAAAGTCCAATTACTAAAAAGTTACTCCTCTTAAACTGTAGAGATATTATAATTTCCGAGCTAAGTTTATTTTGCATTTAGCTTTATTTTATTCCACTTTTAGATTCTTACCCAGAATTTAACTCTAAGATAAGTCAGCTCAACCTGCTACATTCCCTCACAAAACACACGGCACTGCTGAAGGCAACAGGGCCAAGAACAGCATTATGGAATATGACATATATTTCTATTTTTAAATTCTGAGGTAACAAGGTGTTTTGTTTTATAAAAAACTGTTTCAGAACAGGGTTAGATTTCGTATTTTCAATCTCCCTTCCTTCCCAGTTTGTCAGAGATCACAAATTCATGAAACATGCTACTACAGGATACAGGGCAGGTTACTCCACAATTCAACATTGCCTTACTCTGCCTTTACGTGCCTGAATTTCAGGTATTTATCCAGGTATTTATTCAGTGGTCAGGCTGAGCTCACCTCGTTATAAACCAGCAGATGTTCATCAGCACATTTAATATCATTTCCTTCTGCCAAATCAAACACCTGGAAGCTCCCAGAGAAAAAAGAACAAACTTGCACCACGTCCCAGGGCAGCCTCGAAGGCCAGAGCTGAGAGCTCTGCAGCTTCCACTGCTGGGGTTTTGATTTTAGCAGAGCCTGGATGGAAAAACTGCAACAAAACAGGGCTAAAAAAACAAAACAGGGCTAAAAAAACAAAACAGGGCTAAAAAAACAAAACAGGGCTAAAAAGCCCCTTGGGCTTTCACTGCCAGGCTCCTCTCCTCCTCGAAGGTTTGCATTATGATGTCACTTCTCTCAGGACTCCGAGGCTTTAATCAAAGATCAGCTTGCAGGCTGCATTAATTACTTCTACATGGTATTTAAGGCTGGGGGAGAAAATACCTCTAAAAGGTAAAAGTTTGTTCCCTAAGCAAAACCCTTCAGCTGGGATTGTGCAGTTGTGCTCTGTCTAGGGACATGCTTTTCCCATTTGCAGTTCTTATAAAATGAGCAAGAGAGTAATTTAGCTTTAAAAAATGGTTCTTGACTCATGCACTCGTTAGGTATTTTGAAGAAAGGTCTAGTTTTAAAATAAAATAATTCTGTTTGTATAATGCTTTTGAGGAATAGCTCAGGAAGAGTTGCTTTATTAACACAGTGAAAAAATAATAGAGAGGTAATTTTAAATATTTTAAATATTCTTGTGCACCAAAAATCAAAGCAACTCCCAAGTCCTCTCTAAAATAAAATAATAAAAAAACTAAAAATAATCAGTTAAAGTACTGCCAGTGTTTCCTCTGGAGGGAGTATCAAGCCAGCTGTAAAATCAACTGATTTCAACAATCACTGCCCAAACAGAACGACTCCAATAAATGCAGTGACAGTGCCTGTGCTCATTTAATGCACAACCAGAATCTGACCAGCCCTTTTAAAATGTATTTCCTATTTACCAGCGAGAAATCCAACTGCAGTGCCTCTTGCAGTTATTTGGGGAAGAATTCTGTTGTCTATTGTGTCTGATCCCGTTCCAGAATTGCAGGATCTGGTTTGTAATTTAAATCTGTGACAAAAAAGGTCCTCCCCAGCCATAAATTTCATGCATAATGTACTTCAGCTACTGAGGGATTTCCATTTAATTTAAATGTATTCCTCAGATGATTTCTAAAATTATACCCCAAGTTTATTACTATTCCTCCAAAAAGTGGCTTAGATCCATCAGATTTGGTTTTATTCATTTTTCAGCTATTCCTTTAACTCTTCTATTTCCTCCCCTTTTTAACAAGACACCTCGTGGTGCTTTATCAATAATCCCACCACAATGAACCGCCCCTTTCTGCCCCAGCTGTGACTCCCCAGGCCTTCAGGTTCTTTCAAAAAATCACTCTACAAACATCTAGTACATTTTATCTCTTCTTTTCCCGCAGCAGGAAAATGCTCCAGTGCCAATCTTTTCTTGGGAGAGAACAGAAAGGTTACAGTGACCACACTGAACAGCTGTAAAAGTACTGGGCTGGGATGAATTTTCTGTGCCTCTGTCAGAACACGACATTGCTGTGGACACAGGAATCCTAGAGATCCGTCACTGAAGATTAAATACCCCTTCCTGCAGCTCTGAGAGAGATGGAGCATTCCATAACCACAGCAATTATGCAATTCAGGGTCAGTCTAGTCTATTATTTAATTATACACAGCACAGGATGGAGTAGGGTTATACTCAGGGTGCCTGCTGTTGTAGGAGCTCTCTTTTGCTGTATCTCAGAATTTTCAGATTTTTGTAGTATCATATGATTATGATTCTTTGCTGATTACAAAGAAGTGACAGTGTTAAAACTTGAGCAATTGCAACTCCAGCACGTGATGCAAACACTGCTTAATTTAAGCTTAAATCAATTTTTTCATCACTGGATGCTTCCACTGCCAACGTTTTCATCACTTTCAGACCTTTTCAGGGCACGCAGGAACTTCCTACTTTTCTTGAGTCAAAAATAAAAACTGACAACAGAAACGAGCCACCCCCACCCTCCCCAAGAAACCACCAGTTGTGTTTTGCATTCATAACGAGCATTCTTCTACCCTTAAACAAGGTTAGACCAATTAGTGCCATTAAGACTCAATTAGACCTAAGCAATTCTTAATAGGAGCAGAATCCCTGCTTTGAATAATGTTTGAATCTGGCACTTCACATTCTAATGGGAGCAAAGCAGGAGGAAGGGCGCTGTTTGTGGGAAGTGTGTGTTTTAAGAAATATAAAACAGTCAGGGTGTATCTGTGGGTCGGCCCACACCAGTGCTGAAGATCTTATCAGCCCAGCCACGAGGAAAACCCCCAAAACTCAGTATTTGAAATCCCAGAAGAAGCCAAATCCTTGCCTACCTGATATGCCATTCTTGCTGGTGTTCAGTAAAGCTACAGATGCTGCAGAGACTCTTTTATTATTCACAGTCTGCCCTGCTTTCCTTGAGGTACATTCTTCGCTATCACTGTCCTGGAGATTGAGTAGCCTGGGCTGAAAACACTGCAGCCGACATGATCTGATATTGCTTAGGATTTCAGGAAGGGACAGTCTGTTTTCACAATGTTTATTGGAAGCATTGGTCCGTGAAAAATTAGAAGAAAAGTCTAAAGTCTGGGAAGAGCTTGAAAAACTGTTCAGCATTTCCGGGTCAATCTGCCTCAAGACAGGATCATGTTCTGTGGATATTCGGTCCATAATAACCCTGATTAAAGAGGAGAACAATCATGAATTTCATTATCTCTTTTTCATGCTTTGAAGGGGAATGAAGAGTAAAAAGAACCCAACTGTACCTTCCACCCCTGCCAATCCGCCTCCTTGCAAATCCTATACATCTCCTTGGGATTGTAAGGGTTGTAAGGCAATGCCTGAACCTCAGTTTGTCCAATTCTGCCAATTCTGGGCTTTCAGACGAAGAATTCGTTTGGTCCAAACGAGGCTGTGAGGAAAGAAAAGCCATTTTATAGTCACTCAGAGGGTGCTTTGATCAGGGCACTGCTGGTTGCCATGCACAGGCTCCAGGGCAGAACATGTGGTAGTTTATGTTAACCAAAACTCCGATGGCTTCAGTAGTTTAAAAACAACCTCTATGACTAACATTGAGGTTAAATGACTCGCTTCTAACAGCAATGGAGAAGTAGGAGAACATGAAAATAGAAATTTTCAGTCATCTGGACTTCTTTTGGCAAAGGAGTTCATTCACAAAGGGAAAAAAGAATGGGGGATGAATTCTAAGAGGGAAGCTTCAGCTTGGAGCCTCTGAAGCCAAGCAGAAAAGGGGATGTTGGGGATGTTCTTGCAATTGTCTTTGGACCCACCAAAGCATCAAAGCTTTGATGGCATCAGTGGGAACAGAACTCCAACATTAGCACTATGCCAACCTAAATTTAAAGAATTCTAAATCCACCAAATCCAGCAGCACAGTCTTACAGCGTAATACTGGCATCCTGCTCTTCTCCTGAATGCACAAGGTCCATCAGGATCATTTTCTTCTTCTGCTTCTGACACTGGTGAGGGTACCTAGGTCAGAAAACAACATCATTCTCCCAACTGCCCCATTGGCATCATTGTATTTATTATAAAAGTTTATGTACTATGAACTGCCAGAGTTATATATCAAAGCACAGCTTGGAAGAAAAACTCAGTTTATAGTTTTTTAATATCTTTTAAATACATTCAGAGCTGGGACAAGGCAGGCTGGCCAAATGGCAGGAAACTGCAAGTTCTGCCTGGCGTACACCGAGATTTGGGCACTTACCTGCGGGAACTCATCCTCATCAGAGCTGTGGAAGTCGTACTGTTTGATGTCACTCTTGCTGAGCACGGGCAAGGGCTCAGCCAGGGGCTGAGGGGCCACCACACACTCCAGTTTGGGCTTCTTCAGGTATTTCTTCTTCTGACGGACGACATCGGACACCTCCTCCTTCAGGGAGGAGTGGTGAGGATGCTGCTCGGGGAAAACAAACAGAAAATTCTAAATAAGGCATGAGAAGAAGAAACTGATTTGCTTTAAGACAGGACTGCTTGTCTTCCAAAGCCTCTGCAGGCATTTGAGACACATCATGCAAAATTTACTGAACACATTAAAATCCAGAGCTTTTCCTCTCATTGTCTTTCCAGGTATTTATTAATAAACACAGAGCTCTCAAGTCATGACTGCCTAAGAGGTTCCTCACTCTGCACTACACTCACTATATTGTAATTAGAATTCCAATTATTTTCCGAGATCTCATTTTTCCACAGCACTTTCAATTTTCTAAACTGCTCAGACATGTTCATAAGAAGCAATTTAATTTGTTTCCTGTTTCGCACAGAGTTGACACTTTTGAACAGAAGTGATGGTATTTGGGCTGGCTAGTTAAGATTTTTCTCACATAAACTCCTCTGCAGTGAGCAGCTCATCAATATTGAACTGTCCACTCGAACACAAATGTTATTAAACCTCAAAGCTCCTATTTAAGAAGATTATTTCACTTGCAAAATTCTCCATTTGAAGGAGAAGCCAGTGCAGTTGTAGAAAGTATTTATATTTACCCTGAATTAACACTCATCAATAAGAGCCTGGCTGAAACTCACTCTGGTAATGGAGCTCAGCTTGGGAAGCAGAGGAGAAACACTAGGAATGCCAAATTCCTGAGGAACCAGGCATTCAGGGGTTTGTATGGAATTCTGGGACCACTAGGTGTCGCAGGTGCTAAATACAAATTTCCGGAGGTCTTCAACTCTCAGCTTCACCCCCAAGTATTTAACTCCTAATCTTTCAGGTTATTTCTTCAGAGATATGCCTAAATTCCAAGTATTCCAAAGCAATGATGATCCCAATAACGAGGGACTCGCAGCAGGAAAAAAATTACCTTAACTTTACATTCTTGAACTTTGTGGTGGTTCCCGTTGTGGAGAGATGATGGAGTTGTGCCCATCTCTTTTTCGGGTCTATTCAGCTTCACTTCATTGAGGATTTCACCTCCATAATCACCCAAATGGTACCTCAAAAAAAACCAGGATTAAAACTATAGTGCTGCATTTCCACTGGGCAATGCTTGGAAGACACAAACCTGTATCTTCCAACTGTCTACACAAACCCCTTCTCTTTTAGCTTCTTATGGTGCTATAATAAATAAATTATAAGAGAGGCTTTCAAAGCCATTTAATGAAAATTTAAAACCTTGGTTTTTATAATCTGGAATGTTACCTTTTCTCCACAACTTCCAACGTTAAATGCAACAGCTCCCGTTTTGTTTTCTCTCTCCTCTTAATCATCTCCAAAATTGTTATGGCTCTGCTAAACTCCCTCCTTAATTTCAACATCTTCTCATAAGACGCCTCATCGTTCTTTCGGTTCTGTTGAGAGATGAAACAAATTTTTAGTCAAAAGCAAAAGCCACGAGGCACAAACTGCAAAAATAAAGTTACATAATGCTGCTGCAAATGAGGCTCATGGGCACAATCCAAAGGAGCTTTTCCTAAAGCAGACCCTACCTGGCAAACAAAGCCACAAAAAGCAAACAAAGCCAGTTTTAAGAGTAAACTGAGAAGAACTTTTCAGCCATTTCCCCC
>VZTX01025842.1:0-18370 GCA_013400915.1 Pardalotus punctatus | reverse complement strand
TTTCAGTTGTTGCTCAGGGAATGCAGGGAGCCAGAACAGAGAGCTGGCAGATCACAGAGTCCTGGAATATCCTGAGTTGGATCCCCCAAGGATCATCAGTGCAGCCCCCAGCCCTGCACAGCCACCCCAACAACCCCACCCTGTCCATCCCTGGCAGCGTTGGCCAAACGCTCCTGGAGCTCTGGCAGCCTCGGGGCCGGGACCATTCCCTGGGGAGCCTGGGCAGTGCCCAGCAGCCTCTGGGGGAAGAACCTTGCCCTGAGATCCATGCCAAGCCCTGACACAGCTCCAGCCGTTCCCTGGCTCCTGTCCCTGGCCCAGAGCAGAGCTCAGCCCCTGCCCCTCGGAGGAAGCCGAGGTCACTCCCTGTCCCCCAGAGAGGCCACAGCAAAGCCCTGGGACATCTGAATGACCTGAGGGGCCTGGTTGGTCCCCAGTACTTTGTAAATAAATGTCCAGGTGCTGCCTCAAGAGAAGGGAATTTCTGGGGCTGAGCAGGAGCTGCTCTGGGAGTGTTGGAGGTTCAGACCCTGCTCGGTGTCGCTGTCACAGCAGCGCCTGCTCTGCCCTGTCTCGGCTGACCCTGCTCCTCCTGAGACTTGTAAAATCTTCCCAGAGCCATGGAAAAAGGACAGATTCCACCCCAGGCCGTGCAGCTCCCAGCAGAGTCAGCTCCCATGGGAATACAAGCGATCCTTCGTGGACAGGAGTTCAGGAAGGGGGAGCAAAATATTGGTATTTTCTTGAGGGCCAGAAGACAACGTGATCTTAAATTATTCATGGGACCCTCCTGGCAGCACACACCACACAGGAGAGAAGTCTGTGCCCTGCTTAAAATTCTGAGCCTGCCTATGCAAGGGGAATAATGATTAGACTCGTGTAAATGTTAAAAAAGGAATGTCTCACCACTAATTAAACCTATTTATCTTTCACAGCTCGAGCAGTTAACAGCCCAATAAAAGGTACCACCGTGTAACAGGGTGTTTATTTATCAGATGATTTTCCTGAATGTGAGGGCCTCTCCTTTACAAATGATTTGATGAAAGAGCAGATGGCACATGAAGATAAAAAAAGCCTGACTGTTGCCCTGGATGTGAGCTCGGAGTGAGGCAGCTCCACTGAACATCATCATTAATATTTAAGGGCAGAGCGAGGCTTCCTCAGGACACGGAGCTGCCTCCTGCACCGGGGAGTGGGAGAATCCCGGGATGGTTTGGGTTGAAGGGACCTTAAATCCCATCCAGTGCCACCCCTGCCATGGCAGGGACACCTCCCACTGTCCCAGGCTGCTCCAAGCCCTGTCCAGCCTGGCCTTGGGCACTGCCAGGGGTCCAGGGGCTGCTCCGGGAATTCCATCCCAGCCCCTCCCCACGCTCACAGGGAAGAATTCCTTCCCAACATCCCATTTATCCCTGCCCTCCTAAGGACAGGGCCGTGTCCCCTGGGCGCTGGATGGACAGGCAGCCCCCCCCAGCTGGACAGTGCAGTGACCACCAGAAGGTGGGGGGTGCCCTGCGTGTGCCAGGACACACAGCGGGGTCACCCCACAGCTGCTCCGCACTCGTGGACGAGGCTGTCCCACGGGCAGAATGTCCCAAACTGTGGCCCCTGGCATGGGAAGGACGGGGACACCTGGTCCGAGCCAGCCAGGCTGCAGGGGACAGCAGGGAGGGGTCCCGTGCCCATGGCCTGGAGCACAGGACAGCTGCCAGCAGCCCCTTCTTCTCCTGGCCCCCAAAGTCCGGCTCTCCAAGGTCCTGAGGCTCTTGCAGGTCTCTCCAAGGACATGGAACACACACCACTGGACTCCAGCAGAGGTGACCTCTTCTCCAAAGTGCTGACTGAGGCAGGGCCTGCCTGCATGGTCACCTTTGTCACGCTGTGTCCCCACCCCGGGGAGGGCCAGGCAGGGGCCAAGTCAGCAAAAGGAAAGGGGCAGCTCTGTCCCCTCCGTGCCAACGCCTCCACTCAGCTGTTTTTTACCAAGGACACGAGTTTTGGAGAGAGGGTTGGAACTCGTGGATGTGGCCTGGAGGGCACGGGCTGTTTGCTGCAGTGTTCCCGCTGACGTGGGCAGGGGAGGGGGTCCAGAGGGAAAAGGAGGAGATGAAAGGAGTGCTGAGGAGCAGGAGAGACTGCAGCACTGGTGGGGAAGCAATGAGGAATGAGGAATGAGGGAGGAGGAAGGAATCGGAGAGGAGGAAGCCATGTAGGGAGAGCTGGAATTACAGAGAGAGCTGGAACTTTGGTGTCAGGGTGTTCAGGAGAACAGGCGTGACATGGGAGAGGCTTTGGAAGGTTTGGTCTCTGAAACAAAGAGTAAAAGCCAGGCTGGAGGGATCCTGAAGGACCAGAAGGGATGGGAACACAGGCAGTGGTTGATTTTTGGGGAAAAGGAGGTAGGAGAGCTCCTGCTCCTCAGTGGCCTGGGCCCACATGGCCACGCTGACCCCAGCTCTGAGCAAGGACAGCCAGCAGATCACACCAGGAGATAAATCACATTGCAGGTGCAGCCCCTCCTGCTGGGGGTGGAACAGAGGGGTTCGGGGGCTCCCTGTGCTGGGGGGTCACACAGGAACATATGGTTTGATTTTCTGTTGTTGGTGGGATTTGTGGAAGCAGGTAGAGAGGTCAGGCAGACAGGCTTCAAGATGGCGAAGAAGAAGGTTTTATTTACAAGAAGTTCTTTTTATACACAGTAATAAACAAGTGTCTATTGGCCAAAGACAATCCACCCCCAAAGACCTGTTGGTTATGGCTCGTACAGCTCTAACACAAAACACAGAGATGAAGAAAGTACAGTTTATCTGTATTCTCCATGAGAGAGAAAGGAAAATCCTAAAACACTGCAACTACAGGACTGTCCCTTTGGGCACACCCAGTGACCTTTAAAACCCTGAGCCCCTGGAGCAGCGTGTCTGAGCAAACCTGGCTTGGTTTGTAAAGATCCAGTGGCTTCTGCCCACATGAAGGTGAGTGGCTGGAAATGCAGGAACACACTCTCTTCAGAGAACAGAAATTTATCTGCTCTTATTATTCAGGCTGTTGATCTTCAAGCCTCAAGAATCACACTGGCTCCTTACCCTGAAGTTGCTAATCCCTATGGAGTGCCTGGGAATGACAGGGCTTTTCAGGAGTGTGATACCTCAGGAGAATTTCAACAGGAATTTCGTGCAAATGTTGTGATTTCTTCTGCACAAGCTGATAAGGTTCACCTTTCCTGTCCAGGCTTTTTTTTTCCCCTGAAAGAAAAGCCTCCATTTACCTCAGGGTGTCATTTTCTGGAGATGGGTTTTGTTGTTCGTTATGCTGTTAAATTCCACACTGATCCATTGTCAAATTCTTGTCTCGAGATCACAACCGTGACAAACTGCAACAGCCTTCGAGGCTCTTGTCAAAATCCGTCTGGACTCTTCACGCTGAAGTTGTGTTCCAAAGACTGACTTTGTTCCTAGAAAGAAAAAAACAGGGAAAACTTCTTGGTTCTGCAATGAGGGAACACGTCAGGGAATGGATCCTGCCTTGATTATGTTGATTCTATAAAGGTTGATTATGTTGATTCTGTAAACCTCTTATAGAGGTTTTAAAAATTCCAGCTGAATCTCACGTTTCAAAGGCAGCAGAGCTCTCTGGAGGTGCAGGAGGGGATGATTCCCCACGTTTTCAAGGGATGTGTCAGATGTTTCCATGAGCTTTGCAGGCCTGGTCCTCGTGCTGGTTCCACATCCCCGTGGGATGCTCCAACATCAAGAGCAAAGAGGGGAAAGGTCTGACGGCAGGGGAATCACAGCCCTGGGGAGAAGGAATTGGGGTGGGGGTGGACAAGAAGATCCACAGGTCTTGGTGTGCCCAGAAGCCCCCCCTGTGCTGGGCTGAAGTGTCCAGGGAGGGGATTCTGTCCCTCTGCTCCACTGCCGTGGGACCCCCCAGTGCTGCCATGGGACCCCAGCGTGAAAAGGACCTGGAGCTGCTGGAGCCAGTCCAAGGAAAGTCCTGGAGATGTTCCAGGGCTGGAGCCCCTCTGCTCTGGGGCCAGGCTGGGAGAGCTGGGGGTGCTCAGCTGGAGAGGAGAAGGCTCCAGGGAGAGCTCAGAGCCCCTGGCAGGGCCTGAAGGGGCTCCAGGAGAGCTGGAGAGGGACTGGGGACAAGGGATGGAGGGACAGGACACAGGGAATGGCTTCCCATGACAGAGGGCAGGGATGGATGGGATATTGGGAAGGAATTGTTCCCTGGGAGGGTGGGCAGGCCCTGGCCCAGGGTGCCCAGAGCAGCTGTGGCTGCCCCTGGATCCCTGGCAGTGCCCAAGGCCAGGCTGGACAGGGCTTGGAGCAGCCTGGGACAGTGGGAGGTGTCCCTGCCATGGCAGGGGTGGCACGGGATGGGATTTAAGATCCCTTCCACCCCAAACCTTTCCATGATCCTGTGAAATTTGGCTTTGATTCCAGCCGTGTTTCCATCCTGGCCAGGCCACAGCTGGGTTTGGTTTGCAGCAGACAGAGGTGCAGTGACAGTGACAGCGGGGCAGGCACACACAGGACTGTGCAGGGCAGCAGTGACCCTGTAGTAACCCTGGAGGAACCTGCACCTGCTCTTCCCTCACAGCTGAAGCTACACACGACCTGCAGGGTCCACCAGCAGCGATCTGGGTGGCCAAAGGGACGGTGGCCAGCAGGATGGGAGGTGGACGAGGTGGAGGAGGAACTTCTGAGCCTCCTTTCACACACCCAAGGTTCCCATGGCTGTAAATCCGTGTTTTCAGAAATGATTGAGGGCACAAAGCTCATCCAAGGGCAAACACAGGGTGGATTTCCGAGCTGACACTCCGGGCTGAGCAAACTTCTCCCCACCACAAATGTTTCGACGCTTTCAGTTCCTCCTGGGGCTGAAGTTCAGGTGGAGGTGCTGGAACTGGCGCCTCGCCCTCTCTGCAGACATTTTCCCTGATGGTATAAACTCATTTTTCACATCCAGCCTTCCTTTTGCCCCTACTCCAAGACTGGGAAAGTGAGTGAAAGGAATCTGTCCTTGGAGGGCTGATGTTCAGCTCACAATGTCCATGGAATCCCAGAATGGTTTGGACTGGAGGGAATCTTTAAAGATCCACCCCCTGCCATGGCAGGGACACCTCCCACCATCCCAGGCTGCTCCAAGCCCTGTCCAGCCTGGCCTTGGGCACTGCCAGGGATCCAGGGGCAGCCACAGCTGCTCTGGGCACCCTGGGCCAGGGCCTCAGTAATCTCCTTGTAAAAAACCTCCTCCCTTTCATCTCATTGACCTTCTTTTAGTTACATGAGCTTAGGAACTCATCCCTTGGGATCCAGCTTGGATCCCATAAAAGCAAAGGCATTTCCTCTTTAGCTGCCTCAGAGTGCTCAGGGAACACCCTGATAAATAATATCCCACATCCCAGTGAAGTCACAGGGATTCCTACTGGGACCAGGTTCTGAGCAGTCACCAGGAGGGAGGGACTGAGACGAGCCTTTGATAATTTGTGTAGGAATTCCTGGCTGACTCCTTGTCCTGGTCAGATCCATCACAGAAAGAATTCCTGGCCGACTCCCTGTTCTGGTCAGATCCATCACAGAAAATGCTGTCCCCTTGTCNTCAGATCCATCACAGAAAATGCTGTCCCCTGTCCTGGTCAGATCCATCACAGAAAGAATTCCTGCCCAACTCCCTGTCCTGGTCAGATCCATCACAGAAAGAATTCATGGCTGACTCCTTGTTCTGGTCAGATCCATCACAGAAAATGCTGGAACTCCAGCTGGATGTGGTGTAAGAATTCCTGGCTGGCCCCTTGTCCCGGTTAGATCCATCACAGAAAGGATTCATGGCTGCTCCTTGTTCTGGTCAGATCCATCACAGAAAATGCTGGAACTCCAGCTGGATGTGGTGTAAGAATTCCTGGCCGACTCCTTGTCCTGGTCAGATCCATCACAGAAAAAGCTGAAACCCTGGCTGGATGTGGTGTAAGAATTCCTGGCTGTCCCCTTGTCCCGGTTAGATCCATCACAGAAAGGATGGAACCCTGGCTGGATCTGCCTGGCTCAGTACAGACATAAAACTCATTAGCTCCACTGAGAAAAGCTTTTAGAAATGCACATAATTCAATTAGACCATCAAAAGATGATCTGATCATGTCAGCTCAATTATTCCGACTCGGGCAAGCTGAAATCTCTCATGTCACCTAAACTGGGAGCTTTGTGCTGTGCCAGCATTACGGTACCAACAAGCTTGGGAGATTTATCCAGACCTCATTCCTGCTTTTTAATTGAACTTTTTGGGTAGGAAAATTCCCTGAGTCTGGTATCGTAGGGACACAGAATCATCAAATTTGGAAAAGACCTCCAAGAACATTGACCTTCAACCAAATCTAAACCTTATTACCAAGTGCTGTGTCCCTGTTTTTTCCAGGGATGGGGATTCCAGCGCTTCCCTCTCCCTCTGACCACTCTTTCAGTGAAGATATTTTTAGGACATGAAAGAATATGAATCAGAAAGAACAAAGGTCTCCAGGACACCACAGGGTAGGAACAGATGTGGTGTGGGCTGGAGCTCCTGCAGGTCGGGATACTCCCAACCTGGATCTGGAAGCTCTGCCTGCCTCCCATGGTGCTGCCTTTTGGCAAAATCCCCTTTCTCCACTTCATTTCGTGGTGCTGATGCCTCTGTGTTCCCTTTTCCTGCTGTTCCTGATCGTTTTAAGCTTCTCCATCCTCCTGGCAACTCCGCTGTCCTTTCCCATGATCCCCACAAACACAAATGCAAAACGACAGAGTTTCCCACCATTTGCTTGTCTGGCAATCCCAATATTTCTAACCCAGGGCTAAAGGAAAGGGGGATATTTTATTCACTGGCAGAGCAGTTCCTGCTCCCTCTCCTGCAGCCTTTGATTGCATCATAAACAAAGCAGTAAATGTGACTCATCCTGGATTTTCAGTGAGATGTTGAACACAAAGCCAGTTGGGAAGTTCAAATTCGGGTGGGAGACCCTCGGTTGGTGATGGCTGGACACAGGATGGAGGGATTCTGCTCATGTTTCGAAGAGGAGAAGAAAACCTGCAGTAGTTTTATAGCATACTCTGGCCAAAGGGTGCTGGTGAAACCATTTGTGTTTTGAAGAGTTTATTTGGGGTTCTTGTCCTGGGATTGGGCAGAAAAAAAGGGGGAAAAAGGGACAGGAAGATATTGAGAGATAAGGGATCCTGAGGGACTTCAACTGGCAGCTGCCTGTGGGCCAGGAGAACTGATTCCAACTCTGCACAAGGAAAGGCAAAGGATGAATGAGGGTAACTGAAATGATATGTGACAATTATGGAACCATGGAATCTCCTGAGAGGGAAGGGACCCCCAGGGATCATTGATCCCACCCCAGCCCTGCCCAGACACCCCAACAACCCCACCCTGTCCATCCCTGGCAGCGTTGGCCAAACGCTCCTGGAGCTCTGGCAGCCTCGGGGCCGGGACCATTCCCTGGGGAGCCTGGGCAGTGCCCAGCAGCCTCTGGGGGAAGAACCTTGCCCTGAGATCCAAGCTAAACTTCCCTGACCCATTGGCAATGGGGTCACTGGGAGATCAGGATCCTCTTGTCACTCTTCCTGTTCTGTGAGAGGAGCTGAGATCTGGCCTTGAGCAAACCCCTCTGTCCCAGCCCTGCTGTGCCTCGTTCCTGACTCCAGCCTTCACCCTGGTGTCCATCAATCCCACACCTTGAGGTGAAGGTGCTGTTCTAACACCCAGCTCCCACCAGGTCCTTGATCTCCACAAAACCTCTTCCCTGAGCAAGGCATCTCCACTTTTCCCCCCGGAGCTGCCCTGCAGTCACTGCACCCTCCCGAGAACCAAACCAGTGAAACCAGTGGCTGCAGCGTGCACGGCCCAGCCCTTCGACCTGAAACCACCCCAAGGGTACAGAGAGCTCAGCCCTGACCAAACACAGCTCTGAGAACCACTCATTGTTCTCGGGCACGGCCCGGGGAGAAGCTGAGAGGATCCCGGGAGGAGGGAGCATCCCAGAGCTGGTGGAGCCGTTGTTTGTCCTCCTGTTTGCTCTCTTCATCTCGGAGATTTCCCAAAGCCTCCCACTCCAGCAGAGCAAATAAATTACAAGTGCTGAAGGAATCCTGAAGAACACAGGCCATGGCAACCACGAGTGCTCCACACAGGATGGGAATCTGCTCCATCCACAGCCTCTCACGGGCATTTTTATATCCCTGTTTTATCCCAGGGGACTCTGGTGAGGAGATGGGGGCTCAGAGCTGCTCAGAGGAGAGCGATGTGGTGCTGTCCTGGTTGTGTGGCTCAAGATCTCCACAGTGAAAACGTCTCTCGCTGATTAATCCTGGAATGGTTTGGGGTGGAAGGGACCTGAAGAATCATCTCATTCCAACGTTCCCCTGATTCCAGGGACACCTTCCACTGTCCCAGGGTGCTCCCAGCCCTGTCCAACTTGGTCTTGGTCCTTCCAGGGGCAGCCACAGTTTCTCTGGGAATTCCATCTCAGCCCTTCCATCCCACCCTCCACGGAACAATTCCTTCCCAACATCCCCTTCCCAATATTCCCTCTGGCAGTGGGAAGCCATTCCCCCTTGTCCCCAGTCTCTCTCCAGCTCTCCTGGAGCCCCTTTAGGCCCTGGAAGGGGCTCTGGGGTCTCCCTGGAGCCTTTTCCTCTCCAGCTGAGCACTCCCAGCTCCCCCAACCAGGTTTCAGGAGAGAAAACCCCAAAATGTAGAATTTAGAGGCAAACTTTCAGCACGGAAAGAGACGAACATCTCTAGAGCGCAGCAATTCTTGCAAGAGGCAGAATTCCTGCATAGATTTAGCGATGAGTGAATAGGAGATGGCAGCAAATTACTGCTTAGAGAAAATTATTGAGATGTGAGAGAGTTTTGAATAGTCCCTGATATGAGAGGATTTGGAGGAACTTTGAAAGGAGAGAAAAAAGACTCAGCTGGGCAATAGGATGGCAGCTGAAAATCGGTGCAATGGGATGCATGTGGGAAGGAACAGTTTGAAGTGTTCCTGGGTTTCATGCATTGTAAATCGACTCCAAGGCCTCGGTGTCACTGGAAAGAGCTCATTAAGAAGCATCTGCTCAGCAAAGCGTTCTGGCCAGAAGAGCAGGATATTTAAATGCGGGGTTTATGTAATGATGAAAATATTATAGAGCCATATATTCCATTAGTGGTGAGCCCTTCTCATCTCAAACAGGGTTTTCAGTCAGTTCTGTTGGGAAAATGGAAATGAAGTTCAAAGAGTGCAAGAAGAAATGCTAAAGCCTTGGAGGATTTCCATATGAAAAGAGCCTTCTTGGACTATTGTAACTTTAGATAAGACATTACTCATGGCAAAAACTGAATTTCCTTCTTTAATGAATGGGATGGGATGTTTTAAAAACGATCTTCCAAACGACTCTGCCACAAGAATGAGGAGACACCGCCATAAATTCAAATAACCCTTTTATGTCGAGCACCATTAAAACTCAGATGAGGCACTTTTGATCAGCAAACTCATTAGTTCAGCTCAGTAATTCGTGCTCAGGAACTTTGTGAGATCCCAGGAAGAGTTTCCTCCTCCTCCCACGGACTCTTGCATGCAGATAATGCCAATTCTCACAGGTTCCTGTGGAATTTGCAGTCCAGGATTATTTCTTAGCCCAGAGCTCCCACTTCTAAAGCACCACTGAGACTGGGATTTGCTCACCGAGATGTTTCCTCCAGGAAACATCCAGAAAAGCTCTGGAACACCAATAAAAATCTGAGCTGCTGCCATCCCCCTGCCAGTTCAGCTCCACACGGAGCAATTAAGGAGTGGGAAATTCAATGTACATGCACAGCCTTATTTCAGGCAGTTCCAGGTAATTCCCAAACCTCCTTTTACATCCTGGGAGAATAATCCATGACATTCCAGCTGCTGGTGCTCCTGGGCCTGAGGGCAGAGCCATTTTCCTGTGGGACCCTTTAAAATCCCCCTGAGGGAATTCCGGGGGTTCTGCAGGGACACCTTTGCTGCATTACAAGTGAAATTCACCCCCAAGTCTAAATGTTGAGTTTTAGGATTGAGTTTAAGGCTGGATTTAGGGCAAATGAGTGAGATGTACCCCAAATCTACCCTGCATTTAAAGGAAATCCCTGTGGGACAAGGAATCAACTCAGCCAAGGTGACCATGACAAAACTGTGGCACCCACAGGGACATGAGTGAGGTCAGAAGGCATCAGATTCTCCCTGGAAATTTCCAGGATTTCCACCACGAGGTGGTTGAAGATGAGGTTCCCTTCCAGAGCTGTGGCCTGGAGCTGAATCCCAGGACAGCTCTGGAATTTGGGGGTTCCCAAAGCCTGGCAGCTCAGGTGGAGCACAAACACCAAGGAAAGGTTCTGGGATTGCTCCAGAGCTCTGAAGGGATGGGAACAGTGGGGATTCCACAAGGAAGTCTCAGTGTTACCATTTGTTCCCATCAACTCTCCAAAGAATCCTCTGGTTTGCAGATTTCCCCCCGTTGCTCCTGCACAATCCTCAGGAATTTCCACGAGAGGTTTCATTTCTCACAGAGAAATCCACGCCCCCCAGGATCACAGACAGCACATTTCAAACTCGATTTTCCTCCCTGCCAATCTCCCAGCTCCAAAAGCCACTCTTCTTCCCAGAGAGGATTCCCGAGCCCGTTTGCTGAGGGGATTTTTTATCTTGTTTTGGTTTTGCTGTTTTAATTTTGTTTGGTTTCTTTCTTTCTGTTTGTTTGCAGGAATCCCACGGCCCCTCAATAATGCAACTTCATCATTCCAATTTAAAGCCAGGAAGATCCTCTTGGAAAACCCATCATGGGCTCTCCTGAGGGCACAGGGGGTTCTTCTTGACTTTCCATCTGCAGCGTGGCTGTGGGGGAGAAACCTCGAGTCTCATCCAGCTTTTACAGAATCCTGGAATGGTTTGGGGTGGAAAGGACCTTAAATCCCACCCAGTGCCACCCCTGCCATGGCAGGGACACCTCCCACTGTCCCAGGCTGCTCCAAGCCCTGTCCAGCCTGGCCTTGGGCACTGCCAGGGATCCAGGGGCAGCCACAGCTGCTCTGGGCAATCTGAGCCTCCCAGGGAACAATTCCTTCCCAATATCCCATCCATCCCTGCCCTCTGTCATGGGAAGCCATTCCCTGTGTCCTGTCCCTCCATCCCTTGTCCCCAGTCCCTCTCCAGCTCTCCTGGAGCCCCTTCAGGCCCTGCCAGGGGCTCTGAGCTCTCCCTGGAGCCTTCTCCTCTCCAGCTGAGCACCCCCAGCTCTCCCAGCTTTGAACATCCAAGAAACTCTTCCTGTCTCTGGTAAAACAAACTTTATTTCAATATTTAGAAACATTCACAGACATTTTACACTGCAATATTTTAAGTTGATCCAATTTCCGTGTATTTGTACACGTAGGGAAGGAGCCATTTTCTGTTGTTCATATAAAGAGGAATTAACACGAAGCAGAAAAATGCAAATTAAAGGTTTCCATCTGGGTACTGCTGGAAACCAGCCTTGCACAGGGGCCACTCCCTTTGCCTCTTCCCAAGGGTGTGGAGTGATGCCTTTAAGAGATGAGGTCATGAATTTAAATCTTATCTGAGCTTAAAAACCTCTAAAGTTCACTCAGTGAAACTGAGCTTCAAGCAGGGGAAGGGGACCAAGTAATCTCAGATGAGGACATTGCTGGGGAATTTTGTAAAGACATTTGTCCTTTAAAAAGCCAATGTGGTCTTTTAAAAAGCCAAATATTCTCGGGCTTTAATGCAGAAAGTTTTCGAGGTTTTAAAAGGTTTTAAAAATCTCGATCTGATACTCTCTCTGTGATATTTCAGAGCTTTCAGAAATTGTTTTTGAACACCTGGTGCCACCCCGTCAAAGTTTGGGGTTTGAAATGTTTGGCGCATTAAGGCTACACCTACGTGGGAACTGAAATGTCTCTTTTTTTCCTGTAATTTCAAATTCAAGTGAAATGTCATATTTAAAAATTCAGCACAGAATGTGGTGTTTTAAAAGTTTTTCAGACTTACTCTGTTGTCATTTTGACAGCCCTCTTTGATGTCCTTATTGTACTTTATTACATCAGGCAATAATTTTCATAGCAAAAAATTTTTTTGAAAGGAGAAGAGGAAATGCGAAGTTCTTGTCATTTAAAGATGGAACATTTCAGCCTTATTTGCACGTTCGGCTTTGCATTCAGAATACAAAGGGCAAAAGCTTGGCTTTCAGGAAAGCAGCATTTTTTAAAAAGGAAAATGCAGAAAATCCTGGTCAACTGCAGAATGACTCTGGATTGACTCATTCCTGGCTGGTCCCACTTGGCCATTCCTAAATCCTTTGCCTTGGCTTTGCTCTCAGTGAAGGTACAAACGCTCCTTGGGGTCAGGTGGGGATGTTCACCTCAAATATTCCACGGATTTAACAATCCCCAGGGAAGGTGTGACCACGTCAGAGCAGCTCTGAGCTGGCTGGGAATGAAAATCTCTCCCCTTGGCCAGTCCCAGATGCCCTGGGGAGGAGGTGGAGGATTCCACCCTGCTCACATCAGGCCTGGCTTGCTCTTGGATGATCCCTGCTGGAAGAAAACCTGAAAAAGGACACTTTAATATGGAACATTTCCACTACCAGCCCTCGGTTTGTTACTGAGAACCTGGGGTGTGACAGAGCTGGTTCTTGTGTCACAGCTCTCTTTTGAAGAGCACCAGCCCATGCTGCCCTAATTAAACAGGTGAAAAACAGAGGTGCATACCAAGAAATCCTCACTATCAGTGACATTTTCATCTCCCTTCAGTTCATTAAATGCTCTCATTTTTGTGCTTTACAGCCTCCCTGCTCTCTGCTGCTTGAACTCACCTGTTTATTCCTACCTAAATCAGGTGTCTGGAGCTTGCAGGCTCTAAAGGGGCAGGGCTTCCTTAAATCCTTGGAGAATTTCCTTCCCAGCCTGCAGGAAACCCCTGAAGGATGCCCTGACTGCTGAATGAGCAGGGCCATGGAGAGAGGAAGGACTCCAGTCCTCTCCAGGTGAGGTTTCCCAGCACCGAGGGATCCAAAGCTCCACAGGACACTCCTACCCCCAGTGTCCTCCTGCCAGGCCTGACCTGGAGAAAAGATCTTTTTTTCCCTTTATAAAATCACAGAACTGCTCGGATTGGAGTGGACCTTAGAGTTCATCTCACTCCACCATGGCAGGGACACCTCCCACCATCTGAGGTTGCTCCAAGCCCCATCCAACCTGGCCTTGGACTCTCCCAGGGACAGGGCATCCTTTCTATTCCTCAGCATCTGGAAAAACATGGACTCAACTTTCCCAGGCCTTTGTGGTGATTGATTTCTTCGAAGGTTTTAGAAAGAATTAATGTTATGGAGCTCTGGGCCATTAATAACGATCCTGCTCCCCACAGGCAGACACACACAGTCCCCCCTGATTCACTGCCTGATGAAATTACTCCTTTTCCAAGGATTTTTGCTGTCATCTCTCATTCCTTACGAGGTTGGTTTCTCTCTCCTCTCACACTGAAAATGACCTGGCGTGGGCAGGGGCTCAGTGCCGTGCTGGGATCACTGAATTTGTCCTTCCTCAAACAGCTCAGCACAGGTCTGTGTCACAGAGACCAACATTCTGCAGTTTGTGCTCTTTCCTGCTCAGCCAAGGGGGGAATTTGGGTTGAAGAAAATTTATATTAACATTACACCACCTGTGGCACCATTTCAGCAGGAATTTCTGGGCTGGAGAGAGACGAATGGGCTGCAGGGATCTGGCTGCTCCAGGCTGTCTGCAAGGAGATGCAGGAGCCTAAAAACCAAGCCATAAACCATGGGGGCAGTGACACCAGCTCAGCTCTGTTCCCTCCCTGCTGCTCGGAGCCCCTGTGTGAAATCTGCTGATTTTTGATGATGGAGAGCCAAAGGGATGGCAGATTTCTCTCTTCCTGCAGGGAATATCCCCTGTAAGAGCTGGGTGCAGGAAGGGGAATCTGTTTCCTGTAATTTAAACTGGGGCAGGGCCTCCCTGAGCGTGTTGTAAAAAAAAAAACCACCTGCAAATCCTGATAACACACTCACAACTGAGATAACAACGTGCTGATGGATCCCCGGGGTTCCTTAAGGATCATAAACAGGAATTTGGAGTGTTTTCTCCCCAAAGGATGCTGGGGGAACCGAGATGTTCCAGCTGGAGATTTTAGGTGGCGAAGGAAACCAAAGGGATGCTCAAGTTCTTTTTAAAATTAATTTATCCCTCCAAGTAAAAGAAGGGGTCCACTTAAAGGAGGTTTCCCTCGTAGGAAAACACCCCCAACCTTCCAGCAGCAAAACCCCAATCAGGAGGCCTTAATTAGCCAGGGAGAAGAGCCTTGGTTAGGAATGCAATGCCAGCAATGCGGGTGTGCAGGATCTGCACATCCCTGAACGCTTGACCTTCCCTGGCGCTCCTCACCACGCCCAGGCTGGAGCACCCAGCAGAACTTCGTGCCCCAGGGGCTGCTCTTGCCTCTGCTCTGAGCCACACCATCCCTCATCTGCTCTTTCCCTCTCTTGGATTTTGTCTTCCCAAACTTTCCCTTCCTTCTTCCCCTCTTAAACCCTTTGGTTGCTGAGAAATGGAAATCACGGCAGGCAGAGCAGGCCTGGAATTTCAATATTTGTAAAGTACGGAGGGGTCTTGGGCTGGGCTTCACAGAATCACAGAACCATCGAGGCTGGAAAAGATCTCCAATATCACCAACCTTCAACCAAATTGCCCCATTCCCACTAAACCATGTCCTCGAGTGCCACATCTTGTTTTTTTGAGCTCTTCCAAGGGTGGTGACACCACCGCTTCCCTGGCCATTCCAATGCTCGACCGCTCTTTCAGGGAAGAAACTTTTCTCGACAGCCAACCTGAACCTCCCCTGGCACAACTCGAGGTCTTTTCCAGTGTGATGCAGCAAGGAAAGAGATGACAGAAAACCAAGACCCAAGATGGGTTTATGAGTCACAGATTCCAGTGAAACTCAGGTTTTAGGTCAGGGTTTGGGTCCAAGACCTCCGGGATAGCACAGTGCTCACACATCCACACCCAATCCTCTGCCTGGGGTGAGGCTGGGCCTTTCCACAAAGAGGCTTTGAAATGCACCTGGAAAAGATTTAATCCCTGTGGGATTGTGATCCCACAGAACTCCAGGCATTTGTGCCATTTCCTTGCAGAAAAGCCCTTTGGACTCTAGGATTGAGCTGCATTATTTCCAGGCTGAATGGAGGGGGAGGCTCCACCCAGCAGCTCCAGGGTGGGACAAAGCAGAGCCCCTGCTCACCCTGACCCAGCTGGGCTGGGAACCTCCCAGGGCACGGCTCTGCCTCCAAAAAATCCCTGGGTTTGGGAGCCAGCGGCTCAGGAGCTGAGTGAGAACATCAATGCCATCATAAATGGGAATTCGGGCTGCTGCAAAGTTCACACCTCATTTCTTGCGAGGAGAAGGTGCCCACAGGGGATGGCAACACATCCTTGCTCCTTGCCTTCAAATCAAGCAACTTTTCCAAGGAAATACCGAGGTGGGAAGAGCTGGAGCTGTGTCTGGGAGCGTCACCTGGATGCTGTGACTCCCCTCCGTGTTTTCCATGGAGATATTTTTCCCAGGGAAGGAGACACAGTGCAGTGCTGGGGTTTTTTTAATCAGAGATCAATTCAGAATTAAACATTTATTCTGCATCCTGGCTCGCCCCCGTTCAGTGGATGTCTTGAGGAATGTTGGGATGTGAGGAGCAGCTGAGGGGGCTCAGCCTGGAGAAAAGGGGGATCAGGGGGGATCTTCTGGCTCTTCCTGGTGGGAAGGGGCAGCCAGGGGGGAATTGGGTTCTGCTCCAGGGAACAGGGACAGGATGAGAGGGAATGGCCTCAGGCTGGGCTGGGGGGTCAGGTTGGACATCAGGAGGAATTTCCCCATGGAAAGGGCGGTCAGGGGTTGGAAGGGGCTGCCCGGGGAGGTTTGGGATCCCCAAGGGACACCTGGATGTGGCACTCAGAGCATCGGGCATCGGGCACAGCTGGGACTCGATGACCTTGGAGGGCTTTTCCAACCTCAATAATCTGGGATTCTCTCCTATTTTCTGGTTCTAGGCTGATCCCACCCCAGCCTTGCCCTTGCAGCCTGCAGTTCGGCAACTCCTGGGATTATTTTTGCTTTACAAATGCAAATCCGAGATCCTTTTGTGCTGGGGGCAGGCGCTGCTGGACCAGACCTGAGGCTTTTGTGATCTCCCAGGTCCAGCAACAACATCGTTCCTGCCCCTGGAATGGCCTGGGGAAAACAGGATCCCAGGAGCCATTTCTGGCCGCTGGTGCTGCTACTTCCAATCAAGGTTCACTCAGCAGGTAAAAAAATGGATTTATCTCAATAATTTCCTTTATTCCACTAATTAGCCAGACTGGCAAATCAAATATTTTTCAATGTTATACAATCAAATTATTTTTCTTCTCCCAGTGTTCTCCTGCGTAATAATTTCTCCAGGTTTTTGTTCATGTGAACTAAAAAAATGCAATAAAGCAAGAATTTATTTTCTAGATATTTGTTACCTGCAAAGAATCCCTAATGAAGGCAACTTTGCACAGTTTCACTGTAGCCGCTTTTCGGATAGAGGAATTTAAACTAATTCTAAAATTAGCATAGGAACAATTAATCCACAAAATCCCACTGTCAGTAAGTGGCCAGAAAATAATAATTTACATATCAAGCTGTGGGAAGAGCTTCAGGGTTTTATGATGGGCTGATCCACATGTGAATAAATGCTCCCAAAAAAAGCAGGAAGGAGCACTTAAAGATTTTCATCAAGGAATAATTTACTTCTAAAACCTTTCAGCCTAGAGCAGTATTCCCACCTGTAAATCCTTTAAAGTATTTAGCAGTAAACTCATGAAGGTTTGGTGATGAATGTTGTGTTTGCAGAGATCCTGAGGGGGAAGGCTAAAGAAATATTTCTATTTTGGTCAGATATTTTGGCTAAAAACTTGCATGGAAATATCAAGGAGCAGCTTTTTTTTCCAATCGCTCTTTGAAGCCAGGGTTGTAAATGGCAATTTCAAGGTTGCCATCAGAGTATCAGATTATTAAAATCCTTATTGTTGTAATTAAGCTGAAATAAAGGCTGTAAAGACTCTTAGAGAAAATAGATTTATGTGTTGGAACCCTAATAATGCATCACCAATTGACATCACTGCTCTTTCTTCTGGAAGAGCATTGTCTCACTGTTTTACTGCTTTTAATCTGCAAAAAGAAGCTTTTCAAGGGGAAAATAATGCACTTTCTGCCTAAAACCTTCCCACTTCAGTCCTTAAAACTTCAGTCCTTCCTCTAAAGGCATGGAAATACCCTTTTGGGAAGCTTTAGGATAATTTTCAGGGATGTTTGGGAGAGATGAGAATCTCAATAAGGGATGTATTTCATTGCTCTCCATGTCAAAGTGACCCTCTGGGACTGAAACAACTCTGATTATAGTAATTTTCTGGTCAAAGAATGTGGAAACCGGAGCCCCTCAGCCCACAGGTCTGAGATGCTTCACTGGAAGGGCTTTCCCCGATTTCCTGGAGGTACAGGCTGGATGTATCTGGGAATCCTTGAGCATTCCTGGGATCTGAAGCAGAACTGGAGGAGCCTCGAACATCCTTTGCCTTTGACATTTCCAAGAAATCCCTTCAGACATCCTTCCCCCCATACTGCAGGAATATTGCCGGGATGCCAATCCCAAAGGATTTGTGCAGTTTCGCTGCCACACCCACGGTGTACAGGAGGATCATAAATGGGAATTTGGAATATTTTCTCCCCAAAGGCTGCCTGGGGGGAAAACATTCTCAAACAAAACACTGGAGATTTTAGGTGACGAAGGAAACCAAAGGGATGCTCAAGTTCTTTTTAAAATTAATTTATCCCTCCAAGCACAAAGAGGGATCCATTGACAAAGGGAAAGGACAATTCCCAGCCATCTAAACCTGCTGACCTCAGGCTTGCTTTTCCCAGAGTTGTTCCCCCTGGGATGAGCTCAGCTAAGCCCAGAACTGGAGCTCAATAAAAAACCCAGGTAACAAAGGATTCCTAATCCTTCTGGAGCCTCCTCTGCCATTAAATCTCTTCATAATTGGCTGTGAATTGGTCACGTAACTCCCCTGACCTCGGGATGGCCACTGGAGCATTAAGGAAGAAAATTCCCCGATTTTGGGGCTGTGCCAAATCCTGTGCTGCTGAGGAGGCAAAGCCTGTCCCTGTCCTGGGCTGCAGCTCCAGCGCGGGCTCTGGGAGCGGCATCTGAACGGGATTTAGACACCGGAATTCCGGCTTGTTCCGTGGAAAACCCCGGCTTGTTCCGTGGGAAATCCCAGCCTCTTCCATGGGCAATCCCAG
>VZTX01025841.1:48210-106539 GCA_013400915.1 Pardalotus punctatus | reverse complement strand
GGTGGAGACGCTGCCCGGGGACCCCCCCCGCCGCCCCAGCCTCCCAGCTCCGCCGCGAGGAGCCCTTGGGACCCTCCTGTGTTGCAGCTGCAACGGCAGCCGCGGCCGGGCGCGCTCCCCGCTCAGTGACCGGCCCTTCGCTGCCCTCCCGCCGCCGCCTCGCCACAGCCGCGCTCCCCCGGGGCACCATGTCGGGGGACGCCGCCGGCAGCGGCCACCCGGGCCCGCGCTTCCTGGTGCCGCCGCCGCCGCCGCCCAAGAACGGTTCCAGCTCGGACAGCTCCGTCGGAGACAAGCTGGGAGCCGCCGAGCACGGAGCCGCCGGCGGCGCCGGAGCGGGCGGCGGAGCGGGGAACGGAGGCCGCAGTGAGGAGTACCGGCGCCGCCGCCACACCATGGACAAGGACAGCCGAGGGGCGGCCGCCACTGAGCACCGCTTCTTCCGCCGGAGCGTGATCTGCGACTCCAACGCCACGGCCTTAGAGCTGCCCAGCTTGCAGCCCGCAGCGCCCTCGGCCCCTGTCTCGGGAGGCAGCGCGGCTCCCTCGGTGTTCCCTCCCGAGGGGGCCGGCCGGACCCCTTACACCCCTGTCACCGCCACCGAGGCCGACTCGCGGCCGCCGCCGCCCGCCCCGCTGCCCCTGGACGGCCAGGCCGCTGAGGAGCCCCCGGCCGCCAAGGATGCCGCCCCGCTGCTGCCCAAGGAGGAGGAGGAGGGGGACGAGGCAACTGCGCTACCCCCTAGCAGTGCCGCCGGCAGCCTGTCAGCTGCCAGCCGGGAATTTGAGGAGCGGAGAACGCAGCAGGAAGACATCGAAGAGCTTGAGACCAAGGCAGTGGGCATCTCCCCGGATGGCCGCTTCCTCAAGTTTGACATCGAGATTGGAAGAGGCTCTTTCAAAACTGTGTATAAAGGACTGGATACTGAAACCACTGTGGAAGTTGCCTGGTGCGAGCTACAGGTAAAATAAATAAAAAAATGTGAATTACCACGGTACAGCCACTCTCCCAGGTGCTAGTCACTGTGCTTGAAGGGGGTAAAACCCATCAGCTCGAGGTCTGCTTAATTTGGAAGGAAGTGCAGCCCTTACCTGAGGCAGTCCTTTGGAAGAAAGGTTCATTCTTTCCTTGGAGTCAGTTTGCCTTTTAATTATTTTAAATACTGTGCTCTCTGAAGAGTCTTTTAGCTCTTATCACCACAAAACCTACTGCAGTTCTGTTTCGTGTAGTGTCTTGCGTTTTACGCCTCCAAAAGGCAGCTTGGAGGATTGTAAAATCACTTGAGCACAGCTTCGGGGAGGCTGAGGGAAAACGTGTGAGTGAATGGTGACTTGAGATACCCTTAATGTTTCAGAATTTTTTTAGGTGTTTTTCTTAGGAAAAAATGTGAACACATTAATTTAACGGACATTTCATAGGTAGTGGCAGTGGATTCTTGTGGGATAGGTAACTCTAGAATATACACAAGTTGTATAGTGTATCACACCATTTAGTTTTGCAAAGCTGTGTTTTTCATTCTGACTTCCAGGGTTCATACTTGTTAACAGGGACGAGGAAAGAAAGAATTTATCATCTTTCTGAAGCTTTTAAAAAATGCCCCAGAGTTTAACCTTTCCAGATGACTGGTGGATTAAACTGGACTAAGACACTGCTCTTTTACCAGGTTTCTAGACTGAGCAGAGCCAGAGTTCTGTAGGAGCCCCATCTAAGGATGGCAAGTTCCCTTAGTTTCCTGCGAGTCAGAGCTTGTATAACAGACGCAGGTTGCTGTGCAACAACCTGAAAAGTGGGAAGAGCTTGGAGTACCGGGAACAAATACCTGGTGTGCTGGTTTGTTTTCAAAGCCTCAGTGTTCAGTTAAAAGGTTTAGTGTTTGTTTTATAGTGTTGGGTTTTGGTGCGATTCATAGAGGGGCTCGTGTAGTGTGTCTTTATTATTTTTTGTGTTCCACTCCAGTTTAGGGCAGACAAAAGAGCATTGGGTCAAAATCCCAAAACTCTTCGTAGAGTTTTTAAGTAGTCAGTAGTCAATCAAATGATTGATTGCATTAGCTGCACCAGAACTTTTGAAAAAACAATTGTATAGCTGTTCCAGTCAAGATGAGGGAATTTATGAAAAGATTTTTTAATTTGTGTTCATATTTGCTTTTGGATGGTTGCTCAAGCATTCTACCAGTATCTTTGTTCATTATGTTATTGCCATTATTCTGTGCTTACTAACTGTGGAAGAAAGCTTCCAGTTTTCTTTGTGACCCTTAAGCAGACCGTGCTCTTTCAAGCTAGCTACATAGTTGCTGTGGTAGTCCGTTTCAGCATTGATTTTAAATTAAAGCTGAAATAATCAAGTGTTGGTCTCTGCTGAAGCTTTACTTGTGCAATTTGAACTGTGAGGACATTAATAACCCATCAAAATTATATGACTTTATTTGAAATTTTAATCTTTTCAATTTTTGAATCCTGTGACTTTAATTTCTGGAAACTGTTTTAATCTTCACACTTACTGATCAGAAACTAATGTCAGCTTGGCATCAGTTGCTTTTCACTAATGTTGCCTCTGTTGAAGTGTCTTCATCATCATCAGTACCATGTAGACAAACTGTCTGAAGAAGCACCACCTTTGAAGGAATTTAATAAAAAAGCTCATTTTTAAAGGGCGTGTTGCTGGGCTTTCAACTGGTTGACGGATTTCATGAGTAGTATTGAAAATGACAGGTTGCAAAAGCATGAATGAAAATATTTGCAAGGGGGAAATACTTGATGTTTTGCTCGGAGGGAAACTGCATTGCAGGAGTGCCTTGTGGGTTAAGTTATTCCAAAGGCTGTAGTTTTCCTCTCACAAGGAGACCGTACAAAGTGACAAGTTTAAGACAGGAATGTAAATTTTATAGCTGTTAGAAGTATTTAGTAAAGGAGCTAGACTCTACAGCTAGTAGAATATTTTAAGATTAAGTCCTGTTTTATTGTTTCTGACTAGAAAGAAAAGGAGGAGCTTGGTATTTATTGGTATGGTGGGTATATCCTCCTCTGTCTTTCTTATATAGGAAAATACAATGGTTGATAGGTTATTTGTTATGCATGATTTGTATCAAAATGAAATCTGCATTCACAAAGATGGACTGAAACTTAGATGTCATTGGTTTTCCAGAATGCCATGGTTTGAGGATTGGTGAACCTTCAAAGCATAATTATTTTATTAGGGAAAGGTGAATGATTTTCTTCCATGCTGTATTACAGTAACCATAACTAACTGATGGTTACTCTTAATTGGATTGAAATGATGTTCCTTAGCAATAGCAGAGTTTTTTTTTCTCTGTATTCCTGCTAGCAAGTGTAGGCATCAGAGATGTCCCACCTCCCTAGGGTCTTCTGAGCAGCAGTATTGAAGATTTTGTGGTGGTGTCTGGCAGAATGACTTCTTATTTTTGAATAATGCAGCTATGTTGAATTTTTATATATGTGCTCTATAGCAATAAAGACCAAAACCTGGGACTATCAATACGCTTCCTTTCAAAGGAAGTTTGGATGCTGTTTATGAAATGCAGCCTGTGTTCCCAAATTGTTGGTGAACCTGTGGAGAATATTGCTAACACGTCCTCAAGGCTCTTGAATTGCATTGTAATTGAATTGCCCCTTGTGCTTGATGTGTTGAACTGTGGAGGAAGTAGAAGGGGGAAGAGCTGAAATTCACTGTGTGACCTACTGGTGTTTTTAGTATCTCCAACGAGCCAAGGTCCTGGTGAGGACTCTTTATTTTTTCTGGATGTGTGGAAGATGAGTCAATTTTGCTGCATGTAACAAAAACCCAACACGGGTGACTGATGGACTCTCCTGGTTTACTTCATGACCCATCTGAAGCAAATTGTAACTGAACCTACTTTAAAATATCGGGTGCAGGTGTTTAAATGTGAAATACCTGCCCTGCTGTGAGTGTAGTGGAGCTGTGAAGAGCTCAGCAGCAACTGCTTCAGGCCAGTGCTCAGCTTCAGTTAGTGCAAGGAAATTAGTGTAGTGTTAGCCTTCAAATGCTTTTATTCCCCTTGTATATATTCATCTCAACTCTAGCTATTCTGAGTCAAGTGTGCCTCCTACTGTTGTCATTAGCACATCTCATAAATTGACTAAAATAGTAATTAGGGTTACTAATTAAAGGGTTTTTAAATAGGTAGAAGTTGGCAAAAGTGGTTGTAGTAAATTATGTTTGAGCAGTGAGTTTGTTACCTCTGTAGAGCTCAGGTAACATTGTGACTAAAATGTGATGCCTTCCCCTGATGCTCGAAGTTTGCAAAGTAATGCTCTTATGCCAGAAGGAGCAAGTCATATAATTGACTGCAAAAGCCAAATCTTAGTGCTATTGTGTCATCCCTCTGAGTCCCTGCGTGAGTGGTTTTAAATCAAGACTGTAATTTAGCTGCTGATTTATGGAACACTACAGGGTGGTGCAGTCACTTGCTGGACTGCAAAATCTATCTAGGATTACTGCTCTGGGTTATTTGAATTAGTAATTTTTCAAATATGAACGTGTGCTTGATGATGTGGAGGTAACTTGGGCTCTTTTGAACTGTGCATTTGTCAGGCATTTGAAGACTTACCTTTCATTTGGACAGTGTGTTCTCTTAAAGGAAGCATGATTTATAAACTGTTATTATGAAGGTATTTGCATTGGTTGAAAACGTGTTCCTGGTCAAGTGTGTGCATTGGAGAGCAGCACTGCGTGTCTGGTATGAGCTGCACCCCTCCTGTCCTTCGTGTTCTTTCACAGAAAGGGTGGGTTGGCCAGGCAGCACACAGAGTTCATGAATGCATCTTCTTTTTGATACCTCGCTTTGCTGTTCTTGCTCTGGCTTCAGTGTGGTGTCAGTCAGGGTATTCTGCTCAGCGTGTGAGCTGCTGCAGGGGAAAAGGAGCTGGAGGGCTCTCCCGAAGCAGCACAGAGTGTCCAGGGGTAAGAAAGGAGCTGGACAGGTGAAAGTGGTGCAGGAAGTTTGTTGTACTCATTACTGCTTTGAGGGAAAGCTGACTGTGATTTTGGTTACCTGCAGTTATAAATCATCTGAGTCATAAACTGGTGTAGGTTACATGTGTGCAGTTCTGTGGCAGATGTCTGACTGCAAACCCAGTGTAGTGTACAAACACTCCAGCTTACAAAGGGATTTTTCTTACGTAGGCTGTAGCAATGAAAAACCAGTTGGGAGCAAACATAATGCCAGAACTGAATGTGAACCATGAGATTCTGTAGTGCACTCTGGTAAAAATGATAATGCAACTGACACTTTGTAGCAGGAAACAGTGAAGTACTAAATAATATTTCCATCTGTCAGAATTTTTCTGAGTCTAACAATGTTAACTTAAAACTCACAGTGCAGGAAGTTGCTTTGATGTGATGTATAGCTTCGCTTTCAGTGACACTTCAGATTTAATGGTCCCTATCTTTATCTTGTAGTCTTAAAGCTATATTTAATAGTGATTTTTAGGTCAGCAGACAGCAATGAAGTGCAGTTGCTGTACTCTGGAGTACAGACTCCACTGCAGACTCACCACGATAAATATCAACTTGCTGAAGTCAATGTATAATTCTTAAAATTATCTTTTCTTTCTGGACTGGCTGAGCTGAGAATATTTCAGAAGTTGCACATTTGAGTCTGACAACCAAAAAAGGTCTTGTATCACATAACTGTGGCATCCTGTAGTCTTTTTNTTTTTTTTTTTTTTTTTTAAAGCTGGATGCATATTGCTCACTAGGAGGCCACAGTTATATGACTGCAAAGATGCTGGCTCTGATGCACAATCATGTAGCTGCATTAAAGCAAAACGGAAAACCAGATCTAGAGCTTTCTGCGGTGAGAGGAAGCTGAGGAGTGTGGACCTGGAATTCATCTGTCAGGCACTGTTGGAAAACAATTACATTCTGTTAGTTCTGGAGAAATAGTCAACATCCTGAAACAAATACTCATCCTTTGAAAGCTCTGACTGTGATTTACTTCTGATTATTTAAAAATACATTTTCTGAAACTTTTACTGGAAGATCAAGTTGAAGTCTAATGCAGTATGCTGGCTCCCATCCTCCTCTGTACTTCACATCAGTGTTTAGAATGCTTTACTAGTTTGTGAGCATAGTTATATGTGGCTGCAGCAGCAGTGTGCCTCATGTTACTCACTGCTTCTGGGCCAGATGCATCATTGTCACAAATATAGATTAATCAAAATATGTGACAATCTGTCAGCATCATGCTGTCTGTATTAGCTCTTCTGTTTTCAGCTCTACAAATTCCAAAATACTGAAAGTAAAATCTATAAAGCCGTAAGTGCGCAGTGGGCTTATGGCTGGATGCTGGATTTCTAAGTGTGAATGTGCAGGGAACTTGAAATTTTGTGCAGTAAAGTCTAAATTTTTGCTGCTTTTCTGTGTCATGGGGCAGAACAAATTACTGGTACTTACTGGCTTCAAGTCTCTGATGTGAAAGTTTCTCCCTTAGCTCAGGATGAAAACCCAGCCATATTCTTGAGTGTTTGTGCTGTAATTGATACAATTGACAACTTGATAAATGACGTGGTAAAGGAGCCAGACTAATTACCTGCAGAAGTATAAACAGCGGTCAGGCTCCCTCAGATTTGACAAAGGTGACCCTGAAAGAGAGAAGGGAGCTTTTGAAGTACATTCTGGAGCTGCAGCTGTTAGGAGACCTCTACTTAGGAAAATAATCTTACCTCAAAGGGATATCACTTTTGGAGATGGCTGTGGTTCAATTTGTAACTGGCTGGTTGTGAGGCAATGAATATAATCGGATAAGTACATTGTGAAAATGCAGCATTTCTTATGGAAATAAACAGGCTCTTATTTGTCAGTTTGTATGGGTTTGAGAGGTGCAGAATTAAATCTCTTAAGTGAGATTTGTTTTGGGCTGTTGTGGTTTAAAACACTTAGCTTCATAACAAAACTTTAGAGGGCTGAAGAAAAGCACCAGGTCTATAATCTGTCTTTGAAAGGGGAAAAAGCCCCACCTGATAAAAGCTCCCTGGAGACATCCTGTGTGGAGTCCTTTGAGAGCTGTCTGGCAGAGTAATAAATAAAACAAGCAGTAATAGATCTGTGGTAGTCTCCATGGATGCAGCGCACAGTACAGTGCAGTTTCAATACCTTTTGGTTAGCAACATCCCTCTGGGCCACATGTTCTTTTTCCTATTTTGTCTTTGTTGGTTTTGTTCCATGCAGCAGCTTGTTAAACATCACAGCTCTGACTGACACCCAGCTTCTCCATCCTGCATGTGACAAAGTTGGTGCTAAGCGGTGGCAGCCTTGATGCTTCCTGTCATGCATCTCGTTAGAAACTCTCATTTCCTCTAAAGATTACCAACTTTTTTTTGAGATTACTAATTGATTGTTTCCGATCATGGTTAGGTTGAGATAAAAGTTGTTTTTCTGTTTAGTTTGTCAGTCTATGTAATGGATGCAGCATTTAAGTTATGAGAAAGATAAGTATCATGTAAGTTTGCAGTTCTCCTGTAGCTGGGCATAGCACTTTCTTTTGACTTAGCATGGGTTTGTGGTTTTTATGCTGTTTTTTTATTATTGTTTAATAGCAAATGGTAGGAAGTTACTGGTTTTGACCCCTAAAACTTCAGATAATAATACAATGGTTTTTAACTTGATCATGATGTGTGGATACCATGCTTGGAAAAACACTCTTCCAGTATACTTGGAACAATTTGTATTCTAAATAGCAGGATTTGTAGTGCTGAAAATTGATTTCTTGGAGTAGTTGAAGGCTTTTATCTAACATGAACCATCTGCATAGCTTTTCAAATCTGTTGTTTAAATTCTTGTCCAAATGAACAAGACTCAGTTTTTATACTGGCTTCATAAGTAGTTTTGTGGAAGCTGCTTCCATTCCCTAGGACTGTCTTGCAGCTCATTTTGAGAATCATTTAGGGTGTGTATTGAACCTTAAGGAATGTTAGAATGTTTTTGGTCAAGATACTACAGATCTCCTTCTTTCTGTTCTATTTCCAGCTTCCTCAGTGTATTTACAAATTGTCATACCAGCACTTCTCAATGTGTGGTTTTGGTTGCCCTCATTCCCTTCAGGAGAGCTGGGAGAAGTGCAGAGGTGATGAGGGTTGGATCTGTGCCTCACTTGAGCTCGTGTTTGAGAGAGGGAACTTGTTCACATTTTGTCTCCTGGGCACAGCTTGCAAAATACCCCTTAACTCCGTGCTGCAAAGGATAAACTTTGTGTTAGTGTTTTTATTTATTGTTAGTTAGTATTGCTGTCCTCTTAACCTGAAAGGAGATCCATGCAGCAAGTTCATCGCAGGTGTTGGCAGATTTTTCTTTTCTAGAAAAGCCCGAATAAATAATGGATGCAATGCAGTGACGAGAGCTCAGATTCAGTTTTTAGACATACTTCTGAATTTCATCCCACTGTCATTTTCACCTGGTGATGGCAGGTGCATTGCACGTACCCAGATTATTCTAAAGCACTTCAGGATTTGCTTGGGGAATTCCAAGCAGCATTGTGTTACTTTGCCTGGCTTGCAAATAATTGAATGTGCTCTCAGGTGATTTTTTGGCAAAGGAAGCTTTCCTCAGTCCGATAAAAACTCGACTGGTAGTTTTATAGTATCACAGCTTTCCAGAACCTCTGTGAGTATTAATATGTATCTAAAGCAGTAAGGAGTTTTTACAAGGATAACTCATTCTAAATCACTGAGAGACAAACTGCTAAGTTTGAATTTGTCATTTTAGGCCTAAGCAGAATCTTTGGGGATGCTGCCTGTACACTTAGACTCTAGAAGTAGTCTAGAAAGGATGTTGTATACTTGATGACCTTGTACGTAAAATATCTGTGAGCTTTCGAAGTGTTGTGTCAATGACACCAGAATAAATGTGTTCTAATATAGGTGGTGCCATTTTTTTTCCATGATCTGTGTGTCCCAGAACATGGTTCTGAAGTCACCTGGTTCATCTCTTGGCAATCTGTGGGCAGCAATTCTCTGGAGTCTCTGTTCTCAGGACAGGATCGCTATGGAGCACTTCAAGTCTTTTAATTTCACAGGTGGATCACGGGTCTCCTAACATGTTACCAGTGAGATTAAAGCAAAGAGGACGCTTTTGAGACTCTGATAGTGTCCATATCGTAGGTTATATTTGGAGCCATGGCCCAGAGTGGTTCTGCTCCTCTTGCCGTTGTTAAAGAAGCAGTCACTGATAGAACCTCTCCATAGGCCTCCATTGAAAGGCTCTTGTCCTGCTATAGGAAGATAGCAGATGATGTGGAAAATAATCTTCATTAGACCTCTTAGGTGAGATAGGCATTTTATTGTTTTGATTTAGCTGTTCTAGATCATCCTCTTCATCTGCATGTTTCAGCCATTTCTAGTTTCATTGCAGCAGGAGTTGAAGATGGTGGGTTCTGATAGCAGATTTGGGGCTGGCAGCGCAAAGCGAGAGCTCGAAACGGAAAAACCCAATTACGCAATTATGAGTTTAATGCCACCGTTTAGAAGAATTTGAAAAGAATAGGAATACCAATCTCTTTGTATGTAATTGGGGCAAATCTGAAACAGCTTTGCTGAGCTAAGTGGAAGGTAGTACAGAGCTGATACGAACGGTCATGTGCGTTTTGTCTGCTTTTGGCCGGTTAACGTAGTCTCGTGATAGTTTAAAACTATTCACTTGATGGGGTTACTCAGTTTTCCTTGGACATTTTCCTCTCTCAGGGTAGCCTGTGAGTTGCTGCTCCTTTGCTGATTGTTGGTGGCAATTTTGTGACCCCAGTCTGAATGTATTTTGACTGCTTCTATCCTGGGATAGACTAATGACATGCAAACAATAACCCGCAAATATTGCTATTAAAAGCTTCAGCAATCCAGGCTGATTATCTTAAGGATCTGCAAATCTGTGTGAGCTTATGTAATATGCATCTGTTAATGGCAATTTCTGAACTGTTAGCAGGTTTTGCTTAAATGTTGCAAAATGTTACCATGTCTGTTTTCAAATCTGCTTCTTTTGAATGAGACTTCTATTCTAACAAATATTTTCCAACATGGAACTGTTTTTGGTTTGTCTTGATCTTTATTCAGCTGCTTATGGTATGCTTTCATTTGGGAAATGTAGGTTATCTATCTACATAAGAATGCAAGATGCTGGGTTAATGTGCTCTCTTGTGTTGTAGCTAATTTGGGCTCAGTCTATGAGTTTTCCTTAAATTAAAAATGTCATAAGAGAGGCTAAATTTGAGTTAGAGAGTTCTTGAAGCAGTCCATTCAGATTAATATCCTACTATAAGAAATACTGTCTGGAACTTGTTTGGTTTTTTTTTTTCTTTTTTTTTTAATTTTTTAAAAAAAATTTTATTTTTAAAATATTGCCCCCTCTAGATGTAGACAAGTAGAGATTGACAGTATTTAGAGTGGCCTTTGAGGGCAGGCTTTTTATTTGCACTTATCATGATTTGGGGCTTAGTCAGTCACTCGGTTTGCCAGGAAGAGTATGCTGGAAAGGAAGAAACAGCAGAAATGTCTGATACAAAAATAAGACTTGAAGTTTAGTCTGAGAATGATTTTTTTTTCTTTTTTTTTTTCTTTTCCTGTGGCTTTCTCTACTTCCTTTATGTGCAGTTTGAGCTCCTTTCTGCAGACTCAAAAGCAGAAATGTCTTTTAAGTTCTCTGTGCCAGGAGGGGTGGTGGTGGTGAATTACACAGGGTGCTTGAATTTGAAATGTTTTGCCTCTTGATGGCAACTGTGAGCCAGCTAAGGTGATGGTATGATTTCTTTTGCTGATGTCTTTATGGAAGCATGAATGTATCTGAGAGGTTCAGTATTTACCCTCAGGAACCCCAAAAAAAAAAAGGGGGAAGAGCCTCAAGGTTGCTGCTGAAGACCTAAATGCTGTAGCACCCCAGTGTATTGTGTTTTTTACCTGAAGGTCTGCCACAAATCATCTTTAATACTCAGGTTTCTTCAAGCATTTCAGTGGAACTGAATGTGACAAACTGTGTGTGATCACCCTTCAGATAGGAACAATAGCCAGGTGCCTTGATTTTGTCTTGGGACTGTGGCTCACAAACAGCAGTGTTCTTCTTCCCATCCAATATGAAATTTTATTTCTCAAAGTTGAACGAATCACAGAAAACCTAGCAGAAATGAAGTTTCATTTATTGGTTTTGGAGAGTCTCAAATCTGTTACTATTATTGACTTAAGTGGTTTTTCTTTTCCTAAGGAACTTTGAGAGTTGAAAAGGCATTTTTAAGACAAAGGTGAGGAATAGCAAGAAACCTTGTTTCTCTTATTTTCGTAGGAAAAAAAAAACCTTTCCATTTGAAAGTTTTAGGACCAGGCAAGTTTAAAATTATGAATTGATTCTGGAAGTGCCTTTGCTCTGAGTGGCTAGTTCATGAAAGTATCAATATAATCCTTGTACTAAAGTTTGTGGATTTCTTGCCTGCTTTTTGCCAAAATACCTCCCTTTGTAGTCCTAGATTAGTATTATCTTATGGAGTAAGCTACCTACTGTGGACATGCATCACTTTGTGTTCTCTTTACAGATTAAAGATTTCTCTTTTATGAACATGTAAAATAGTTTTATGGATGCATTCAGACTTTGAGCTGCATACCGCCAGCTGCCTTTGTTGTGGGTTTTTTAGTATTTTGTAATAGGTTGTGAATGTGCACATTTCATCTTTGTAAAACTTTGTGACCATAATTTAAGTGTTTGAAAGAATTGTTTTGGAACTGGAGAGAAATCTATCCCAAAGCAGCATCTGTGGCCTAGTTAGTGGGTAGATGACTAACTGCTCCAGAAGGTTTTCTGGGTCAGGTTTCTAAAATACGTGGTTGAATAGGTCCAGAGTGTGGAGTTGAAAAGAATAGAAAAACTTCATAATCTTGCTGCTCCAGATGTAGAGATTTTGTGAAAACTCCCAAAGTACCCAAGCTATAAATGGCTTCTGCTTGATAAACCTGTACTGTAAAATCTCATTGTTTGTTGGCCTCTGGGAGAAGGCATCCTTAGATTATAAACCATGTGTGTGATAGGGCTTTGGATTGGAAATGGGTGATAAACTGATTTGGAAGAATCTTTTCATATAGGAAAACTAACACGAGTGCAAACAGTGATTATGTCAAAGAAATGGTTCAGTTTTGTGAAGAAAGCTTAAGTAGCTTTAGATTAGGTTGGGCTAACCAAGGGAAGCAAGCCAGGATCAGCTGTGCTCCAGCAGCTGGCTGTACTCTAAACATCAGCAAAATAATTTCCAAAATTCTTTCAGTGGTAGGCTCTGTTATTTGCTGCAAATCGCTGGTTTGAGTGCCGAGCTGTTCAACTGAAGGTTTGCTTCTCTGCAGTTCTGCAGTGGTTTGACCTCTGTCAGAAAACAGTTGTGGCTTCTAATGGGGCAGCTTATAAGATAATGCTGAATTTCTGAAGTATGCTTGTGATGTGTGATTGTACTGTTGCAGCATGTCCAGAACTCCGTGTTGCTCAACTTCTGGTCTTGATAACTTTTTGCAACAAACCGCATGGTTTGGGCAAGGTGTAAAGTTTGAAGGAGTGCAACTACTTTAAATAAAGAGCTGATAACTACCAGGTAATGACGCAACTGGTAAGCGCAGTTAACTAAGTTGGTGTGGATGACTGCAGTCAAAAAGCAGCAGGCTGTGAGTGTAGCGATGTTTTAAGTATAATTTGTCTCTCAGGAGGAGTATGAAATCTGAGGAAGTTGGCATTGGAATTTAGAATGGAAAGAATGAGTTGATTGATGATGTAGAGAACTATTTTCCACTTTCCCTTTGACTTCTGTCCTTATCTTCTCTGGCAATAATATTCAGGGAAATGGTATCTTTTGTTTCTCTTGTTCCTGTGTGGGAATGGTAATTGTTCTTGCTTCTTACCTGTTCAGGAAATATTCTCATTCCTCCCCCCTCCAGCAAAACAGTGTATCAGTCATTGCCAATGTCATTTTTTGCTTTATTTTCTGACCTTGGCCTTCCTGAATCCTCCTGTGGTCCTCGTAGAAGCCATCTGGCAAAACAAGGGTTTTATTTTCTCGTCCTGCTCCATCTTGCACTCTGGAATGAAACAGATTTTGTGTCTGTGTTCAGCTACCCTATATAAAAGAAGAATGAGCATGTTTAAAACCTGCATCTATGCTTTGACTCCTGGAGCTGCCTCTTCCAAACTTAGATTTTCCAGCTGGTAAGTCAATCTTAACCATGGAAATGTGCTTACTGTTCTCTTGGGAATTTGCCTTATACTCTTGCCTTCTCCCTTCCCCCTTCTCAAGCCAAATTTCTTTCCAGGAAGGGAAAAAAATCCATGGACCAGATTGAGCTTCAGCTGAATAGGGTGTCTCATTTCAGATCTACTTTCTGCAGCTACTCAAATGACCAAAACATAAGTGACAGCTGAGTTGTCTGTTTGTCATGGGTCAAGGGCAGTCCAACTCAGCAGTTTCCCTTTCCTCTTCCCCGAGTTTTGTTTGGAAGCAGTAGTGATTTGCCATTTTATGTAGTCATCCTCTTGTCATGAAGACCAGATGGAAATACATCAGTTGTTTAATGTATAAATATTCAGTCCAACAGCTGTGAGTTTATCAGGAGTCACTGAGATCACAAGTTGGTGACCAAATTGTTTGTTTAGAGGGCTGTGAGCATTACTCCAACTTGAAATAAAACTGTCCTATGAAACTGTTAGAAATAGTCCAAGATCCAATTAAAGAGGAAAGAATGAAGGTGAACCATTTACATTTTTTTCAGATGAAGTTATAATTTTTTTCTAGAGTATTACAAAAGTTCTTCTGTGCTGATGAAAATGTTTCAGCCACTGATTCTGCATTCTACTGACACTGTTCCTGAAGTAGCTAAAGGATCGTTCTGAATTCTAGGTCTCCTTCGTTTTGTAGTTTTACTAGATAAGAACATTTATCCAGAATATCACCCCCTGGTCTTTTGGCCACTTGATAATCCTCAGTCTGTGTTTCAATATTTATTTCTGGCAAAAAAGCTGAGGTGCCTGTGTGATTCTGGCTAGCAATGAATTGAGTGTAATGAGAGTGGTAATAAATCTACTTGACACTGATTATTAAGGGGGTTAACTTGATTTTTCAGGTTGCACAGGGTTTTTTGTGCAAATAAGGCTATGTATTCCAATAATATTGAGAAAGGGAGGGATGGGGAAGTCTGCCAATGGCCATTGGCTATTTGGTTACAAAATGTAATGCATTGCATGGGCTGCTGAGCATAATGTGAAACGAAGTGCCATAAAAAAAATGTTGAGTGCTAAGTCCATGACTGAAAAAACACTTTAATGGGAGAATGGGCATAGTCATTAACTTAAAATAGCTTCTCTGCAGAAAACTATTGTAAAGCAAGATTGTAGCTCTTGACTAATGAAGACTGCAGTGTATAGGACTGAAACTAAATTAGAAAGGAAACAAAATGATTTGCAGTAACTGCAGACTGTTAAAAACCATAAACAAATGGAGAAACTGACCATGATTTAGTGAAACCACCTGTTTCTCAAACCTTGAGAGGAATTGTGCCTGTTGCTCTGAAAAGCCTTCTTGTTCAAAGGGGTAGAAAAGACATTTTTCATGTCCGTGGTTAATGCTTTTAGACAACAGAACAATAAATGCAATTGACCACACTGGTAGCTCCTAGTCTCTGTAGGGCTTCAAGAAATAACCCCTTGAAACAACCCACCAAAAAAAAGGGAAAAAAAAAGAAAACCCCTAAGCAGTGTCTGGGTGAGTTGCTGCATAGATCTCACTTTTGCTTCCCAGTACATTGTATTTCAGAAATGTTCCATTGTAGCATTCACTAATGCAGTGACTCTGCAATAGAAGCCCATGCAGCCACTCTAAAACAAGTGATTGCAGCCCTACAGATTTGGGGACTCTAGTGGGAGTAAGGGAGGCTGAAGCTGTCCTGAAGTCTTTTAATGAGCATTTTTTGGCCTTTGAAGTGCATGCCTTCTTCAGTGGAAATCTGCTCTTGTGTTTGGCCTAGGTGGGCAGGAGCTGAGAGCAGTGCTTTCCTTTGACATTGGTGGTGTTTGTGGAGATACAGACACTTTTTTAAATGGAACTTTGCTTCAGAATCCTGAGGGACTTCAGTTTTCCCTGTTCTCTGACTCTAAAATGGTTGGGACAGTTCATACTCTGATAAATGTTGGTGTTTTTTCAGCTGTATACTGGCATTTGATCTCTTGCCTGGGTGACAGCAAGCTAGGAAGTCTTTCATCTGGAACCTCGTGTGCGTGGTCATTTTGTAGCTGAGTGTCAGGTTTAGTGTGAGGGTCTGGGAGTCATCGTGTGCTCTCAAAACCAGCAAGTACAGCAGTTGTCCTGGCCGTGTTTTGTGGGGTTTGAACAGTCTGTTACACTTACTGGGATAGCAAAATATCTTGAGCCTTGAATGATGGCTTCTGTCAAGCAGGGATCAAGGGTCGTGGTGCTGTGCACTTTGGCACATCCTGGGACACATTTATCAAAGATAAGAGGGGCTGACTGTGTTATTGGGGAAACAGAGCTGAATTAATTTCCCTTTTTATCAGTTTAGTTTCGCTTTATTGTAGGCATCTGTGGCTATCGCATTGTTCGATTTTTAGTTCTTCCTTAATGGCAGAAGTGCAGAGGCTGTTCATATCCAGCCACATCCCCACATTAACTCAAATTATCTAGTAGAACTGTGACTGGTGATGGTATAACTTGGAGACTCCAAATAATAGCACTTTGGTGTTGGTGGGGGTTTTTTTGGTCCTTTTCCTATTGAAATCCTTGTAATGATTTTTGTTTTCTTCTGTGTTTCTAGTGATTCCTGCTGTAGCATCTGTGGAAAAAAAAGTTTGATTGTATGAGGAATCTTGGTTTATCTGTTTTGTAACTTTGTTTCTAACTCAGTATCTGACTAGCACTAATGATATTGTCTAAGTTAACTACAGGGACATAGCTGATTATTCCATGACGAATGACGAGCATGCCAGTTTCCCTGAAAAAAGGGATGCAGAGTAAACTTAAGGACAGCAGAAGGCTTCCCGGTAGACTTGAGAGGCACTGCAGCCCCTTTCTGTAGTTATTAGTGATTTGGGACAATATTAGGTTATTATCACCTATAGGCTGTGGATGTCAAGTGTGATTTTCTTTGATCCTGAGGGTCAAGGAGATGACATGTGTTGTCATATCTCCTCCTTTGCCGTGTCCTCTTGTCTTCTCCCGAGGTGAACTTATCCCTCTGGATCACTTCTGTATCCAATTTGGATATTGCAGCTGTGGAGCTTTGGATAGAAAACACCTTTTTGGAGTTACTAAATGGTGATTCAAAGCATAGAGCCTCGCATGCTGTGTTTGGAGTGTTGTGCTTTAGAAAAGACAAGCTTAGAGCATCAGTAGTTTGCTGCTTCCATTCAGAAATGGATCTGCAAATGAAGCAATAGTTGCTGTAAGGTCTTTTTTTCAGTAACTTGATTCTAAAGCATTAGAGGAGTGTGCTCTCATGCTGAGTAGCTGGAGATCCAAGCACTGGATGCAGTGAGATGAAGCTGCAAAAGGAAAGTTGTTTTGGGGACTTCTTGGGTGAAGTGATGTGAGGAGACATCTTGCTTTACTTTTGTAGCCCCTCTGTGTCTTGGCTGTTAAAAATCCTACTGCAACAATTTAATATTTGAATGTCCGGTCTGAGACTTGGTGACAATGCCTAAAATTAAAATGTTGGTTAAAATTATTGATAAGCTCCATATAACTGAATTTCTTCGCATTACTGCCCATCAGTAGGCATAATGTGTCAGCTGATACTTACTTGACTTCTTTGAAAGTATGAAAATTAGCGTATTTCTCTTTCATGTTCATTGTGGAGTTGGGCTCTGTAATGGTCTGTGATTTTACAAGCTATCTTTGGAAGAAATGTGTTGGTAATGCTGTGTTTACATAGAGGTCACCTGCTTTTCAGCTCTTTTTTGGTGCACATGGGACTAATACACGAGGTGACACCACTTAAGACTGAGTCCTGTCAGAAGAGCCTGTTCTCAGCTGCCCAACTGGTGTGTCCCTTCACCACCTGGCTGCAAATTTTCGAGCCAAGTGTCTGTCTTGAAATTAATTGTTTAAGAAGCTTCAGCCAAGCTGTTACAGGTGCTTTATTGCATCCACTGGCACCTTAACTTTTAGTGCTTCAGAGCTGTGAAGCAGGGCCCTAAGAGCAGGGTTGAGACAGGTTTGTCTCTATGCTGAGGAAGTGTTTCCAAGTAATGAGTTTTCAGATAAAAAAAGCTTTAAAAGAAATTTAGAAGACATTTTCTAGATTATTTTTACTAGGAAACTGCCTTTTTTTAACCTCTGAAGACTTGATCCATGTTGTAGCCTGTGAGGAAACTGCCTCAGCATCTACAGGATGCCATATGAAGCAGTTTGTTGAACTTACTCAATATGTGTTGGCTTTGTTTTACAAATCTGTAATTACCTTTTGTACAGCACACGCCAGTCAAACCCTCAGGATGGGAAATGCAGGGTACAAAGCTGTACAGTATAATTCAGTTCACTTGTTTGTGTTGCAACTGTTTAAGCAAGGAAATGTTAATATCCTCAGAAATGGCTTGCTTCATCATGATGCAAGTTTCTCTGGAGAAATAGGAATTGAAGCTTTCAAGTAGAAAGTCTTTTGTGGAACAGCAGTGTCTGTATTTGCACAAGCAGCAGACTTTGCAGCTGTTAACCTCAGTCGTCAGATATGGAGAAGCAGCTTTGGTACCAATATGTTGTAATTTGTATGAAGGAAGCATCTGTGAAAATACATTGCTAAATGGCTTTGGCTGTAGTAACTTCAGATCTTGAAAGGTGAATTTCTAATTATTTTAAAAGAAAATGCCCTAGTCAAAATGTCTGCTTTTCCCACGAGCTTTGAGGGGAAAAATGGTATAGAAATAATGGAATATATAATTTTGATTTTTATCAGATTTGGTAAAAATCCTTTCCTAAAAATATTTTTTATCTTTTTTGTCTAATGTGTTCTAAAATCCTGAAGTTCATATATTTACAGTTTGTTCTTTTACATACTTTTTGGATTTTTCACATTGAACTGGACTCATGCTGTTCAGGGTTTAAGTAAAATGGGGCTACCAGCAAATACTGTTGTTACACAGATGGCTGAGTTAGAGAAATGTTTCTGGTGTGGTTTCTTCCTTTTTTTATGGTAAAAGTTGTGATTGTACAGAAGGAGGGGAAGATAAAAGTCCAAAGAAATGTATATAAATGAAACAAGTGCAAAAATCCGTAAGCAATCTAAATATAGCTGTAATCGGAGTAGTATTTGACTACTTTTAGTTTTGTTTTAGTGTTTAGTGTCTAAAACATTGTATGGGGATTCCTTTTTAATTAGCTCAGAGCCTGGTCTGTGCTATGTCTAATGTTGTTTGCCTTTCCTGGGAAGTGAAAACTTGAAAGTGTTCTGAAAGGAAGGAGTGGCAGGAGCTCGTAAAAAGAAAAGGCAGCTATCCCTTGGATTGCCCAAATATTGTTATCTTCAGTTTCAAAAATGAAATTCTGGGTGTAATTCTGATAATTCTGGTATGTAGCTACAGTCTCTTCTATGGTTTTAAGATTTCACCGTGTTCTTACAATACCCTCTCATTCCACTGCCTGTCTTTGAAAAGCATCCTGTTCCTACAAGCCTGATCCCTGCCAGTAGATCTCTTGTGAAATCCTTATTTAGGCACAAGCATACTGAAGTCGTTGAGATAAGAAGAGTTCATAGTGACATAAATTCCAGTTTCCACCTCGCATACTCACACGTGTGACTAATTCTGAGAGGAGTCATTTGCACTGAGTCAGCAGTTCAGTGTGGTGGATGTGCTCAGGCTATCTCGGTTTGTGCTGAGCGTTCCTTTGCTCTGCAGACCCAGAGCCAAACCAAGGGGTTGTGGGAACCTTCAGCAGAAGGTGCCTGAATATGGACCAGGTCTCAGACAGAGTGTGCTTTGAAATAGGAAATGACAGGAAAGATCTGTGAGATCCAACATGTGTTGGAAGCAGAGAGATGAAAATAGCATCAAAAACCTCTCAGCCTCTGTAGCCAGAGTGCTCAGGGCAAGAGTGGAGCGGTGCAGGGGGGAACTGCAGCTCTTTGTTTGCAGTGCAGTCTGGATTTTATTACTTGCAAAGTGAAATCACAAGGGGGAATGTCTGCTTCTGATGGACAGATATGTTGCAACTCATTCTGAAGATGCCTGTTCATAAATTTTTCAGCCTGCTAACAGCTTTGAAGATAGGACTGTAACTCTGAGACTGTGATTCATCTGTCCAGCCCCTGCTTACTGGATGGTCTGTTGGTTTTGTCCCTCTTTCACAATTCTAGGCTGTTAAGTATCGATGCTGGTGCAGTTAATTATAAATTTTGAGTTTTAACACTTGCTACTCTGTACTGTAATACTATTGCTGGCTTCTGCAGCCTCTTCTCAATATTTGAGGTGCTGCAACAGTAGGTGCTTACATTTAGCTCTCATTTTTAGTAAACGATTAGAGAACAAGGATTAAAGTCCTTGGCTTCCCTCTGTTTCTTTTGAAATAATTCAGTTTTGTGGCCCAAACTAAGAAACTTGAAGATAGAAACAAAAGCCCTTATGGTAATAACAAGAAAATTATCTTAGAAATGTTCTTTTGTTTTGAGGATTTTAAAACTACTTAATGACACTTCCACCTTCTGATCCCCTAGGAAAAGAGGTCTTAAAATTGATCTCTCAAGAGATTTTCACACAGCTGTCCCTCGAAAGTACTGAGGTCTATGTTTGGATCGTAGCCATTCTGTGGAAAAACTATTTTATATTGTAGTGACAGGGTTTTCAGGAGGAAAAAACTACAAAGCTGCCTGAAACCCTTTAAAAGAGATTGGTGAGGTTTTCATCAATATTTCTAAGCATTCAAGTATTAGAATTTTGATAGGAAATTTTTTTGGCACTAAGATTTGTTCTGAGTAAATTGAAGAGAATATTGGAGTACTAAGAGAACCACAAAAGAATTAGTTCTCAGGTGCTTCCAGATTGCTGCTTATGTGGGTTTGTCCTGCCTGTGCTCACATCCTGTTCCCTGCTAAGTGGACAGGGGGCTCTCGCTCTGATAATGAATATGGCTGCTCTGTTGGACATCTCTGCAGAGATCTGTGTCCTGTCTGCCTGTGAAAAACGGGTCTTGTGGAGCCTTGGTTATCTCAGGACTGGGGAAAGATAATTCTTTACTGACTCCTAGCAAGAGCAAGCCTGTGTACTTGTTAAAGTGCTATTTAGTGGATTTCAGACTAAAACCAGATCCAAGTGTGTGTTATCTTTATGATACTGTCTTTGGCTTAATTAAAATGGTTTTACTGGGATGTTGTTTGGGGTTGTGTGGTAGGGCAAGGAATTTAAATTAAACAGAAATACGGAATTCTCCAATCTACTTACCCACTCTTATCCCCACAGAAATGCAGTTGTTGCCAGTGAAGCAAGGGATGCAGACTGGAACAGCTTTTCTGACAACCTGCTTTCGTTTGAATTCCAGCTTCTGTGGCTTTTTGTGTGTGCATATTTGCAGAACACATCGAGTATTTCAGACAGAGCCATTTTGCTAAAAAAGTTCTCAGGTATCTTTTTGGCTAAGGGAACTTTTTCAATGTTAAACGTGATCACTAATTCATAGTTTTGGAATATGATGCACAGAATATCAGATATTCTGCTGTATGGATACATTATTTGATTTTGGTTGTTTTCTTTTGATAAAGCGCTTCAGTTCACAACCGAACAGAATTTTGAACTGCATGTAGGATTTTTCAGTGGGACAAAATAGGAGGTAAATTGAAAACAAAGAATCTTGTTTACAGGTTGTGATGACCCATTTAAGGCAGGCCCCTTGGACCATGACATGCGTAGGCATTATAGTTTGTCTTCAAGAAATTCCTTCCAGTGTTCCTGTTCAAACAATTGAAATGAAGTGGCACCAGACCAAGGACAGACAGTATGTGACTAAAGCACAATGTAATGAGAAACAGACTTTTTGGATAAACTGTAGCAGTTTGAATAGTTGATTCATAGATAACTGGTGTTGAGTATCTGAGGTCTTCTAGGTCATGGTTGGTCTTCTGGCAGTGCAGGATATTCCCAGTAGTATTCTTTGGAAAAAAAACCTTATTTTAATACAGGATAGCCTTGCCATTGGGAGTACTACATATGTAGTTCCCAAATTCCAAGGAAAAAAAGTCCTAAATGTTCATCTTAAACTTCCTCTAGTGCTTTTTCTTAGCTGTCTGCTTTGTCTCCCTTTGGAGATTATTCTCTTCATACTTTCATGTCACCTGTTTTACAGCATTAAATTTTAGTTCTCAAAGGCTTTTCTTGCAGGTCAATTCGACACTTAAAGGGTTTGTGTGGGTTTGATTTTTCTTTTTTTTTTTTTTAAATTTTTTTTTCCTCCCCCCTTTCATCCTCTGTAAAAATAGTACTTCTGTGTCCAAGGTGTGCATGCTATTACTTTGATTTACAATACAGCAAAACCCTGGCTGTTTTTATGTATTGTGTGCTGTGTTGGTTTAGATAATAGGAACTGACTGGTCCCTTCATCTGGAATTTCAATTACCCTTCATTTGCTCTTATATTTGAATATATTTTAGAATTACTCAGGATTGAATTGCAAAGTCAATTAAACTGCTGGATGCAGAGTATTCTTCATCACGCCAGTTTTCTTCATCATTCGTCCTGCCACTTGTCCACTGTTAAAAATTTGAGTGTTTTCTCTCTCCTGACTCAACTATACTCAATTTCCTTGCTCTATGAAGGATAATATACATATTTTTAAATTTACATATTAGTAAATTAAAATATTAGGGGTTCATTTGATACTGAAATATTTGTGACTTTGTGAGTGGCTTTTTAGATCCAGATCATGTGTGGTATTAGCCAAGGAAGATGTACAGAGTGTGTTGGTGGAATAAGTGTCTCTGATTATATATGGTATTACTTTGAAAATATATAGTAAAGACACTATAGTGATGCAAGAAACTGATTTCATAAGTCAACCTTTTGTGTAAGCATGGAAGAATTATTAATAACTCCCTTTATGAGAACCCTGAGATGAAGATGGGCATTCTGTAGATCACAGGAAAATTACACCAGTTACGCTTGAAAATTTTTTTAAGTGCTTCTCCAATGTGTTTTAAGACTTCCATGTTTGTGAAAAGCTAGTACAAATATTGATATTTATGGAAGGTATTTCAGTGTCCTTATCTAGAACACAGATTTTGATCGCTCCATAAAACTCATTGTTTCTGGATCTCTTTATTCTTCCCCTGCAGGAGATGCCTTTTGATTTATTTTATCTTGCAAGAACATGCAAAACACCTGGCAGTTATTTGAGGTTTTTTTGATGGATCCCTGAAGGATCTATGAATGAGAGATCTCTCTCTGAATGAGATGTCTGGCATGGAGTTCTCTAGTGATTATTGTAAGGATTTTCTCTTGGCTGCCAGTACTTGGCCTACACTTCATATGTCACCCTGTCATAACTGACAGTAATCCACAGTTTTGTAAATTAAATGAAGTACTTTTTTGGGATATGTTTGCAGAAAAAGAAGGGAAGCTGGGGAGAGTAACTCCTGCAAATGTAACCAGGCTGCAAACACGGGGTGCACATGCCAATGTGTGCTGTGGGCTGATGTGAGTTTGTTTTACAGCTGGAGGAGCGTGGGGGGCAGGCAGTGCTGGTGTGGTGCTTCTCTCTGGGCTTTATGCTGAGATTTCTGCTAGGGAGCCAGTCAGAGGCACAGGAACATTCCTGGTTCTTGTCTCCAGTTTTTGTGCTGAGGTTTTTGCTAGGGAGCCAGTCAGAGGCATGGAACATTCCTGGTTCTTGTCTCCAGGTTTTACCCTGAGATTTTTGCTAGGGAGCCAGTCAGAGGCATGGAATATCTTGGTTCTTGTCGCTGGGTTTTATGCTGAGATTTTTGCCAGGGAGCCAGTCAGAGGCATGGAACATTCCTGGTTCTTGTCTCCAGGTTTTGTGCTGAGGTTTTTGCCAGGGAGCCAGTCAGAGGCACAGGAACATTCCTGGTTCTTGTCTCCAGTTTTTGTGCTGAGGTTTCTGCTAGGGAGCCAGTCAGAGGCACAGGAACATTCCTGGTTCTTGTCTCCAGGTTTTACCCTGAGATTTTTGCCAGGGAGCCAGTCAGAGGCATGGAACATTCCTGGTTCTTCTGTACCCTTCCTGTGCTCGTTTTTAGGGAATCAGTGCAGTCATCTCGCTGCTTCTGCATGTTTTCCAAACAGCAGATTGATGCAACTTTTCAGCATGCTGGAAAATGGAAATAGCTAACTTTTCCTGTCTGCCATTAGCTTTGTGAAGAATATGAGATGAAGAATCGTAATATGTGTTTGATTTTCTAAATTGTTTTGCCTTTATCAGAATTGGCTAAGGGTTTACCCTAACGTTCTAGACATTCACCTGCTCATAAAAGGACTGTGAGTCATACAGAAATACATGAAACAAAAAGCTACAAATATACTTTTAATGCATTGAATTAATTAATCTGTGAGGTAACCAGAATGGATTGTGGAGGCAGCTTTTTTTCCTGAAGTATTGCCACCCCTGAGTGGAGAATTGGGTTTTCATAGTAAAATAAAACTGAGGTGAGTGGATGCACCTTCCCTCTCACTGACAAAACCATCAATTCAGTGCAAAATGAGAACTGACATGTGCTTCAAAACTTTTAATGAGCCATCTGAGCCAAGTGACAAGATGGTCCAGCTGGTTAATAGCTCATCAAGAATTCAGTTCAGCCAACACTTCAGTTCTCTAATAAGCTGTATGTAATAAACATAAGCCTTATTGAGAACTGCTATCAGAAAGCAAACTTATCCATTTATCTTCCATGGATCAAATAACAATTTTAAAGTGAAAATAAATAGATGAGCTCTCTGTTTTTACTGATGATTTTTATATAGCCCAGCATTTTGATTGCTGTCCCTTAACATTCAGCCTGTCAGGGTGGATAAATTGAATAAAATTTTTAGCCTTTTTTTTTTTTTTTTCCCTCTCCCCAGACTTCTACGTAAGGAAACACAAATGCTGCCTAGAGCAACCCTAGAATAGAAATGACTGAAGCCTAAACAGTTGCTTGCCATTCTTAGTCCAGATTCCTGAGGACCTGGAAGATTCCAGAGGAGGTCATGTCTAAGCTTTAGGTTTCATATCTACTGCTTAAAATTTTTTTGCTTGCTGGTTTTTGTGGAGAGCAAAGGAAAATATGTAATTGATTTGGTATGAGCATGGTATTTCATTTACTCTGATTAGATGATGTACTGATTAGTCTTAGTCATTGTTTTCTTTGGAAGTGGCATTTAGTTCAGGCTTTCAATTCAGCCTGCTTGCTTTGCCTATGAATGTTGCTGCTGATGTGAGAGAGTGGGGAGAGGAGTAGTACAGATGTGTATTAATGTGTATATTCACATATAACACAGCTCTGGAAAGCAAGCATCCAATGGAGACTTAGTTTGTACAGATTATTAATGCTTCTTAAATTTTAGTGGTAACCTAAAAATCTGCGCTGGCTGAATTTTTGGGAAGCCTGCTGGCCAGCCATACTCCTGTCTCCCTTTTGGAGCTGTGCAGGCTCTGTTCTGTCCTTACCCTCCTCGCAGGGAGTGGCTGCTGCCGTCCCTAAGCCGTGTGCTTGCACCTGTCTGTCTCCAGGATCCTTCTGTCTCATACTGCAAATGGTATCCAATGCAATGTCCTGGCTGTGTGGTCACCTTTGGCATTGCTGAAAATAAAAATTCCCACACTGCTACTCTAACAAAAGATAAACTTTGTTATCGGGACTCCTACTTTTAAGACTGGTGTGACCTTACATAAAGAAGAAACATTCTCATCTACTGTTACAGTGTTTTCTGCTGTTGTGTTCACGATGGAGATTGTATTTGCAGTGATGCCAGACCTTGGTGCAGGCAAGCAGAGACTTCAGTTCTGATGCCTTTTCTGTCAGCAGGAGACTCACCGAGGGTGTCTCTTCAAGCCTAGGTTAAAAGTCTGTATGACATTGCTGCCACCAGGTGTCTTAGATGCTGCTACTGCTGCTGTTGGCACAGGTGCTGCTGCAAACATAAAAGCAGGAAAATGAGCACACAGAGGAATAGATCCTTGGTGGTGTTGTGCCCCCTTGCCCTGTGGTGGTGAGTCACAGCTTCATCAGACCTGAGACAATGACAGGATAAAATGGGGAGTGGTGCTGGAATCTGCTGGTCACACACACGGGCTGTTGCGTGCAGATAGTTCCCCTTCAGTGAAAGACAAAGATGTATTTCTTATTTGCTGAAGCTTACTCAAGTAAAAGTTTTTTCAGGATATATGTAATTGGCTTACTCAGACTAAATGGTGACTGATGGATACTTCTGTCCTTTTGTTTGATCGTTTAGAGTTTCATTTCCCTCCTTTCCTTCCTCCTACCATCAGTTATCTGTCAGCTTATGTATAATTCGTTTCTTCATTTCTAACATTTGAGCAGCATACGTAAAGTTGCGTACATTTGCTGTATCATTTAACTGCAACAATTGTAAGAGAAAGGACAAGAAGCGATTTTTTTGTTTTTAACAAATTAATGTAATCTTCTAATGAATTTTCTATTTAGTTACTACTGTAATTCATTGAAATGCCAGAAATGAAAACACAGAAAGGAATTCTCTAATCAGTTACCCATTTTCCTTTGCTCTCCACGTAACCAGAGGTGAAAAATTTTGAAGGCAGGTGCTTTTCACCAGGAAACTAACAAGTAATGGGAATGAATAATCTCTCAGTGTTTCCCTTAGGTTGACTACTTGAGTACTGTCCTGAAACTTAAAGCATTTTTAATACCTTTTGTAAGAGGAAACCTACAGCAAATATTTACCCTTAGTCAGAAGTCTTAAAACAGGTAACTGTTTCAAGCCTATTCTTTTCTATTGTGTTAGAGATGTATTTTATACTTCAGTGTTATCTTTCTTAAGGTTATTTGCATACTCCATGAAGATTGTCTGTAGCTTATATAAAATTGATTCTTCATGTGGAGACTTGCCAAAGGAGCAGGGTGAAATTGTACTTTCAATAAGTAAGCGTTAACTTGGCCTTGCGTTGCATTTTGTTGCCTGTCAGAAGCTTTGTCTTCCATCTTTAAACTAAGATGAGGAGGAAGGTGACTGGAAACTTCTGGGCCTCTCACTAAGAGAAGAACATTGAGGTGCTGGAGCAGGTCAAATGAAGAGCAAAAAAGCTGGCAGTGGCTGCAGAGCACGAGCCTTTTGGGGAGTGGCTGAGGGAGCTGGGGTTTTTTAGCCTGGGTATGTACTTTTGGAACAGCAGCTGTTCAGCTCTATTTAATCAGTTTTTTTGTGTTCAGTGGTTTGTAGAAAGTAGAGTGATGGAAGGATCTGTGCAGATCTTTGATCAATTTTTGTGTCTGTTGCTGTGCAGGGATGCATTTTGAAGTCTCTTTCCTCTCTTTTTTCTCTCTACCTAGTCTTTAACGCTGGAAATTATTAAATGTTTTGTGTTGACACAGAAAAGTAGATGCAATTCTTGTGCACTGAGACTTCCATTTCTAGGCACCAACTGTGTAATGTTGGATGATTTTTAAGCTCAGTGGACTCTTTGTTGATATTTTGTTAATCTAGCTCAATGGTTACTGTGCTCTTTTTTCTTCTTAACTGCTAGATTTTTTCAGGATGAGAACACTGCAGCCCACAAAGCCTCAGTTCCATTAACAGTGCCGAATATCAGAGTGCAGTCTTGCTAGCTTCTCCTCTGATGACCCCTCATTAACCTTGCTTAAAGGCTTGCAAAGCCTTTCTCATATGCTGCAGAAATGCACACAGAAGAACATTTGTCTGTTCTGTATGCTTCTTCTTCTTCCAAATAATAGGCTGGGAGCTGCAGTGTCTTCACTCGAATTTTCAGACATTTGGAATGCTTGATAAAATGCTGCTCAGTGTAACCTCAGCACAGATAGATAATTTACCTTGGTTGTGATTCAGACTATCTATAATTCAACAGCACTTTGAAGTCTCTCATGGCTGTGCATTTACAGATCACATCACTTGAAGATAGTTCATTGCTACTAATTTTTCTCGTGCATGTCTGGATGAAAACTACTTACTGTTGCTGTAGTCTAGTTAACCTCCCTGCAAAACAAGAACTGTCCCTGCAATACAGCTGTGTGTGAGTTCTGGATCTAGTGGTGCGATATGCAGAGAGCTAGTAAAGCCTGTCTTTAGTATGTGAAGTGTCCAGTCTTTCTCTGTTTCCTCTTTGCTGCTTATCTTCCTAATATTGTGGGAGAGGGAATAGCTCTAAATTGCATAGCAGCTCATCCATTATATAAAACCAAAACCCAAGCAGTTTCAAGTTGACCTACATCTCTTATGAGTTTACTTATTTGTAGATGGTGATCGTGGGGAGTTTTCTGAGTCTGGTTTGTTCTGTTGTGCATGAAGGTTCCCTGGCACTTCAGTCATGTAAATTGTACTTGATGTTAAAGTGCAAATCACCTTTGAGGATGTACAGCAGAAGTTAGCAGGGGTGGTTCCTTCCATGTAGAGTATTTCTCTCAGTAGCCCCTTGCTTGGTATCCTGTAGTATGTACTTGAGGTTGAAGTGCGCTGTGCCACTTCTGCAGAGCTATGCGTGTTTAATGCCAGCTGAATTGTCCTAGACTTTGGCTCAGGCCTTTTGTGACAGGCAGTAAAAATGGTGGGACCCTGGGCTGGCTGCAGAGCAGACTCAGATGATCCCAGCAGAGGAGGCTCCGCTGCTGCCTGCCGTGTCCGAGCTGGGCTCTGCGGCCGCTGCGGGCAGTGGGATGTGTTTTGCATGTGTGTGATTTCTTGTCGTGATGTGGACAGAACTCAGAAGGACTGGGGAAGTTTGAAAGGAAAACGGATGAGAAATTACTCAGTAGGCTCAGTGACTATGTGAGTAATCCAGTTGAAATTTAATTTAGGTGCCAGAAATGTATTTTCTTTCCTCATTAAGGATGCTGGGTAGATAGTGAGCCTTGGCTGAAACAAATCACCAGAGGAATATAGGTGTTTTTTGCTGATGAGCTTTGGTCTTTGTGGCTTGGTACAATAGCTGATCTCAGAGGGTGAAGGGAGTTGTGTTGGTTTGTTTTTTGTTTATGTAACGCACATAGGTACAGGGACAGAAAAAGGGAGTAACAATGCTGTGTGTAATTCATGCTCCTGTGTATTAAGGACATGAGTGGAAGAATAAACAAACCTATACCTGGTTTATCATGAATGCTCAAGATGCCTGTTTTATGTTAAAAAAATGTAAACACCTCTGATAGCTCTTTCCTGACCAAAACAAATCAGATGGGAAGGACCTGGATAAATGGAAACAGCCAAGAAAAAGCTTATTGAATCGCTCGGAGCTGAACAATCGTTTCATTTGCTGCTTGTCTCCTTTCAGGCCCCTGGCACTGCAGAACCGCGCATCACGTGCTGGGAAGCCTTGCTGTTTGTCCTGGCTTGTCAAAACAATTTAATGTAGGTGGAAAGGAATGAATGAAATGAACGGAGTAGGCTCGATGCATCTGTTTCAGTTTGTTCAAAGGGCAGCCCAGTGATTGGGATGTGACACTTAGGTCCTCCAGGGAAGCTATCAGTTTAGGAAGAACAATGCTGTCCATTTTATAGGATAGTTAAATCCATTTTAGGAAGCAAGCTCTCCTACGGTTTGACAGCTTTGTATATTTTTAAAAATATTTGGGCTATATCTGCTCAGCATGTGCTAACTGAGCTACTACAAGAATGTGATTTGCTAACTTCTAGATTTAGGTCTTTGTCTTGTCTGCCTAAGGTTACTTCATTATGGTAAAAAAAGACCAGGAGAGGAGAGAGAGTGTGTCCATTTTTAAATTTTGTTAGTGGGAATTCCAAAACTATTTGGTCTTCAAAGGATAGGATATCAAGCCCTATATTATTAACTCTTCTTAAAGTGCTGGCTTCTTTATAAAATTGTTCAAGTTTCCTAGGCTTATGGAAAACTACTCATGTGGCGTTCTATTTTGTTTCCTTTCTGTCTGATTTAAAAATAAATCAACAAAAACATTAAAATTGTCTAACTGATCTCGTACTTGGTGAAACTGGAATGTTAATCTGTGAAACCTATATTTTTGCTTTCAGATGGAAACAGCAAATCCACATGGAAATGATCCATCTATGTACCTATTTAGACTGTGAGTTATAGGAAAAAGGCTGCAGGGGATAAATCTGCTTATCTGATTCACACTTTGGATAATTTAATCAAAAGGAGGTCATATTTTGAATCATGAGCCACAGACTACATTACATCTTTAGAAGTGGAGGTAGAGCTGAGGGCCTTGTGTTTCTGCAGACTTGTGCTCGGGGGCCACCATGGATTGTGAGTGCTGCCCCCAGTAGCTGCCTTGTTGGGAACACACATCTGGCTTTTGAGTCTTTTGGAGAATGCAGTTACAGCTGAGCATTGTGAAAACTTCCCAAAGTCTTGGAAAACACTCTTAAATTCTCACTGAGTGATGATGGCTTCTGTCTCTCTGCTGCAGCTATGCTGGGCAGCCACTGTGTGGATTCCACGTGATGCCAAGGCGCTCTCATTCCCCTGCTTTTCCTGAACTATTTATACCTAACATGGCTGGTAACATCAGATCTCAGTCTCCCAAATTACATACAGTGCTCTATTTTTCTTGCTTATCTCAATATTTTAGTAGCTGCAGCTGCTTAAATTGTGTTTTTGTACAAGAACAAGCACGAAGTGAAGTTGTCCCTTTTGCCCATACTAACAGCTCAAAGGATGCCAAAATGTATTTGGGATGGGCTCTATTCTAGTCTGTTTCTATGCAGCCTGGGAGATCTTGCTGTCTAGTATTTTTAATTAGTCAGGTTTTGAAAGTGGATGTGTCAATTTAATTGCATGTTGGCGTGCAGGCCAACTATTTTCAAGTTGCATTAGAATGTAATTTGTTCAGCTATAACTGGTCATTGTGTATACAGATTTTGTTGGTATAATTGTACATGAGATCCAGTATTTTCCTGAATGTTGGAGTTGTGGGTTCTTTCATGGTATATTGACAGTTTTCTGTAACCTAGCATTAGTATTCCTTCAGGGAAAGAATATAAAAACCTGTTACCGATGAGGGCGTGGGCTGTGTGTCCAAGGAAATGAGGGTAGCAAAAGGTAGCATGCATTGCTGTGCTTAGGAAACAAGTGGCCTCTCTGTCTTTTTCTTCCAGCTCTGTTTAATGTTCCCTTGTGCTGCTGCAGTTATGTACTGAAGGGTGCAGGGTTTCCTTGGTTGCAAAAACATAGCTGTGTTCCTGGGTGAAAGTTTTTGCGCTGTGTTTTGTCCTAACTTGTCCCAGATCACTGGGGCACCGTGACTTTCAAAGCAGCGTTGTTTTATTCAGTATATTGCCCTGTCTTGGTGGTTTTTTTTAATGCCAGCACTGAATTGTTGGGTGTCTGTGTTAACGTCACAGCTGTGTTTGCAGGAACATGATGCTGCCATGGATGTGACCAGAGAGAGAAATGAGTCCAAATGTGGGTGCCTGTTAGGAGCTGTGCATTGATAAGGGTGATTAGCACTTGTGAGTTGCTATTTGGGGCCAGTGGTGCAGGGGTAGGGAAAACTGAGTAAAGCCCTTAAGGGAGATTAGGTTACGTGGATTAAAATGAGAATGAAATTAAATATGCTTGACTTGATGTTAAGTGTAGGTCTAAAACTGATTAGTAGTGTTTGTGGTAGATATTTTGTTAGTATGCACAAAATAAAGGAAATGTAATCCAAAAGTGTATCTAAAATCTTGCTTTTGGACAAAAATGAATGCAGGCATTCATACTGACTTTAAAAGTAATATAAAAGTAATTATTGCAGCCTTTTTTGTATAATAACCATGTGTAACTTCTGAATTTACAGCTATATCGTTTTTAAAAGTGAATTATATGGGTCAAGTGCACAGACTGCGAATACTGCTTTATTTTCCTGTAAGAAAGATGATCCTGTGATTGTGTTGTTTGAAGCACTGTTTCTTAGAACCATGTGTGTGTGGTCAGCTGTCCCTGTTGCAGCTCACTGCTTTTCTGTCTCACAGCAGTTTGAAGCGGTTAAGATTGAGGTTGGGAACACACTTGTGCTAAAAAGTCTATTTCTAAAAATGAAAAGGAAACTAAGAGATGGTAAGACAGCTCAAATGGGAGTGCTAATTATGTATTAAAACCCCTGCAACACCTAAGCAGACTTGAAGTTTCAATTTTTGGTGGAGTGTTTCTGCAAATGCGTTATGTCCAAACTTGTGCAAGTATGCTTATGGAAGAATGGGAAGAGGTGGTAGTGCTGATTTCTGCAGGATGAAATTGTTGTAGGATTGAATACTTTTTATGTCTGTAGATTAAATTAGTCATACTTGAGGATTTTGCATTTTCCTAAAAATTGTAAGAGTGACATTCGTAGACACTGATAGGAAATTGGTCTCTGAGGGTGATTTCAAACCTATTTTCAGACTTTGACCAGGGAAATTGTGCACTTCTGCAAATTGGAGCTTCATCTGAAAAAGAAGTTTCTTCATGACTGAAGATACTCTGTGAACCTTTTAGAAAAAGTTGATGATCTAAGTGAGTGTAGGATGGTTTAGATATTACATGGCTGAATTGTATTGAGAAAACACATGACCTGTAAACAAAGGAAGAGGAATTACTGTCTGGAGGACAATGGGAGTATAAGTATAAATCCTGTGTGTTTTAACTGCCTCCTTTTAATGGAAAAGACAATGTGAAATCAAGTAACTTGAAATTACTACTCAGACTTGACAAGCAGGTCTTTGATTATTGCTAAATAACTGTTAGAAACCATGATTCTGAAATTCTTGACTTCAAGTATATCCTGAAATATTTTGTGTTGTTTTAATGCAAAGTGCATATGGACACAGTTTGTGTCAGTCAGTCTGACTGGTGTGAGCAGTGCATGGGTGATGCTTTGTAAGCTGAGAACAGTGCATGGCACAAGGAGATTCTTCTCTTGGAGATGTGCTGCTCGATCTGTAATAGCTGCTTGGAGGCTTGGTGATATCTGATAGGTAGGTAATACAGCAGTATTGTCCAGGAGTGCTTCTTCGTGTTCTGTCTCTGGCCAAAAGATTGCTTTCTGTCTCTAGTGGGAGTTACATTTTTGTTGACATGAGATTACAGGAAACTTGCTCAATCTTGAGGTTCTGCTTTTAATCAAAGGAAATCCAATTCATTCACTTGATGGTCTACAGCTACAAGAACGTTCTGTATGTTAAGAGAGGTTTGATGCTTAACCCCCTCTGTGTGTGGCTAATGCCATCTGTTACCAGTGGTCTGGATAGACATGTAGGAATAATGAGAGATGCTTTAAAATGATCTGATTTCATTCTCAAACGCTGGAATGTTCAAGACATTACACCCCTTTCCACTTCAAGTCAGGCAACAGCTAAATTTATTAAGAATAAAGGAGGAGGGAGCAGAAAGAGGATTTAATCTACAGACTCTCAGTTCTTAACCCTGAGAGCAGGGGAATTATAAAGAGCAACATATTCTAAGAAGACTGTAATAGAATGTGTTCAAAATAGAATATTTAATTGCAAACCAACTGGCATTTAAGACCGCCTGATTCTTTTGTGTATCTAACTGTTTCTCAAGTTGTTGCCTCTCAATAAGAAAATAAAACAAAACTTTCTGATGTACCTTTTCTTTTTCATTAGGATCGGAAGCTGTCCAAGTCAGAGCGACAAAGATTTAAAGAGGAAGCTGGGATGCTGAAAGGGCTTCAGCATCCCAATATTGTCAGGTTCTATGATTCCTGGGAGTCTACAGTCAAAGGAAAAAAGTGTATTGTTCTTGTGACGGAGCTCATGACATCTGGAACATTAAAAACGTAAGTAAATCAAGACATGTCAAAGCATTTCAGTTTCATTAGCACAACATTAGAGCACTAGAAATAGATGATATTTAGAGTAGATGAGAGCAGAGCCCTTTTATTGAGGGATAACCTGCTGTAGGAACATTCTTGTTTAAGAGGAGCATTACAGGGTATGGTATAACATCTTTTAAGTTAGCGAGCGTATCAGTTCTTACTTGTGATGTCCTAGTAAGCATATGCAGAAAACTTTTGGATTTTAAGAGCTCAGGAAGGCAATACTCAGTTTTCACTTCTCAGAATTTTTTAAATATTTTTTTTCTCTAGTTGCTTTCCATTTAGGATGAGCTAGTTTATAAAGTTGAAAGCACAGATTAATTCATCGCTTTTGGGAGGTTTTGGATGTTACCACAGTACAAATAACATGTAAAAAGAAAAAAATTCACCACCTGTTGATTTACCTGAAACTTGCTGAAGTAGTACCTACCAAAAATCCAAAAGGATGCAGTTGAGTGCTCCTCGGGGTGTGTCGAAGGGCGAGTTGAAAGCAGAGAGCAGGAGCTGCGGCAGCTGTGAGGGCCTCTGGTGGTGTGCGGGGCTGGGGGGGCACCAGTCAGCTCCTGCCCTGGGAGCGTGTCCTGAGTGCACAGGAACGTTCCTGGGCTGGGACAGACTGCCAGCTTTGGGATAAAGGGTGTGCCCAGGCACTGCTCCTGTGCTGGAATAAACTGCCAGCTCTGGGATAAAGGGGTTCACCCAGGCACCATTCCTGTGCTGGAATAAACTGCCGGCTTTGGGATAAAGGGGTTTGCCCAGCCACCATTCCTGTGCTGGAATAAACTGCCAGCTTTGGGATAAGGGGGCTCTGCAGCGCTGCCTTTGTGCAGTGCCCGTTGCACTCTTGGAGAGACATTCACATCCTAGTGTGTACCCAGGCTGTGGGAGCTGCAGAGCGTTTGCTGCCTCTTTGGTTCAAGTAGCCTGTGAATGTGTTGTGGTTTTGACCATGCTTATTGATAGCCACAAATGGACATTCTTAAGAAGAAAAACGGCCCTTTGGCAGTCTGGACTGCAATTGCAGGGACGTGTTTGTCTCTTGAAATAGTACTGGATGACTGAGGATACTGCAACATTCTTTAGCTGTATGTTCAGTGAAGGCATTTCTCAGGTTGTTTAAGGTATTTCAGATGAAATAACAGATCTGCTGCTTCATATGCTGTTTTCAGACAAGTAATAAGTTAAAGGTTTTGCAGCTTTATACAGATGCCCTTAACTAAAGTTTACCTAATCTTATGCTAAACTCCTAGTTCTAGATTTTTTTTCTCCCTTTTTCATTCCTTTCTCCCTCTCACAGATTTTAATATTTGGATTGGCTTATGTGGTGGTAAAAGCAAGATGAAGTAATAATAGACAATTACAAAGTAGGGTGTTGGCAGGAAGAAATACCTCAGATTTGTTGTCTGTGGGATTATTTTGTACGTTGGTTCTCTTGTGTACTATTAATGTAGACAACAGTGTTTAATCTGAGATAAGTCTCAGCCACTGGTTTTGTCTAAAGCCTAGATAAAAGTACGTATCTAGTGTGTGTTCCTGATCCACTTTAAATCAATGTGTCAGCTTCCTGGTGGGGCACATACCTTCAGAGCTACCTCTGCTAATTTAGTAAGGATTCCTGTAACTCCTTGAGCTCTGTGTAATTGTAATTACAGAAACTTTGACTGGAAACCTCCTGAGGTCTCTTCAAGCCCAGGTTATCCTGCGATACTAGGAAAAGTGAAAGCTTACTGGCTAGTAGGCTTGTCTATTTTAATGTATTCATATGTGCTTCCATTTAAAATTGCTTTCTGCATTAAGTGATGTGACTTAATTCAGGACAGGGTTAGGAAAAATGACAGCAATGCTGCAGGGTGCTGGGTGATGGTTGGACCCAGGTCCTTCAGCAGTGAGAAGCTGGCAGTGGACTGGCATATTTGTAACCAAGACTGCAATTAGGGATTCCAGATGCTGAACTGAAGTGCCCCTACCATGTGATCTTTGGAACAGGCTCAAGAGAGATGAATGAGGGTTGTGTCCATAGCAAGAATTCAAGTGGTAGCTGATGTGGTTCAGAACCTCCTTCAGTTTGTGTCTTTTCTTGGCTAGGCATTTCCCCTGCCTTTCTTTACATTCTGAGACTTGATTTCTTCTGGAACTGTGTTTCAATTCTTTTACAGATTTGTTTTCACAGCAGCATCTTTGCTAGCAACTTGATTTTCCAGATCTTGTTTTGAACTGGAGAAATCAAAGTAAAAGTGATGAATATACTGCATTTCTATATTGGAGCTGATTGAAGTGATTTCATCAGGATTGTATCTCCTGACTGAGTGGATCTGCAGAAGAGACTGACCACTACCATGGAATAATTGAACACAACTTGCTTTTAGTTTAAAATTATAGTGGCTAGCCTTCATGCTGGTCACAGAATTTACTACCAGTCTTGCTGTAGTGTGAACCTGGTCTTTATCTGAGACTCTGACTGAGTAGCATTGTCTGAACAAGAATAAAGTCCTTGCCCTGCAGAGCATGCTAGGTCCTTTCTCTACATGTAGTCCAGCCCATGCTTTTTCAAAAGGAACAAAACCGCTCTTCACTTCAAATTGTGTTACCCAAAGAGGGGTTGAGAGAAAGCCCTGCTGGAAAGCACTTGAAAACTGTCAGAGGTTATTCACCTTGTGGCATCTCTAATCTGCTGAAGTTAAGTAATAGAATAAGATCGTAGTCTTAGGTCACACACGTCGAAAAATATTTTTGGTATGGAATTTTACTCTTCTGACATGGCATTTCAAGGAGTGGCAATGACAGAACAGTTAAGGCTGGGTCACATTCTACCTGCAAAGGGATACAGACTTTATGTAGGAACTCTCCTACCTCGATTATTTGACCAGAGCCTTTTTAAGGATTCCTCTGCCCTGTCCATAATTTTGAAGTCACAAGTATTACCAGTTGGATTTATGTGACCAAACCCTGTCCTTCACCAGCAAGGTGATCCCTAAAAATTTCCAATTTGCTTGACAACTCCCCAGGTAAATTTGAAGCAGATTTAAAATGTGATGTGGAAAACTTGAACAGAGTGCTGGGACAGCTGTTGAAAATGAAGGAATAATGACTTCAGAGCTCCTGCAGTTTTCCACAGCTCTGTACTTGGTTATTAAAATTTTGGATCTAGTGACCCACCTCCCTGCCTGGTTATAATTAATCAAGGTAAAGGTTGTAACTGTTTAAGAAGTTAAGTAGATAAAGAATTACAATTCATGAACCTTGATTATTTGTCATTGATACAGTGCATTGAAATTTAGCAATCCAGCTGTCTAATTACTGTAGAATGATTTTACAGGTGAGTTATCAGCTGTATATACCAAACTCTTCACATTTATCTTTCATCATTATAGTCCCCTGGCTAGAAGAAAGGGGCTAGGTTTTAGAAAGGGAGATCATCTTTAGCTCCTCTGAAGTCTTGAAATGCCCAGGTAGATTTTAAAATAGAAAGTGAAGTTTAAATTTATACGTGTTTCTAATTTCTGTTTCTTTGCTTCCAAGCAGCAAATGGTTTAGTTCAATCTACTGTTGGTTAGCAGAATCTGTTTAACCTATTGTTACTTTTTTCATTAGGTATTTGAAACGATTTAAAGTGATGAAAATCAAAGTACTACGAAGCTGGTGCCGTCAGATACTGAAAGGCTTACAATTCCTACACACACGCACTCCTCCCATTATTCATAGAGACTTAAAATGTGACAACATCTTCATTACTGGCCCCACTGGATCAGTGAAGATTGGAGACCTCGGTCTGGCAACCCTGAAACGAGCTTCTTTTGCCAAAAGTGTGATAGGTAAGCCTCTCCTGTTTTGGAGGCTGCTGAGCCAGTCTGCCTCTTTGGAGACTTGAGTGTTTTAAGAGCTTTCCTAAAAAATATCCTTACAAAGGGACATGGTCAAAGCCTGAAAATATGTAGGCTTTGTCTCTTGATGGCTGAGGTTGTTCTGTGTTCCTGAAGCAATGACATGTTGAAATTTTGGTTGTGCTTTTGATATTTGTATATTAACTATTTCAGAATATTGAGTTCTTGTCCTGCCCATCAATCTAGTACAACATTGTTGATAAAACCACTCTTGACTACATATAAATCTTACCTTTGACATGGTGCTGCTTCAAGAAATGTACAAAACAATTTTGGTGACTGAAAAACATTTTGATATTTAGCCTAGCATTAGTTCATACAGCCAAATTTTTTTTTGATTGACACCAGGGGTTAATATTGAATCTCTTGCAGCTTGTGCATAATCAAAACCTGAGGTATATTAGAGAAAGTAAATACTTTAAAATACATATATATATTTATATAATATCACAGTCAGACTGTGGTATAATGACTTAGGGAGTCTATAGAATGTGAATCTGTATAAGTTAGGAGAGTGCATTGGGGAAATATTGCCTTGTACTGGCTCCATTTTTGGGATCCATTAATTTTTTTTCAGAAATTGGGTTGATGGAACTAGTGTGATCTTTCATGTGAATTCTGGAAAGAATTGGTTTTATCAGCTCTGTTTTTTTAGTTGGTGAATAGACTGAAGGGATTGAAGTTTCTCTCTCTCGCAGTATTTAGAGCTTGCTAATATTCAGCATTACTCAACAGTCCTATGCCAGATTCCTAGATGGGATCAATGGTGTATACCTGTAAATTATCTTGCAAGCTGTCGCTGAAATATTTCCTGCTTCTTAACCAGGTCAAAGTATTAATAAGGAGGAAAAGAACTGTGAAAAAAATCCATAATTTCTTAAGCATATTTGTCATATCTTCAAATTTATCACTGGAAAATTACCATCTGTTATGTAGTTATCTGTTAATGATTAGCCTTTGGATAAATGACTGCAATTACATTCTTTTTGGTTTAGTGTGGTGAAAATCAGTAATGGGCTGTAGAATGATCTGTAAATTGTCTGGAATCTGGTGTCTGCAGGAAATAATTCTGTGCTTAAATTTACATAAAGCAAACTTGCATCTCTGGCTTAAAGTAAATCTGATCATACAATGCAGTCCCTTTGTTTACAGAGGGGATCTGTGATGCTTCACTGGGCAATAATTTTCTGCACACAATTTAAATGGGACTTGTTGAATCTCACGCTCTATGCCTGTAACTCAATCTCTCTGTATTTCTGAGTATTTTTGACTGTAGGATGTCCCTCACTAATGCCTGTATCTGCAGCAGGCCTATAAATATACTGCAGGTGGGAAGGTAAGTATATGAAGAAAAGGGCTCTGGTGAGTGGCCTTTGCAGAAAATTACCTTTTCTCCTCTTTTCACCGAGGTTTATATTTGTAATGAGAGCTTTTCATTGCAAGGCCTTACCCGAACCATTCTACTTCAGCAAGTAGCTGGAGAGTGGCAGCTCAGAGACTAGCTGTGGGCTCTTACCAGTACTGCTTCTTTTGCAGCACAGGGCAGCCGGGTAGTTTTTCAAACAAGGGTTAATGTGCCTCCTCTCTTACAGGGAGAAAAGGTAAGTGCCTTAACTCTCCTTAGTATTTGGTTTGCAGCCTATGGCTAGTCTACAGTCTTCCTCTCTTCTTATCCCCTCCCCTCACATTTGATTTCAGGCTAATCCAGTGTGTTCTGGTATTTGTATCAACTAACAGACCTAAACCAGGAATTGCATCAGATCTTACAAGCCATTCTTATTCCATAAAGGCCTTGCAATGGAAGACTCACAAAGTACATTGGTGCAACAGAGTCACTAAGGGTTTCCTCCCTCTTCTTTTTGCCTCCACTTTCTCTTGTCTCACAGGTCTGCCCAGCCGCTTCCCCCTGCGGTGAGTAACGCCAGCAGCCTCTGCTCGCTTTGAGACATTTAGAGTCTGAATCGTTCTTTTAATTTAAGGTACCCCAGAGTTCATGGCCCCCGAGATGTATGAGGAGAAATATGATGAATCCGTTGATGTGTATGCTTTTGGGATGTGTATGCTAGAGATGGCCACGTCTGAATATCCTTATTCCGAGTGCCAAAATGCTGCGCAGATCTACCGTCGAGTGACCAGTGTAAGTCCCTCCTCACTACTGACCTAAACCTGCTCCTGTCTGCAGCCAAGGAGTGCAGCTGGGTAGCAGCGGTGCTGTGCACGTGTGTGTGGGGAAAAGAAACCGAAAAGAGGTTATTTTTGGGATGAGTGCAAAGTTACAGGGTGGTTGAACTCACCAAACATGTCAGAAGCTTGTAAAATGTGTGAATGGAAATCGAATTTTTCATGTGTCCAAACTCCTCAAGTAGGTATTACTGCATAGGGTTTAAAAAAATACACAAAAGCCAACCCCCCAAACCAAACAACAAAACACATTAGAATAATAACAGATTATTTTCTAAGCCCCTTGGGGGATGTGGAAATAGTTCCATCTTGAAGATGAGCTGGTACCCTTGTTGTCTGCAGAAAAACTGGATCACAGATTTGAGCACTGGCTTAGCTGCTTGCCGGTTGTTACCTAGAGTGATTTTAATAGTTTATTGAATTCTGAGTGGCCCTTAGCTGCTCTGTGTTGGGGGCACTTCTTACAATGATGAAGTGGAAATGTTTGATAAATAGCAGGAAGCTCTTCCACCTTGGTAAGTACTGGGCAGGTGTAGTGGTGAAGGTGAGGCATTGTGGGAGAAAACAAATAAGGCTGAGGAGGCCATCAAGAGATTAGAGCTGTCCCATCTGACCAGACTGAGGGGAACATGCAGACCCTGAGTGTAGGGAGCAGAAGTTCAGTGCTAGAAATGTGCAGTATGGTGTGGTTAGATTTCATCTGTGCTAAGGCGGTGTTGTGAAACAAATATGTTCAACCTTGTGATCTAAGCATTCAGAAAGAATAGTGAGGTGGCTGCCTGGGGAAGTGAAAACTTGCATTAGATTTCTCAGTGCACATGTGCAAAGGGAGGAAAAAAACCCCAGACTTACCTCTTTGTCCATAGGCAGATGAGTTCCTGCTGGTCTTTCTTGTGTGTGTTATCTTGGAGAAGTTGCAGACTTAACAGAGAACTTGTTTAGCTTTAAAAAAATAAAATGCTGTCTTATTCCTGATGCCTCACACTACACAAGGCAGGTGTAATTCCTAATTTAGAGTTGGAGAAGCGTCTTCATGTCAGAAGCAAGGAATTCTGAAAGAAGGCTTGGTGAAATAAAACTATCCCGTTTTTTCAGGGAAATATTGGAGGGGCATGGAAGAAGGAAAAAAAAGTCATAAGCGATCACTTTGCTTTTTTGCACAGATGTTAGAATAAGTAGAATAAGTTTTTATATACATATATATATATATACACACAGAGTTTTTGGGGTGGTGTTTTTTTGTTTGTTTGTTTTTTTTGTGGGGGGTGTTTTTTGGTTTTTTGGCCTTTTTGTTTTTTTGTTTGTTTGGTTGGGTTTTTTGGGTTTTTTGGTTTTTTTTTTTTGGTGGGGTTTTTTTTTTTTTTGGGGGGGGGTTTTTTTTTTTTTTGGGTGGGGGTTTTTTTGCATGTTGGCAATTTTACCTGCAATTTTCTCAATAGAGATTAAGACCTAGGCTAAAGTCTAATCCTCACTCTGTGTATAGCTTTTTTTTATTTGGAAGCAGTAGGGATCAGTGGAAGAAAACGACATATCCTACTAGAACAGTCTCAGTGGTACCTTTTACTGTGCTTGTGGATGTATTTTGGCCACAGCCAAGGCAGCAAAATCTGGATGGTCATTTCTTTCAGTGTAAGTGTCCTGCCTGTTCTCACAAACGGTGAGAAGCTGGGCTGTTGGTGAGAATCAGCTGTTGAGACAATCTCAGGCTTGGAAATGCCCAGGTCTAACAGACCTGTCTTTTCCCTGGTTGTTGAAGTCCTTAGCAACTGGAAAGCTTTGTAGGGGCTTGGAGCAAAAAAAGTTACCTAGAGACTTAGCAGGGATCCACTCACCACTTGTTTATTGTGTGTGGTGCTCCTTTCTCCCCATTGTTTTTGGCTGACTCTGCAAATTCTACAGGATGAGAAACACTGCCAATTTTTTGGTCTGTCCAACACCACCTTCTATTCTACTCTGCTGATGGTTCACAAATCAAATTTATTGGCTGTTCCTCCCCCCCCCTTACTATTTAATTTACTGCTTGAGAGCTCTTAAGATACACTTTGGTATGGAATCCAGCAAATCTTGTTTTCTTTCAGAAGGAGCAAAGGACAGGAAGGTAAAGAAAATGAAATGTACATTTGTCTGCTTTGAAAGGCTCTGTGCTTTGGTATATTTGGGCTTGTTTCTTTCATTGTAGTTGCAAAACAGTTAGTTCAACACAAAACCAACCAAAAACAAAATGTGAAACATTTTCAAGGAAGGCTTTCAATGAAGGCAAGACAATATTATCTGGAAATAAAGCACAATCCTGTTTTAACTGATAAAGGAGGATTTGGTGTTCTGTAATGTGGAAAGAGACCTGTGTTTTAAAAGTGAAATAAAATACTCTTGGCATTCTTTTTACCAGTCCATGAAAACTCTGTGAACCAACGTGAAAAAAAGCCATATAGTTTCTTACCCTTGTCCTTTGCTTCCTCTTTAAGAATATAAGATTTTTCTTTGGTTTCAAAGATTTGAGACGTTTAGACCGTGTGTGCAGTTGTGGGTGAGGGGAGAGCCAGCTGACAAATTCAGTACTTGAAAGCACAGTGGATGAGCTGTCAATAACAGAGTGGAGCCAGAAAACACCTTCCTGCAAAGGTGACTGCAGCAGTGCCCACCAACACGTCTGCTCCTCATGGGTGTGGAAGGTGGGAGTGTTTTGTGGAGGATGGGGCTGAAATGGAGATGCTAACCTTCGTTGCTGCCTCCCTGGGCATGTTTAGGGGTGTTTTGAGGTAGCAGCTGTAGTCCTGCTGTGTGTTAAATTGAAAGGATTATTTTATCTAGGTGTGTAGATAGGGAGTGGAAGGAAGGACAGTAGGAAATTGCTATTCAAAGTCATGGAAGATGATGCTGTGTTGGAGCTTAAAAACCACTGAAACCCCAAAGGCAGTCAGATCAAAATGTGCAGCCACTCTCTGCAGGCCATACGTATTTAAATTAATTCATTTCCCTCACTCTCTTTGCAGTAACTATTAGGCTTAATAAAAAGCAAAGTTGCTCCATTATCCTAAATCCTTGCTATTGCTTAGGACAGAGTCCTGTAAAAGCTGTCTGATGCCCAGGGTGTCCTCTCAGAACCCCTTGGTAATACCAGCTTGTGTTCTCTTCTCCCATTTTGTCTGTGCATTGGTCTCTTTTTTTAGGGTGGCTGCAGCTGCATTGCATTTTGACCTGACACCTTTGTGGGAAGGATTGCTCTAGCTGATGCCCAGACACTGCAGCTCGGGGTTGGGGTGTTGGCCAGGATTGCTCACAGTGCTTGGTCCTGCTCTGCCTCTGGTTCAGGGCCTTTCCTCATGGTTGGAAACAGTTTTTTGTTAAATAATACGGTTTGGCAAGCAAAGATCTAGAATTTGCATCTCAAGGCTGAAGTTCCCTCACAGATGAGACATTTTTTGGCCCAGGCAGTAATTGTTGCTTCACATCTTGGACAATAGCATTGCTGTGTGAGTCTGCTGTTCCTAAGGTTCTTGTTTGGGCTCTCTCCATTGTCTCACTGGGAAGTTCCTGTGTTTCCTTAAAACACTGCTAGGATAAAGTTCTTGAATTTTCTCTGGCCTGAGAAACACCAGTGCAATTAAATTGGTATTTTGGCTTACTTTATCTAAAAGAATTCTTCTAACAGAATAATCGGGGTATATATCTGGCTTTAAAAACCCAACTGTCCAGAATTTGTAGGGCTCGAGGTGTTACGCTGAACTTTATTTTGCTGTTCTGGTAAGGAAATCAGCAGTTTGACACAGAATATTGACCTCTGTTTGTACTTGCACCCTTTAGCATACTCAGGCCAGACCCTTTCACCAACAGTTTCTTTAGAAAAACATCTGCATGTTTTGTCACGCAAGCATAAAGGAGCCAAGTCTAGCTCTTTGTTTTCATTAAATCATAGTGTTGCCATTTTGTCTCAAAAACCTGCTTTCTTTGTTGAAGCCATCCTCTGCCATTCTTTGGAAATGATTCCAAATAAATTAGTAGTTAGTATTGAAAAAAATTGCAGCTCTTTGGATTTTTACCTTCCTGGAGGATGGGGAAATCTCCGAGGTTTAAGCAGTGTCTCCTCAGCTGGGACTGAATGCATCCAGTGAGCATTTACTGATGTCTGCTTGGCCTCAGAAAAGAAATAATCTAAGCCTTCAATGAATTGGCAGCAAGCTGCACTGTTATTATTGTTTCCTGCTCCTTTGATATATTTTTTCTCCTCTGCCCTCTTGTGCAGGTGCACCTGTCTGTGTGGTATACTACTAGATTAGGGAATGGATCCATGGATCCCCTCTTTGTTTTTTACAATACTGCTCTGTATCCAAGTAATGCAGAGTTCCAATGCAAAATGTAAACAAGATGCATAATTCTGTTATGGGCTTGCTTGCAAAAAAAACCAAAAAACAAAAAGGAGTGTAAGATTTTGGTAAAATTCAGGAAGGTTTCCCTGTCTGACTGCTCTTCTCAGGAGACTGGTATTTTTTCTTTGACCTGTTCCATGCATATTTCAATTAAATAATTTGTCACAGGAGATGTTTAAAATTGGCTACATGTGCATTTAAATGGAAAAAGAGATATTTATAGAACAGACATCTTAAGTATGATTTCTTAATTTAGTCTGTTTGGGAAATCAATGCAGTGAAGGCATAACTAACTGCAGTAACTTCAGCTGCTTTGCCTCAGCCTCTGGTGAGTCTGCTGAAACCCAAGCTGTTGCCTCAAAATCTAGTTTGATTTTGATCTAATTCATGTTGAAATTACCACTCAGAGGCATCATATAGACCTCTGCTGCTTTTACTCCTCTAAGCTTGCTTTTTGCAGCACAGAGCTTCTCTTTATGAGCATTGACTGTTCAGTCTTTAGTACTTGGATGTCCCAAGGTGATTGACTAGTCCCAGGATTAGTAAAAAGACAATTAATGTATTTATTATTCAGATTTTTCTCCTTGTATATCTACCACTAACATAAAATCCAAATATGGTCATTGCAAAAAAGTTAATAAAACCATCCTCTGTTTCATATGTACTAATCATTTGAGTATGAGCAGAAAACTCCCTTTTTTATTCTTCCCCTCCCATTATATGAACTTACCTTTTAATTTTTCCTGATGGACTTGTGCCCTATTCTTGATTTTTCTGCACGCTTGCTTTCACGAAGTGAAGTTCTGCATTTGTCCTTTCCTTCACCAAAAGTGCAGTCTCTTCTCTCTAAACAAATGTCTGCTGTCTGAGCTGGCCTTAAGATGAGAAGGGGAAAAAAAAGCATTTTGACTTAAAAAAAAAAAAAAATTTGTTCTGTGCTAAAATGTTCCACAGCAGGCATAACATTTTCCTTCTCTGTTCTCCAGACCTTAAAAAAGGGCCTAAGGGGGAACAAGGTACATAATGAGTAACCTGACCAGGCAGTGTCTCACTGGTTTAAAACTCCTTAATTTCCCTGACTGGTGGGAGCTGGAACTCACTGGTTAAAGTGAAGGTCATTCTCTTTGCTGGAAACACGGCAGTTACAAAGCGCTGTAGTTTGGTCAGTAGAGATAAAATAAATGTTGTTTTTCAGTGCCCTCAAAGTTAGGTATCATCATCTAGACCAGTCAATTGCTTCATTTTCACTAGAGGTGCAGTGGGCAAAGTATTCCAGCTCTTATTTTTTTCATCTTCCTGAGAGGTCTTAGCAGCAAATAAAAAATGCTAAACTTTTAGACTTATGACTAATTTTACTTGCAGTGCTTAATGAGTGATGATTAATTTCCTCTTTTGCTTCCTGGAAGCAATATCCTGTATTTTTTCTTTACCTTGAATGACTTGGTTTCCTGACCTGGTTTATATAGACACAGAGATATCTAAACCTTTCTAGTGAAAAAAAGCATTGAAAAAAAAACCAGTGGAAAAGTAGGGGAGGAAACCCTCCAACAGAGAAGGTAGTCTTTTGTGAAAGCAGGTACTGAAAGGCCACAAACCTTCAACCAAGCACAGGAAACAGATTAATTGTAAGAAAGGACAAACTCTTGTATTCAAAGAAGAAACTTCAGGTAGTAAAGTGTAAAATGTAAAAAAAAATTGCAGATCACATGCAATTCTTTTGCATCACACCGACTGAACTGAAGAACACTTACACTTCTAGCACTTGCCTCTTGTAGCTGTTCAGCTCAGTCACAAGCATTTTGCTGTAGCAGCTTTAACAGTGCAGAATCTTCCTGTGTGGGGATTCAGTCACTGACTGATCAGTTCAGAAATACGTAGCCTTAAAAGTGGAAGGTGGGGATTCAGGGATTTGAAGCATTAGTATCTTAAGCAGCCTTGCATGTTACTTTAGAAGCGCTCTTTAACAAATTACAATGATGCAGGTAAGGAAAAGCACTGAGATAGGACAGGCTGTGTGTCAGGCTGCAAAGCTGATGGGGGACTGGAACATCTCTGATCAGGACAGGCTGAGGGAGCTGGGTCTGTTCAGCCTCGAGGAGAGAAGGCTGAGAAGGGACCTTGGCAATGTCTTGAGTGTCTGAAGGCAGCGTGTCAGGAGGATGGAGCCGGGTTTTTGGTGATGCCAGGCAAGAGAACAAGAGGTGATGGGCAGAAGGTGATGGACAGGGAGTTCCACCTGAACGGGAGGAAGAACTTCTGTCCTGTGCAGGTGGCTGAGCCCTGGAGCAGATTGCCCAGAGGGGCTGGGAATCTCCATAACCGGGAATATTCCTGAGCCCTCTGGGTGCAATCCTGTGCCGTGTGCTCGAGCAGGGAGGTGGGAGCACCTGAACCCGCTGTGCTCCCTTCCAGCCTCACCCACTCTGTGACTGTGTGGGGTTAGCACAGCTCAGTCAAATGATGGTAGGTGCTAAATTGAAAAGAGTTTCTTAATTATGATCCGTGAGGTTGCAGCCCCCAGGCCTGTATGAATTGTACAGCATTGCCGTTGTCTTTACAGTGTGGTGCTAAAATCTGGGCACACACACTTACCTGTTTGTTTGGAAAAAGTTATGGAACACGAGATTTAAACAACTGAGACACCTGCAGTACAGAGGGTGAAGGCCAGTTGGTTAAGGTGTTTCGGTGGCATGGAGAGCTCAAAAAGCTGAGATGGGAAATTTTGATCCAGATGGTGGTAGGCCTGTCAAGTTTGAAAGGCGTGGGGTTCAAAATGTGCAGTTGTTTTTGATGAGAAGACAGTGAGGCCGTTTGGTCTGAATGGTCTGGAATAGAATGGGCCTCATGAGCTGGCTCTGGCTCGCTAAAGCTTTCATCTGCTTCCACTGCTTGTATTGCAGTAATGCTGTTTACTCTGTTAGGATACTGATCTGGTACAGAGCTTATTCTGCAGGATTTACCAATTTAATTCTTGGCAGAATTATTAATTGTCCAGAATTAATTGCTATGAAAATACTGACATCAGTGAAGCTAAATTTTTACTTGTTTAATACGTTGCATTTCAATTAAAAAAAACCAAACCAGCAATACTTTAGTTTGCCTTATAATCAAAACAAGCAAATCCATCTTCTGTAGGCAAGCCATGTTTGTCTTGAACTGAGTAAATCTTAAAATGAAGTATTTCTTTTTATATTTGTGTGGAGTTGAACTGGGATGAGAATTATCAGTTTCAGGTGTATTCTGTGTGAAATAAGGAAAGAACTAAATCTAAAAGATGGTTCCTGGAACAGACAACAAGATTAAGATGATTAGAGATGGAAAGGGCGGTGAAATGGTTAAACATGCAGGTTTTGAGGGCTGGGTAAGTAACTAATTGCCAGTAGTGAAATTTAGGAGATCACGGGGTAAACCAATTTAAACTCTATATATACCATTGCCTGAGGGCATCTTTGAGACTGGGGAAAGAGGTAGGATCTTTTTTTCCACTGCAATCATACTCTCTAAATTCCTGAATTAATGGTTTGTGGCAGCCTGGGACTGGCTCAAACTAGAATGGTAACAACTTAGAGAGGAAATAGAGACACTTTAATTACTTTGTTTGTGTGATTTGACTTTGCTGCTGGTGCTTTTAGCTTCTGGGCTGCAATGTTAGAACATTTTGTTTGAGAAGATTAATCAGTTACTGTAGAATTCTTTTCAGGCTCTTATAGCATCTTTGAAAAGAACCAAGCAAGAGTTGTGGTTAGGCTGGGACAGGTAGACTCAGCTTGTCAAAAGCTGAAATGTTTAACGTTCTTTGCAGGTCACGCTGTGAACCCCAGACAAGTGTAACCTTAATTAAATGTGCACAATGTTGCTTTTGCAACATGGGTGGTGTATACTGTAAAAACACTACTGCGTTTTTATAATTATAATTAATGTAATTCATATAATTGTGATATACTTGAGGAACTGAGTTATTTGTATATAATAACAAAATGTTATTTTAGGGTGAAAAGTGATCTTGATAATTCTAAATTGAATTTTACCACAGTCCATTACCACTAGTTTGTCAAGATTAGTTTGCTAATGAAACGATTTCATCTGTATGTCATCTTTCTTAGCAGCGCCCTTATGTCCTTACAATAAAAAACCTCAAACCCTGAAGCTACAGACAGCTCATTTTATTAATAAATGGGTTTTCCAATGGCTGCTTGAAACTAGATATCAGAAGGGAAAAAAAGTCAAACTTCAGGTTGAGGTTTGAAGTCTAGGGAGAGGCGGTAGAAAATATAACTCTGGATTGTTTGTGCGCATGTTAGAAAAACCAAGCAGCAATGCAGCTTTCTAACTTTTGAAAATTTGAAAACTTTTGCAGGTTTGAAAATCTTCAAACCTCTGTGCCCGTACATTAAGGAAAAAGAAGAGGTGCTGTTGGCACTGCTAGCAGAAGGCATTATACTATCTTGGTGCTGATTTGTGTTTTGTTAGGACGGAAGCACAGACAGCTTGGTGGGCGCTGCTGTAGCCCCATGGCAGGGACAGCAGCAGCTGCAGCTGCCTTGGTTTCCCTGCACAGCCCCAGTGCGGGCAGGCTCGGCTCTGAGAGCGCCCGGCTGGCCCTGCTGGCCCTGCTCTGGGGCACTGCAGCAGCAGCAGGAGCCAACTGGATGATGGTTACACTCAGCCATAAACCCTGGCAGAAAAGCTGGGTGGAGAATAGCAGAGCAGGCAGGTGGGAGGGCGGGGACACGCAGGAAGTAAAGGATGCCTGTGCTGTCACTGCTTCCTCCTGCAGCAGGCTGGGCAGGCAGAAAGGGACACGCTCGCCTCTTGCTCGGATCGATTCTTTCTATCCGGTATTAGAGTGACAGAAGCAGATATTGAGCTCAGCTCCTTGCAGCCTCATGTACTGGACTTGGAAAATAACAAGAGGTGTCAAAGAGAAAACAATGCTCCCTTCTAACCTTGATGTCTGCTTCCCTTCCGCTGTGCGTTAAGTCCACAGCCCGGCGGAGTCCTGTTGGAAAATAGCACCTTGCTATCTCTGTGCTGTGTGTGCCTCTCTTTTCCTGATGGATTTTACAAAAAGAGAGGTCTGTCCCATATTTTTAATTGTTAATTCCCACTGTTGCTGCTGTCACAAGGATTGTGCTAAAGAGGTAAGTAAGAATTTCAGCTCTGTCCACTGCATGTAGAAATGTAGTTTGGAGGTGAGTTATTGTTCTTGCCAAATCTGCTGAACTGCTTTGCGTTTGCATAGCTCAGGTCTTTAGCTTTCAAGGTGGACTTTACTACTTCCCATGTAGCTTTTAAAATGTAAATTAAAACCCTGTCCAGCTAGGCTGGAACGATAATTGATGCTGCTATTTTCCACTTGTATTTTTGTTCCAAATCTAAGTATGTTTTCTTAAATTTAGGATTTCTGAGGGTATGTAATACTTCATCTGCCTTCATTTTCATTTGTTGTGGACGTTACACAGCGTTGATTGTACCTTCTCTGATGAAGTAAATGGTATTTTCAGTACCTCTTGTATTAGAACAGGATGTTAAACTACTGACCCAGTAATCTGGTGATCTAACTAATGCAAAATACTATGTGTTTGTAGGCAAAAAGTGTGGAGAGGAGTTCTGGATAGCTTCCACTTTGTGGTTTTAAAATTTCTTGGAAGTTTAGTGTTTTTAGGAATACTTAGCTTGCCTTTTTTTGATCAAATAACCGTATAAATGTTGAATTTTGGAACACACTTTTTACACCTGGTTGGCATCTGATAAAATCACAAACTTTCTCACGTCTAAGATCGGTGAAATACAAAATCTTTTTTATGCTTAACTTGCAAACTGTGAGTTTTTAATTTTGCACCTGTAGCTACCCACATATATATCCATATTTCAGAGGTGTGCTCAAAATCTAAGTGTTCAGTGGTTTTTATTTTAAGTTGGTGCTTCTTTCAAAGTAAGCAGTTCTGCCCTGCCTGTCCTTCTGTCAGCCTGGGGGCTCGTGCAGTGCTGTAGGGAACGTCAGCTCAGGGAAGCTGCTGCAGCCTTTTCTTGGTTGGATTTGTTTCAAGTGCGATACCCACTGTGATTTGGTTCATTATGCCACTGTATAAATGTTTGCTGGCAAAAGAAAAAAAATTACATGGGTGTGGGAATGGGAAATGGAGAAAAGGAGGCTGTTGCTTTCAGCAGCACTGCCAGTTTGTGCAATTTTTACTGGTAGCTTTAGAAAATGTTGATTTCATGTGTGTCTGTTATACCTGTCTACACTTTTTTTTCTCTGCAGGAGCTCTTCCTGCTGTTTCTTTAACAAACTCAGAAAAAATGTTAGTGGGATTTGGGGCTTTGGTTCTTAACAGACTGCCAGTGAGAAATAGGACTAGTAGATCAAGATTTCAGTTGTCCTGTGGTTTCTCTAAGGAGTTTGGGGACCAGGAGAGGCACATAGGAACGTGACCATCTTGAGTGTGGTAAAACCAGGAAACACTGGCTGGCTTAACATTTCCTTGAGTGCCTTGGGGTTCAGAACTGCTGAAGGTATGCTTGGCTGCCCAGCTCGAGCACTCTTAAGACACATCAAGGTTATGTGAATTCAGGGCCTGGCCTCCCTTGGCTTTCTGTGTGATGGGACATTAAGGTGTGCAGGCAGCTCTGGGTAGAGAAGGGTTCACTGATTTATTGATTTTTAATCATTTATAGCACCCTCTGTCTTGTTGTATAAAAGTTTGCCACTTGTGTTAGTGCTTGGAGGAGGGGAAAAAAGGGTTTGAAAAGCTGATGTGGGAGTGCTTGTCCAGAGCTGGAGGGGAGGCTTGGGCAGCCCTTCTCATGGGCTGTGGAGCAAACTGAGAAATGGGGAACTGCTTGAACATGGAACCCATGTTGGTTTTAGGCTCTAGCATGACATTCTCCCAGATTTTGAGGAGCAGTTAGGAACATGAAAGCTGGAGGAGGCTGGCAGGAACTTCACTTTTTAACTGAACTCTTGGTTTGGAATTCACAAAATGGGGGTGTTGTGAAATGGTCCTTGTGGAAGGGCCTGAAGATTTTGGACAAGTGTTTAATTTCTTTCAGGAATGAGAAATGCAGAGTATCAGACTGAATTACTGATTTTAAAATCTATCCTTAGCTTTAACTTCCCAGACTGTGCAAGAACAGAGCATGTGGTACGATAATTAAAAGAAAAAAGCATATCCTGGCTTCGTTATGCTGATATTTTCCTGTACCAGTTGTCTTCTTCATGTAAGCTTTTACTTTTCTGAAATGAGATTGTCACAGGTCTGACATCATCCTTCTGCTGCCACAGTGTAAATGAATGTCAGTGCAGGCTGCTGTGTCTGAGGCTTGAGCTGTTCAGGAGACTTATGTGTGTTAAACTTGGGCCAGTTTGGATAGGAATGTATGCAATTAGCAGGTGAATAATTATTGAATAGGTTATGTATGTTATACAGGAGAGCATTTAATTACATATAGAAATATGTGTACTACATATATGAACCTGAACTTCTGGGACTTTTAAGCGTGGTCATAATGAAAGGTGGGCATCTTTGACAAGTCATTTATATGAGCAGAGTCTTACAAATCCCTTTAGAGGGAAGAGCTCTGTGTTGTCCTGCTTGGAAGCTGGAGCTTTCTGATAAGACTGGTTACAGTCATGAACTTACCCATCCAAACCTGGGTCTGGTGTTTTATCACCCAAGGCATTGATTTTCTCAACTCTTAATGGTCAGCAGAGCTTCTAAAATCATTAAGCTAATGTTCACTGACAGCCTGTGTTTCAGTGCTTATTCTCGTTGCAGTGTAGTCTGCAGTTCTGTGAATTTCAATTGCTAGAATTTCCCAAGGGCAAATGTTAGACCAAAGAAATAGATAACCTTCCTGTTAGAAGACCATATTGGTTTTTATCAAATAAATTGTTTCCTTTCTGTGGTATGGGCTTTTTGTGTTGGCTTTTTTTTTCTTTCAAGAATTCTGAGTACAAGGTCAGTGGTTGCAAAGACTGGGGTGCAGACTCAAATATTTCTGTTTCAAGACTTGTTTCCTGCTCACAATAGAGGAATGGTGAAGGATCATGTCTTGATGTCACCAGTCTTTTGTAGGATATTGGGAGAAGTAGTTTCTGTTTAGGGCACAAATCACAAAGCTTGTGCTGCTACTTCATTTATTTCTGTGCTTCAGAGCCATGGTTTTCACTTTGTGTTGAGTTGTCATTTACCAGTGACACAGGGTTAGATGTATCAGGAGTGTAATTTCAGGATTGTTTGGCTTGAAAACAGCAGCTCTGTTCAAGCATTTGAACAGCACGTCTTCATCTTCTCTCATTCTGCTGTCTTAAATACAGAGTTTGAAACTCAAGGCTCAATCATGTAAAATTGGGTGCCAGATTTTGTTGTGGACAATTGGCCCCAAAATACAGCTTTTGGCCATGATTAAGTGATGCAACTTGGCTCTGTGCCTGAAATATTTTGCAGAATTCCCAGATGGTCATATCTCCGGGCACGTTTGTTTTACTGATCTGGGTGGTTGTTCTTACTTAGATTTTTAGTTTGCTTTTCTCCTGTGGCTTTAGCATGTATTGGAAAAAGGGTTGCTGTGTATTGGGGACAGGCTTTTGTACAGGCCTGTATTGCTAAGCTCATTTCCCTGGTAGGATATTTCATTTCAGAACAGCAGTGATGTAGGAGTGTGGTTTGGGTACACTAGGTCTTTGGGGGAGAGCTAAGATGCAGGAAAGTTGTTTCTTTTTTCTTTTTAAACATTGGACAAGTTATTTAATGATCCAGTGAGATCATCCTGGGGTAAGTTTTTTCCTGTAAAATAATTACTTCATATAGTGGCAGGTTGCAAACATTCTGGGAAGCAACAGAATGCTTTGAAGACTGTTAAATTCATCCTGCAGTTTCCTGCATTAGTGTTACATAGGAACCATTTCCTTCCATTCTCAGTCCAGTCTGTGTACTTCCCTCTAAGCAGCACAACTTCCATGGAAACGAAACAGTTCTGCTATCCTAAGTTGAGAACCCAAGTGCCAATGCCTTCTGTTACAGAAATGTAGCAGGGAAATGGGAAGGGGTGTGTGTGGAGCATTTGCAGGAGTCACTAACAAACAAATGAGCAGTGGTCCTGGGGTCAGACTTTGCCTTAATTTGCACTAGTTTTTTAGGTCAGTTGTCTAGAGAGGAAGAGCAGGTGCTCTGTAAACATAATCCAAACTTAATCAAGTGGGGTTTGCAGTTTCTCAGTTGTTACTTGTGTGTTTCAGGGTGTCAAGCCAGCCAGCTTCGATAAAGTAGCAATCCCTGAAGTGAAGGAGATTATTGAGGGATGCATTCGGCAAAACAAAGGCGAAAGGTAAGGACTTTGCTTTTCAGAGGTATGAACTGCTGTCTGAGTTCTTTATCTGTGATGATACCTAATCCAGTTAGTTCCTGGCGTTGTCTTTGTTCTGATGAAAGTTGGGAAGCCAGTGTTACTCTGCATCTTCTGTTCTTTGGTAGATTCTTATTCAGTTATTGTTTTAGAGAATTAGCAGTGTCAGGAGAAGTGCAAATGCCATAGTAACCATCCATGTCAGTTTATTCAGAAATTCGATTGCTTTTAATAAAACTTTGACCTAGTCAGCACAATAGTGGAGGACAGTGCTATTGTTAATGATGTGCTTGTATGAACATAAATCTCTTTTGTACCTTCAGGACAAAGTTTCTAATTGTGCCAGACAGAATGAGTATGAGGTGGTTCAAAACCATGTAAAACTTGGAAAATAAATCAGGAGTTCATCTAGCAAGGATATTCCTTAATGTTTTATGAAAGCCTGATAACTGAATGTGCCTTCTACATTCTTTCCCAATATGCTAGATATGCTATTAAGGACCTTTTGAATCATGCTTTCTTCCAAGAAGAGACTGGAGTACGGGTAGAACTTGCAGAGGAAGATGATGGAGAAAAAATTGCCATTAAACTCTGGCTGCGAATTGAAGACATCAAAAAACTCAAGGGCAAATACAAAGATAATGAGGCAATAGAGTTTTCATTTGATTTGGAAAGAGATGTCCCAGAGGATGTAGCACAGGAAATGGTAAGTGCTGGTGGCCTCACAAAGCTCTGGAAGCAGTGCTGTTCTTTGACAGTGAAATGTGGTCTGTCAGCCTCTGCTTTTGCTGTTACTGTCTGAAAATAAAGGGGTTCAGAAGCGTGTAGATGAGAAGTTAGCGCCAGAAAGCGGTAGCTTTTGTTGTAGCACTCCAACAGTGGCTGTGTGCGGCAGGCTGAATTGTGTGAATGTGTCCTCCTTCAGGTGGAGTCTGGCTATGTCTGTGAAGGGGATCACAAGACAATGGCGAAGGCTATCAAGGACAGGGTATCTTTGATTAAGCGCAAGCGAGAGCAGCGTCAGTCGGTGCAAGAAGAACAGGAGAACATACTTCAGGAAGAAGGTAGTCAGAAGCAGCAGCTGGAGCAACAGCAGCCATCGAGTGCTTCCCATGCAGGGTCAAAGCATCCCCAGTCTGTCACTGGTACTGCTCCTGTCCCCGCTGCTTCAGCATCGGTTTCTACACAAGTGGAGCCTGAAGAGCCGGAAGCTGATCAACACCAACAGCTGCAGTTCCAGCAACCCAGTATATCTGTTCTTTGTAAGTGCGCCAGTTGGTTTGTTCAGGAACGCTTGCACTTACAGTTCCTCCCATTAGTCTTATACTTTTGGTGGGTGTAGCAGTAAATATCTCAAGATGGTGCTGTCTGCCATTGCTGTCTGCTGAGGAGCAATAGTCCCCTAGAAAGCATTCCTGGGCTTAGCTGGGCCGAGGCTTGGCACAATTCAGTCCGGTGGCTTAGCACAGAATAATTTCTCCTTGTTTCAAGGTAATATACGGAATGAACTGGGCCACCTAAGGCATGAACACGTGTCCTTGTTTTTGCTGCCCTCCTGTAGGGACAGTATATTCTGGACCTGCAGAAGGCTGTATGCTCTTGCACCAGTGCAGATAAAGCTGTTAAAACCACTTATTTGAATCGTTGCTAAATGACGTTTAAAGTGGAAATGAGATTAATCTTCAAGTAGTTCAGCTCATAATTTGCTTTCTGAGAAGTCTTAATTTTCTGTTTTACATACTGTACGTGAAAAGATGAATTAATAATCCTGTCATTTCCTCCTCTGCCATCGCAGCAGTTGAATCAGTATTTGAATAATGATGGTAGAGGACTGCCTCCATGTTAGAATGATGAAGTTAAAAAGCAAATTACTGTCTGCTCTTTTGATAACAGGGATTTTAAACTGACTATTATGCCTAGTTCACTACTATGCCTACATGGTGCATCTGCCAGCCAGCACAACACACCTGTTTTAAATGTCTGTTAAAACTAAATAAAGATAATGATTAATAAACCTTGAAAGAATATTCATAACGATATGGAATGTAGGTTTCTATTTCTAGTCTAGCCTTCTGTAGGAAATAGTTTATTATTAAATGTCCTCCCTCCTGAAATGACTAATTGTTTTTACTGTTTTAGGGGAAGGCATATTGATAATAAATTGCTGTATTGAAGAGAAAGAAAAATATTTTCAAATCAGCTTAAATACTTAAGAGATAAAATGCTGATAAAGGCCCACATGACATGGCACAAACATCAATTTAACATTTAATTAATTATAGCATCTTTCAAGTTTTGAATCCAGACCTCAGTTTCTGAAATACAGCCTTTTATCTTTAACTTTTCCAGCTGATGGGACAGTTGACAGCGGCCAGGGCTCATCGGTGTACACTGAATCTGTGAGCAGCCAGCAGACTGTGTCCTATGGCTCCCAGCACGAGCAGCCGGTGTCGAGCGCTGGAGTTACTGGATTCGCGGCCCCGGTGGGCCCGGTGCCGCCCCAGCAGCACGGGGGCTATCAGCCACCGGCAGCGGTAAGCCCAGCCTTGCAGAACTGCCCGTGCATGGAGCTGCTTCATTTGCTGTGCCTGTTGAAAGGGGAGAGGAAGGTCTGCCAGGCCATCCTCCACCTATGTTTTGTTTTGGATAGGATACAAATTCTGCATGGGAGGAGTTCAGGGGCTTTTTGTTTTTTGGTTTGTTTTTTTTTTTTTTGGTGAGATGACTGATTTTTGAGGGGGAGGGAAAAGTGCAGGAGCATCTTTGTCTTTAAAACTTTTATTTAATCCTGGCTGCAGTTAAGCAGAATGATGGGTTAGTTGTTCTGAGGATGTTACTTCCATCCATAAAAACAAGACTATCTCATGAAAATAAGCATTTAAGCTCACTTGGGAAAGTGGTGTGTATATATGAAGTTACCAGGGATCAAGCCACTGGTTTAGTTTGAAGAAGGGATTAGAATAATTGAAGCCACTGTATGAAATTGCTGTGTGTGTTCTGTGAGGCTTTGATTACAGATTTTGCAGGTAAGACTTCTTTAACTGTTACAGAATGTTGCATGTGAGAACTCCAGACTGAAAAGACCCCACATCCTTGTTCCCAGTTTTATTTCTAGCTTGTGTTGATTTGCTCATCATGCGTATTCCTTTTCCCTGGAAAGTCTGCACTGGGCACAAATACTTTTCCTACTATGTTCATTTGTGTTGCCCTTTTATTTTGGTATGTTTTCCCTTGGTATGTTTTTAGATCTGAGTAACAGAGTATGCAGAAATCTATTCTAATTCTGGAGTAGAACTTCTGCTACTTTTATATTGTCTTCAGTGGTTCCCTTTTCTTGTCGCTTGTTTTTTACACAAATAAAACTCCAAGTCTGAGGCAGACATTATGGTATAATGTAGTCATACCATAAAGGAGAAGATGTGACACTTAAGATTGAGGGTCCTGTGGTTGTAGGCTTTATTTCAGAATCACTGGTGTAACCAGGATTTTGGCAAACAGGCTGGTATCACTCGCAATCAAAGCATCTCCATCTTTTTCAATGACATTTAACCTGAGCTGCGTGGTACTGTTAGTCCTTGATGATGAGTTCTTAATCCCTCTAAACAAGCTGTTCTTCTGGGTAAGCCATATTTCAGTGTGTGGGCACATTCTGGAGCAGAGGCCATGTCACTCTTGGCATGGCTGGCTTCCAGTTTGAAAGACCATAACCTTTTGAGAGGGGGAGCGAGAACAATCCTATGATTGAGGTATAGCTAAGCTGCTTAGTTTGCTGTGAAAACGTGCTCATGCTCTATGATGGCAACAGCGGTACCAGGAGGCTGAGAGAACTACAGGAGCTACAAAGCCTTTGCTGGGAAGGGGTTGACAGCTTGAAATTATATTGACAACTGAAGAAATGGCCTTAAAAAGAATCATAGAATGCAGTTTGTTCAGGACAAGAACAGGTTCATGCTTTAACTGGGATAATCAGCTACACAAGTACATAATGAGTAACCACGGGCTAGGCAGCCATTTTGCAAAATAAATTTAAAAAAAAAAAAAAAAGCCAGGGATTACATTGGACCACAAGCTGGACATGGTCAAAAACATCATGCTGTCATGAAAAAGGCAAACATTGCATTATATGAAATAGTAATTCTGCTCTTGGCTATTGGTAAGTCTATCCTGGACCCCTTGACTGAGTGAATTCAATGGTGGCTTGAGAGAAAATCCAGAGGAGAGTGTTAAAAAACCCCAGGAGAGCTAAAAAATGTGGTTTACATGGGAAAACTGAAGTAATTGAGTCTGTGAAAGATAAACTTGAGGAGAGAGAAAGCTGCAAAAGGCTGCTGTGAAATAGGAGGAGGCTAGTCAGATCACAGCGTTGTTAGATAGAATAAGGAATGATAAGCCTGAATTGCAGCATGGAATTATTATTTGGGAAGGATTTTTTTTTTAATACCCAACAAAGATAGATAAGTATTGTAGTCTCCATCAGTGGAGATGTTTTTGAGCTATTTAGATAAATTAGAGTCAGGAATGATGTATAACTACTGCCTTGGAATAGATGAAGATGTATTTAGTGAACTGTTTGAGTTCTTTTCTACATCTCTCCCAAATTTTTAATCAGTCTAGCAAGATTTCTCACAACAGACATCTTGAAAGTCAGATCTCCACTGAATATCTTGATGTTTTCTCTCTGGAGGTCTGTATTTGATTTAAATTAGTTAAAGATATTGTGGATTACATCCATAAGAAGCATATACTGCTTCTTTAAAAGTTTCATGTTTCCATTCACTTAAAAACCCACAGCAAAACACAATACAACACCAAAAAAAAAAAAAGGCAATAACAAAACCTCCTAAACTTAAAAATGCAAATCCCACCTCAAAACTTTATTCTTTTTCTTCTGATTTGATTGGCTTTTGATCTGTGGCCTTCTGGATTGTGCAAGATTACAGAATCCTGATGGTTTTATTGGGCCAGCATCTGGAAAATGCTTGTCTATGACCAATTTTACAGAATTTTCCACGTATTAAACTGACTTTTTTCCACAATTCATGTTGTAGAGGGTGTAGTGTTTAAATTTTTACGGTAATGTTTTAGTTAATAAAGAGCCAGCTTCATACATTTAATTCACATAATTCAGGCAGAGGGACTGCACCAGTAGAGGAACTGGGTTAGGTAATACCTGTAAACACACCTTTACTCTAAAAAGTAATCAATCTTTGAAAGTTCATTAGTATCTAAGTTTTTATTTGTCAGACTACCAGATGCTTTGAGTGCACACAGTATGGGCTGTGTCTGTGGCCCCAGAGAAAATATTCTCTGTCTGCTCTGCCTTCCAGCCGTTTCTCTGAGGGTCCTAGGGAGCTTTCCCAGCGCTCAGTGACCGAGGGCAAACTGGGGTCAGCAGAGGTGCACACAGCTCTTCCCAGTGTGTGTTGGCATTCATTCAGCATCCTCATATCTTGTGGTACCACATATTAGCCAATATTGGGCCTCTCATTGTGTGTTTTCATTCCTTTTCTACCTCATTATAGTTTTTGCTGGTTTTGTTGGTTTTTTTTTTTTTTTTTTTAGTTTTCATTTTTTTATTTTTTTTTTTCTCTTTTTACTTTC